>CM035807.1:82236240-82247019 GCA_020466095.1 Chlorops oryzae
ATATATATATATAAATATATATATGGCGGACATGACATAAGACACAAATGACATAAGTCACAAAAAAAAATGACATAAGGCCCAAAAAATAAAACCCAAAATTTTATGACATAAGGCCCAAAAAAAAAAATTACATAAGTCCCAAAAAAAAATGACACAAGACCCAAAAATTTCATGACGAAATTGTGCCTTATGTCATATGACATAAAACCCAATTTTAATTTTTAAAAATTTTTGGGACTTATGTCATATGACATAAGGCCCAAAAAAAAAATGACACAAGGCCCAAAATATTAAATTCGATTTTTTGTGTAACTTTGACCGCCGATATTTCGCAAATGCGGTCTTTCCGCAATTTTGCGTCTAAATTTCCTGGTTACGCTAATCTTTTCTATATAAATTTAATATGGTCTATCTCGATTGGTACTTGACGACGTCTGTCGGGTATAAAATAGAAAATACTCAAAAACTTTAGAAATTTTAATGTTAGGACACAGACTTAATGTTTTACGCTATTGTGATGAGGGGGCTTCGCCCCCTGCTCGCTCGCTTCGCTCCGCTTCGCACCCCGCTTTCTGCACGCGTTTTTTTAAATTCAACTTTTTGTGTAATTTTGACCGCCGATTGACCCATTGATTGACCTTAACAGCTTTTCGTGCATAAAGATCTAGTTTTTCCCCAACTTTTGCCCTGACCAAGGGCTTCAACCCCTTTTTTCCGCGTAGTCCGCGTGCCCATCTCCAATCCAGATTAATAAAATCAATGAACCCACACTGCCTCTTAAAACTAAAATTTCCAAAAATGACATAAGGCCCAAAAATTTGGGTTTTATGTCATATGACATAAGGCACAATTTCATCATTTAATATTTTGGGCCTTGTGTCATTTTTCTTTTTTGGGCCTTATGGCATAATGAAATAAGACCCAAATATTTTTATGACATAAAACCCAAATTTTTAGGCCTTATTTCATATGCCATAAAACCCAATTTTGTATGGAATTTTTTTGGGCCTAATGTCATATTTTTTTTGTGACTTATGTCATTTGTGCCTTATGTCATGTCCCCTATATATATATATATATATATATATATATATATATATATATATATATATATATATATATATATATATATATATTATATAATATAAATATTATATATACACACATATATACACACATACATACATACATACATACATACATACATACATACATACATACATACATACATACATACATACATGCATACATATTATACATAAATACATACATACATACATGACAGGAAGAAGATCTGCTATGGTAACAAAATTGAAATCGCTATAAAAGCCGTCAATTTGCATGAATGTGAATTTCAACTGAAAGAGTTGTCACTGTAGTCCTTGATTGCAATATTTTAATCGGTATGGCGCGCTTAAAACGTGAATTATTCATGAGCCAAGTAAAATTGACTTGCCGGAGACGTTCGCCTTACAGCATGACAATGATAATTTTAGTGCTCGATGACGCGTTGAGACGCGCTTTTCGAGTGGCATGAACTTTTATGCAGAGATCGGCGGTCGTTTATGGAAATAGTTATGATTTTGTTTGCACACGTTTCAGTGATTTAAAAGGACTTTTCTATTGCCGGGAGAATGGAGTTTAAGAGATTGCGTCGGACGTTTTTTTTTGTTCCTGGATCTGAATTTTTGATTACCCAGCCGCACAAAAACAAAAATTTTTTTTAATCCTATTGAGTGGAAATATTGCATTAATTAGTCAATGGAAAAAGATTTCGTCAAAAGCATTTATTTATTTTATATTTAAAGATTAATTCTCACGTCTGATAATTAAGCCCCATAATTGCGCTTTTTATCCACGCGAGCAGGAAATTTTTATTTTTATTTTATTTTTATTTTTTAAACAGAGTCGAATTTTCGTTTTTGTTAATCGCATTTTTTAAGGTTAAATTTTTAATTCTGAAATTTTTTTTTTGCTTATAAATTTTGTGCATTCATACGAAATGTTGAATAATCATTTCCCAATAAGCGTTTCCCAAAGCTATTTCATTTTTGATTCTACATGTCGAATGCGAAAATTTTTAATTAGCACGTGATGTGAATATTTGTGAACGTTGTAAAAATATGAAAACTACTATCATTATTATTATTAATATTATTATTATTGTTGGACTCGTTTAACTATTTGAGCGTCAAATGAGTCTTTTTACAATTTCTGACCTTTTTATGAGGTACGTGCTTTTGCCATCAAAAGAGGAAACAGTATTGGTAGTTTGATGTGCCACGGTGGAGGAGAAAGGAGGAAGGAAATGAGTGCCCCAAAAAATAGATGAATGCATACCAATGAAGAAATTCTATCAGCATTGCGCCTAAACAAAAGCATATACCCTAAATTAGAAAGTAACGGTAGCTAAATCGAGAACACTGGACCTTGATTCGAGTCGGGACATAAGGCACAAAAAAAAATGAAAATCGAACGATATTGTTTAATAGCAAGTCAGGGTATTATGGTCAGGCGAATAACAATGCAATACCCGACACAGATAAAAGGTTAGTATTCTGGAGATTTTAATGGCAATAAGGAGCGTCATATGAAGAATTTTCGCGATTTTGGTGATAGATCCTAGTACTAGAGATACCCTTTATAATGGACCGATCAAGAAACTTTTTGGATTTACTGTTTATGACTAGAGAAGAAGCATAAATGCCGCCAATTTTTCGTTCCAGCCCCATTTGAATTTCCAATTCAAATTTACAATTCAAATTTAAATTCTTCGAAAAACGCTCTTTTGCCACGCCCACTTTTAAAATTTTTGGAAGTTAATTAGACGCCCTTAAATATGCTTCCATATAAAATTTCATACAAATATTTCAAAATAATCACATTTCAGAGAAGTTTTTGTGATTTTCATAACAGACCCTAGTACTGAAGGTACCCCTAAAAATGATCCGATATAGTCCATTCTCGAACTGGATCTTACTCACGTCCCGGTCACCACGTACACCAACTTTTAGATTTCTAGATAACTCATCTCCTTCGATAAAAAAAAAACTGTATACAGACGGACAGACAGACGGACATGCCTAAATCGAGTCTCGTGGTGGCACTGACAAATTCTATGCCTACATATTTTTATGGGCTATCTTGAATGGTTCTGGGTGTTACGCACAACCAAAAAAACCTCGACCCAGAGTGTGTCGGGACTAAAAAGGGATCTTGTCGGTTCAGGAAATAAATTGATTGATTTTTGATTTTTCTCTATCATATGTTACTATAGTATAGTATCTGCCCTTATTCTTCCTTCTTTATTTTAACATGTTCAACCCATTTAATTTTTGCATCCAAGATTAAACTGACTTATATTTTGACTGTATATGAAAGTACGGTATTTGATAACCAAACAAAAATGCATGTTATTATTATTATTTTCGATTTCCGATTTCAATTTCTTCTTGCAGTTCTGACAAGCTCTGTTCAATTTTAAAAGCTCGTTATATGCCTGCCACACGTGTATCGAAATTGCTCAATTTCAAAAAATTTCAGAACAAATTTGACATTTGAAATTGAGGCAATTTAATTTTTTTTCTCAAATTTTTTAATTTCGATACATAAATAGTTCATGCCATATACGAGTTGCGGCTTTTGCAGTAATATCTTAATCGGCGGTAATATCTTCATCTTACACTACTTCTTCATCTTCGAAAAGTCGCCTTTACTTTATACGAAATTCCAATTATGGGAAAATACACAATTGTGTCATATCAAAAGCGATTCGATGTGCATCATCAGCATGTGATTTTGGGTTTCTTTGTGTATTCGTATATGCTTTGGAGCCATGTTCCAAAAAGGATGAAATATTCTTGAACTCAATTGATAGTCTGCGACGCACATCACAAGTTAAGATAAATTGAATTTGAGCGTGAAGATATACATAGGTACAGTGGACTCTCGTTCAATCAAACCTGCGATAATTCGAACCTCTCTATAATTCAAAGTGATCACGAGCAGTGGCGTGTCCAGAGAAAGAGTGCTTTGATATTGCTTATATTTTCCACAGTGGTATATTGAACAATTATAAGACATTAACCAAAAAAAAATTTGGGGCGGGCTAGAGGAAGTTTAGAGAGTTGTGGACCAAAAACCAAAAAAATCCGAAAAAATCATGGCGTCCGATTTGGATGAAAATTTATATATAGAAAAAGTGAAAAAATCTTAGAATTTTGGCGTCAACATTTTTTCAAGAAACTGGTCCTTTTTGGACCAGTTTGGAACTAGACTAGTTGTAATCCAAACACTCGATAACTCGTAATATTTTAAGAGTCCCTCGAGTGTCGACTGTATATTTTTGCTTTCCATTGATAGCAGATGCTACACGAGAACTTTAAGGTTCTCCATAACTTAGATAATATTCTATTCTTTAATTGAGAAAAATATCTCAATTTTCGCAAAATATTTGAAAATCTTTTTCCATTTCATTTATGTATATCATCTGAATCTCCATCAAGCTTAAGTCAGTTTGTCAAGCTGTTCAAAAATATCCATGAAATCGAATTTTCCAGCTTAACATAGCACAGGATTAAATTAATTGACAGCTTCAATCTTTATGAATTAAATTCTCGAGAAGGCATACATATGTACCTATAACACATACCTAACATCGCTACGTGTTTACGCAAGTATCTTAAGGCAGCCCTTTTCAGTTTAGTCAGACAATAGGAGTAGCACATGCTTTCTGACTATGCATATTGAAATTATACTTCTCCGTTCGTGTTTAACTGCGGTTTATGTACTTAGAACTGTGCATTAAGCCTGTATGTAGGTACGTACGTACGTACATACGTACGCACGGTCGTCTGCATAGCAATCACTGTGAATGTCATCGTACATAATTTTCCCCCGCAGAATCATTTCAAGACGTTCGTGAACGGATGGTGGATGTAAAATTTCTGACATTAATGACCATTAAACGCATCATTCGGACATCTCGCATGTCAGTTCCAAACAAGATGTAAATCTGTCAATTATACTCGATATGAAGAGACTTCTCTGCCTACCCTGCAGGAAGCCTGTCGCCATATGGCCCCATGTCTATACTGTTCGTCAGTATAGACAAGTGAACTAGTTCAAAAGTCAACAGCTTTTCCAAGCGGTAGCACTAGAAAAGTTATACTATTTCTACTGACCATGTCGACAAAGTATTTAAACAACTTAAATACAAGCTTTTCTTTCGTAAGCGGAAAATATTAATAGAACTAGTAATTCGTTGCGACTTTGTCTATGCATCGGTTCCAGCGAAAGAGTACTCCTTTTGTCTACATAATAGCAACTGACGTCAATATAGCTCATATGTAGCTCGTCATTAGTTCTTTGGTCTACATGTAGACATGCAATGACAACTCAATGCTAAATGTCTATAGCGCAAAGTATTGCGACGGGTATAGCTGGTCAGTGGTACTGTCGACACGGTTAGTGGTAAAAGAGTATAGATTCACTATTGTCATTTCCTGCAGGATACATACAAACATAGAAACATACGTACATACAGATTTACTTACAAATCAAAAGCGAACGCGATAAAATCGAAAGATTTTCGAAACGTAAATCCAGTCAAAAGGAAAATAGTTAAAAACACTTTTAAACTTTAAAACTTTTCAGCTCGATCGGGGGAAAAAAAATGTGCAACTGCAATTCAATGCTTCGTTGCCTATTTGTCGCATAGAAAAGATTTCCGTTTCCTGTTATCGCTTTATTTCCTTTAATGCTACTTTACAAAGTTTTTCCATTAGTCACACGAATCAAAGTATTTTGGCAAATTGTCAAAGCAGGGAGCAATAAAGGCGCTACGTATTCTTTCTTACAAAATAAATTTTTAAATCTCGATTTTAGTTTGCATCAAATACAAATATGTATTTGGTAATATGTGAGAGTCTAGCTGTATCAGGATCCACCGTTAGGGATTGTGAGCCAACCTACATTTTTTTGAAAGAAGGCACATTTTAGAAGACAGCTTCAGAAAAGTGTGAAATCCACCATTTGTTCCTCTTTCTCGCTCGTTTGCTAAGGCTTACAGCCCTCACTCATGCACTTAAATCGAGAAACGTTTGGTAGCATTTAAAGGAAAAATTTTTAAGCCGAAACAAAAGAAAACAAGTAAGGGTGTTATAGCCAGGCAATAGAATACCCGACACAGACACAAATGTTCAAATAACTTTTAATACCAAGAGGTGTTTCAGGCCATGAGGGCCCCCATATACCGACTTTTGTTAAATTTCCTTTTGAAAACCGCCCCTTTGGCACGCCCACTTTTCCAATTCTTTTGAATTCTAATCGGAGGCTTAAATATACGCTAAAATTCTAAGTTTCAGTGGAATATTTCAAAAAAGTCGGTGGACCACATCAAAAGTCGAAAGCTATGAAAAATCTACATTTGTGGTCGTGGCAGTGGGCGGATATTTCCCATTTTGACCTCGAGGCTCGGTATACTCGTTTGCCGAATTTCAAAGTGATTGGTCCAGCCTTTCCAAGGCGAAGGCTAACGAACCGACAGACGGACATGTCTTAATCGATTCAGTTTTCCTTCCTAATCAAGAATATATACAATATTTGTCTGCGGAGCTTAGTTCCAGCTGTTACAAGATCCG
Organism: Chlorops oryzae; assembly: GCA_020466095.1. Classification (NCBI taxonomy): domain Eukaryota; kingdom Metazoa; phylum Arthropoda; class Insecta; order Diptera; family Chloropidae; genus Chlorops; species Chlorops oryzae. Next base: position 82,242,885 of record CM035807.1, read on the forward strand.
CACATAACGAATATACCCTGCTTACGCTGGGTAAAAAAAAAAAAAATTGATTGACTTCATCGAAGAATCTGTCAATAGAATTCTTTTCTAATATTATTCAAAATTTATAGCCCAACAAATATAGGTATGCTAAATTAAATGGCCAACGCAGGCAACGTGTCCTTCTGCTTTTGAAGATGAATGCTTGCTATTATTTACGCGTTCTGAGCCAACAGTTTATGACCACACAATATATAAGCCTACCTATTCATTGCAATAAGGCTCTCGGAACATTTACCGTTGAATAAATCGTAGTTGCGGTCCAGATTGTTCAAGCTGATTTATAGCGTACTACAAAAGGATATGAATCAATGAAGGCATAGCGTGAAGGATACCGCAACGCGCCTACACTGGAATTTTTTGTTTATTTTGTTTAAAATCTCACAATCGTTATTCCATTGCCGTTCTCATTGCACTAAAGATTGAGCTTAAGCGGCTGAGAATTAATAGAGAAAGCAATAATTCGAAGTCATCTTTTTCACATATAAATAAAATTGAATGTTTCACTCAAACATGATGCTATTTACACGCTAGCACATGTCGAATCGCAGTTATTTCGATTGATGTACGGAAAGAGGAGTCAAATATCCATCTTTCCAGCGAACATTTAGACGATATGGGGAAGAAAGTTTGTCAAGATGATGTCGATGTGTGAGCACATGGCTAGAAAAAGAGAGTTTTGAATCCCATACAGGGGCAATCATACATATATATGTGGCAAAAAGTAGTCACAAAACTTTAAAAAAAAATTTTGCATGAAGGCGTACAGATAACTCAAAAAAGTAAAGATGCAGTTCGATTCCTTGTGCCGGAAATAGGGGGGAACCGTTTAATTCGGTCTTGTCTTTTTACATTTTTGAAAAAAACTATCACAATGTAATTGATAAATTGTTCGAAAATTACTTTAAACAAGTATGGGTGTTATAGTCAGGCGAGCATAGAATCAGGTCAGGTGACAATAGAATACCCGACACAGACACATATGTTCAAATATTGTTTAATATCAAGAGATGTTTAAGGCCATAAGGGGCCGCATATATCGACTTTTGTTAAATTTCTTTATGAAAACTGCCCCTTTGCCACACCCACTTCTCCAATTTTTTTGAATTTTAATCGGAGTCTTAGATATACGCTCAAATCCTAAGTTTCATTGAAATATTTCGAAAAAGTCCGATTTCGAGGCAGTTTTAGGATTTTTGTGGCAGACCTAATAATAGAGGTACCCTTAATAATTGACCTATCAAAAAAATTTTGGAGAGGATGTTATAGACTACAAAGGAAGCATAAGTGCCAATTTTCGTTCAAGTCCCATTTGAATTTCGGGTGTAGGAGACAATTTTCGAAAAACGCCCTTCTGCCACGCCCACTCTTCCAACTTTTATAAATCATATTAGTTGCCTTTAAACATGTTCAAATATCAACTTTCATCAAAATATCTTGAAAAACTTCGATCTTGGAGCAGTTTTTCTGATTTTCGTAACAGACCCTAGTACTGGAGGTACCCCTAAAAATGGTCCGATTGGGTCCATTCTCGAACTTGTTTTTACTTATGTCCCCGTGAGCACGCATACCAAATTTTGTTAAGATAGCTCAACTCCTTCGATAAGATAAGATAACTGTATACAGACAGACAGACGGACGGACATGTCTAAATCGGATGTCCTGGTGACGCTGATCATTTCTATATACATTTTGTATGGTCTATCTCGACTGGTTCTGGGTGTTACACACAACCACACAAACGCAATATACCCTCGACACAGAGTGTGTCGGGTATAAAAACCGAAATGATTTCGACGGCAAGGACCAAATTTATACGTTTAGCATGGCCTCAAATGTAAAATGTAAAGAACCCTTTAATTTCTATTGTTTTGTACCACAGTTGAGTCCTTTAAATTAAAAAAAAAAATCTTTTTCAATCAAAGTTTCATTTTTGTTCGCCTACATATGTATCATAAGGGTGTTACCCAGCCGGCAATTTAAATTGTTACAATATTGCAGCAGTATTGATTGTGCAATATTGCACATTGCAGTAATGTTGTAGGAATGTTGCAGACACATTACTATTACCTTGCTGCAATATGTGAATGCCTTTATAATGTCCTTTATAAAGGACGTTGAAAGCTATTGTACTTGATATGTCAATAGCCACATATTTGTGTACCTACATACATATATGGGTGTTCAAGACCCTGACTACAATTCGGACGAAAGCAATTGTAAATTTTAAAGATAATCCTCGAAACGAGCCGATGTTAAAATAAAATTTTGAAAGTACCCAATATTTCATAGTAACTGTACATATTTCAAAAATTCTTTCCAACCCTTTTGAGTCCATATCAAATATTTCCCTTTCGCTTTACATTGAATCCACAAATACGTTCTACACTTAACAGAGCTATTTGATGATTTCCCACTTTAAATGTGGAAAAAGTTGGCATAATGAAACGACTTCCACAAAAAACTGGGAAATTTCATTCTTACGGTTTGTGTCTACATCACTCAAATAGTTGTTTCGGAGTTCTGACGACACCATAGACGCAAAACAAATTACCGAATTCAATCAAAAACCCAATTTTAAATTTCTTATGATTTTTAACCAAATTTTTGGGGACCAAAAACACAACAGAAGATTTATAAAGGGATTAAAAATAATTTTTTTTTGGGTAGGAATAAAATATTTTAGAATCCGTATGAATGTTAAGGCAGCAAGAAGAGCGAAACAAAAGCTAATGTGTACATAAGAAATAACATATTTTTATTCCTACTCATATTTATTTGGAATCGAATGAAAATACTAAGGGGGCATTTACACATTTGACAATTTTGTCAAAATCTATGTCAAAACAATCTTCAAAAAGTGTACACGTAAGAATTTTTGACATCAAACTCGTTTTTTGAATCGAAAAAACATTTTAAATTTTGAAGTCAAATTTTTTTGATGTCAAACGTCAAAAGTGTAAATGGGCGCTAAGAAATATTTTGTAGTTTTTTCTTTTTGTTGTAGCAGCTAAAATTTAGTTCAATTTTGAAAATAGATTTGTAGTTTTGACTTTGCTTTTTGGAGCAACCAAATTCTTTGTGCAGAATGGAAATAGGGGATCGATCATACATAAATGTTGTTCGTACATATGACAGTGGGATTTTATAGTCCTGTGTGAAGGATAAGAAAAGTTTCTCTTTTAGAATTTTATAAAAGCATGGGTAACTATGGAAGAAAAGCTCTTCTACGATCTCATACAAACACAACATGCTAACACACGATGTTGATGATGATAACGATGATGGCTTTGATGATGCTTATGATGATTATGAAGGTGAATATGAAGATGATGGTCATCATAATGATAATGACCATAATGACCATTAAGATGATGATGATGGTAATGATGATAATGATGATGATAGTGATGATTATCATGATAACGATGTTAATGATGATAATTATTATAGTGGTGGTAATGATGATGATGATGATGATGATAATGACTTTAATGATGATGATTATAATGATGATAATGATAACTTTTTTATTTTTTTTTAAAAACATTATATATTATTTATTGGATCACTCCTTTAGGATAGGAGTCTATCAATAATTTTTAAAATCTTACACCTAATTCTAAGTCTAAGTTCGCTGCTACCAATCCTGCCTTTGCAAACAAAGTAGAGGAGGGGGTAGCAAGGAAAATTGCTGACAAAAGGCAGCGGTGCTCGGAAGCGGATCCACCGGCCTCGAAAAGACCTAGGTCCAAAGGCGAAGTACCTCCCAAGAAGGATGGTGCACCTTCGACTTCGAAGGTGGCTGCAAGAAGCAGCGATGTGGCCAAAAGGCATTTGACCGTGGCACTCCTCGACACCAACAATCCCTTGGGGCAGATGACGATGGAGCAGTGGAAAACAGTGGAGTTGAAGCTGATAGAGCTGCTCTTTGCAAGGATGGAAGCGTCGCCAGATCAGCCTGTGCCCTCCTTTGACGGGGCCGGCTGGTTCAACGGCGTGAAAATCGTTAAATGCAATGACGAACCAACCCTGTGCTGGATCAAGGGGGTAGTACCCGGTCTGACAGGGCTGTGGAAGGGAGCAAAGCTCCAAA
>CM035807.1:82247119-82691328 GCA_020466095.1 Chlorops oryzae
TATAGCCTTCGTATAGCCTTCGTATAGGTTTCCTCTATAGCCTTCGTATAGCCTTCGTATGCCTTCGTTAGCCTTCGTATGGCCTTCGTATGCCTTCGTATGCCTTCGTATAGCCTTCGTTGCCTTCGTATAGCCTTCGTATAGCCTTCGTTAGCCTTCGTATAGCCTTCGTATAGCCTTCGTATAGCCTTCGTATAGCCTTCGATAGCCTTCGTTTAGCCTTCGTATAGCCTTCGTATAGCCTTCGTTTAGCCTTCGTATAGCCTTCGTTAGCCTTCGTTATTGCCTTGTATAGCTTCGTTAGCCTTCTATGCCTTCTATAGCCTTCGTATAGCCTTCGTATGGCCTTCGTATGGCCTTCGTTGGCCTTCGTATGGCCTTCGTATGGCCTTCGTATGCCTTCGTATCCTTCGTATGCCTTCGTATGGCCTTCGTATGCCTTCGTATAGCCTTCGTTTGCCTTCGTATAGCCTTCGTATAGCCTTCGTATAGCCTTGTATAGCCTTCGTATGCCTTCGTATAGCCTTCGTATAGCCTTCGTATAGCCTTCGTATGCCTTCGTATAGCCTTCGTATAGCCTTCGTATAGCCTTCGTATAGCCTTCGTATAGCCTTCGTTAGCCTTCGTATAGCTTCGTATAGCCTTCGTATGCCTTGTTAGCCTTCGTATAGCCTTCGTATAGCCTTCGTATAGCCTTCGTATAGCCTTCGTATAGCCTTCGTATGCTTCGTTAGCCTTCGTATAGCCTTCGTATAGCCTTCGTATAGCCTTCGTATAGCCTTCGTATAGCCTTCGTATAGCCTTCGTATAGCCTTCGTATAGCCTTCGTATAGCCTTCGTATAGCCTTCGTATAGCCTTCGTATAGCCTTCGTATAGCCTTCGTATAGCCTTCGTATGCCTTCGTATAGCCTTCGTATAGCCTTCGTATAGCCTTCGTATAGTTCGTATAGCCTTCGTATAGCCTTCGTATAGCCTTCGTATAGCCTTCGTATAGCCTTCGTATAGCCTTCGTATAGCCTTCGTATAGCCTTCGTTCAGCCTTCGTATGGCCTTCGTATAGCCTTCGTATAGCCTTCGTATAGCCTTCGTATAGCCTTCGTATAGCCTTCGTATAGCCTTCGTATAGCCTTCGTATAGCCTTCGATAGCCTTCGTATAGCCTTCGTATAGCCTTCGTATAGCCTTCGTATAGCCTTGTATAGCCTTCGTATAGCCTTCGTATAGCCTTCGTATAGCCTTCGTATAGCCTTCGTATAGCTTCTATAGCCTTCGTATAGCCTTCGTATAGCCTTCGTATGCCTTCGTATAGCCTTCGTATAGCCTTCGTATAGCCTTCGTATAGCCTTCGTAAGCCTTCGTATGCCTTCGTATAGCCTTCGTAGGCCTTCGTATTTTAGCCTTCGTATAGCCTTGTATAGCCTTCGTATAGCCTTCGTATAGCCTTCGTATAGCCTTCGTATAGCCTTCGTATAGCCTTCGTATAGCCTTCGTATAGCCTTCGTATAGCCTTCGTATAGCCTTCGTATAGCCTTCGTATAGCCTTCGTATAGCCTTCGTATAGCCTTCGTATAGCCTTCGTATAGCCTTCGTATAGCCTTCGTATAGCCTTCGTATAGCCTTCGTATAGCCTTCGTATAGCCTTCGTATAGCCTTCGTATAGCCTTCGTATAGCCTTCGTATAGCCTTCGTATAGCCTTCGTATAGCCTTCGTATAGCCTTCGTATAGCCTTCGTATAGCCTTCGTATAGCCTTCGTATAGCCTTCGTATAGCCTTCGTATAGCCTTCGTATAGCCTTCGTATAGCCTTCGTATAGCCTTCGTATAGCCTTCGTATAGCCTTCGTATAGCCTTCGTATAGCCTTCGTATAGCCTTCGTATAGCCTTCGTATAGCCTTCGTATTAGCCTTCGTATAGCCTTCGTATAGCCTTCGTATAGCCTTCGTATAGCCTTCGTATAGCCTTCGTATAGCCTTCGTATAGCCTTCGTATAGCCTTCGTATAGCCTTCGTATAGCCTTCGTATAGCCTTCGTATAGCCTTCGTATAGCCTTCGTATAGCCTTCGTATAGCCTTCGTATAGCCTTCGTATAGCCTTCGTATAGCCTTCGTATAGCCTTCGTATAGCCTTCGTATAGCCTTCGTATAGCCTTCGTATAGCCTTCGTATAGCCTTCGTATAGCCTTCGTATAGCCTTCGTATAGCCTTCGTATAGCCTTCGTATAGCCTTCGTATAGCCTTCGTATAGCCTTCGTATAGCCTTCGTATAGCCTTCGTATAGCCTTCGTATAGCCTTCGTATAGCCTTCGTATAGCCTTCGTATAGCCTTCGTATAGCCTTCGTATAGCCTTCGTATAGCCTTCGTATAGCCTTCGTATAGCCTTCGTATAGCCTTCGTATAGCCTTCGTATAGCCTTCGTATAGCCTTCGTATAGCCTTCGTATAGCCTTCGTATAGCCTTCGTATAGCCTTCGTATAGCCTTCGTATAGCCTTCGTATAGCCTTCGTATAGCCTTCGTATAGCCTTCGTATAGCCTTCGTTAGCCTTCGTATAGCCTTCGTATAGCCTTCGTTTAGCCTTCGTTCAGCCTTCGTTCAGCCTTCGTTCAGCCTTCGTTCAGCCTTCGTTCAGCCTTCGTTCAGCCTTCGTTCAGCCTTCGTTTAGCCTTCGTATAGTACTCCATTTATATGTTTTTGAACTAGAGGTCGTAGGCGAACATGAACAAACACGTTCATTGCAGAGCTCTTTCCGGTCCGACGGCTGGCTACGCACTGATGGAGCTCACGAATTGTCACGCTATTTATATGTTTTTGAACTAGAGGCCGTAGGCGAATATGAGCAAACACGTTCATATCGGACATATAGAACTATATCTGCAACTTCGGCCAAAAGCTATTACGTGGTACACCACACTTACTATTACATGGTTCACCACAACACTTGGCTTATGGCGTGGTTCACCACAGTTGAACTTTTTCACCAAATCATGCCATAACGCGCCAAAATTTGACCGAAGTTGCAGCTATAGGTCTATATGATATCGGAGCTCTTTCCGGTCCGACTGCTGGCAACGCACTGATGGAGCTCACGAATTGTCACGCTATTTATATGTTTTTGAACTAGAGGCCGTAGGCAAACATGAGCAAACACGTTCATATCGGAGCTCTTTCCGGTCCGACTGCTGGATTTCAATACTCTCCAACATTTTTTCAATTTTTCCATTTGTTTTCTTAATGGGGTGTTTGTTAGGATTGCTGGTGTTTAAATTTTTACTGTCACAGCGATCGAAGGAATCATTCATGTCTCTATTCAAAAATTCTGAAAATCAAGAAAATGCTGTGGCGACCGGAAACTTCATCAATAACATGAAAGAAGGCAAGAGTGCCACCAGCCCCACGAAGAAATAGTGAGAGCAATTCTGTGGGAAGAATGGTTGAAGAGCTGAAGGGGGTAGGGTTTAGTACGTAGGCACTGTCATAACAATGGACAGTGAATCGTACATGCGGCTGAACTTGGAGAAGTCGTATCTTTTAAAGATTCCGAACCTCCATGCGATCCAGCAAAAAAAAAAACCTTGTAAAGACCTTTTAAATATTCTACCACGTACTGCTGAAGCCAACAAAATCAACACTCAGCTACTTTTGTTATAAGCCTACATCCTGAACTCTAAACACCATAATCGACTTCGGTTTTAATCGTAAAATTTTAAAATTTTAATTCTTGCTATGGATCTGGAGGACATTACTAAATCTGCATTGAATAGCTCAATGGACGCTAAGTATCCTGAAAGTTAAAAAATTGACTTTTACGCAAAATTTATTTCTTATAAAATCGAAATAACAGGTGAGGTGGTACTTGCCACCAACTTACAAGTTAAGCTACGCACGCTTATTTTTCAAAACAAACCGACGCATGTTTGTGCGTAGAGTGTGTGCGTGATATCACAACGACGTGAGTTCATTTCAAACCTTTTCAACCACATTAAAGAAGTGGTTTTAAGATATATTGTATATTTTCATTACGATTAAAACCAAATTGAACGTAAATAAATTTTTTACGCTAAACGGTTTTTAGACAAAAAATACATTCAATTTTATTAAAATATTCGAAAAATTAAACTATAGATATTTTATTATAAAAACATAAAATTTTATCATTAAAGAACAAAGCTCATGACCGATATATCGTTTCATGCTTAAGGCGCATAGAGTTCGGATAGACCAAAACAAATTTCTCGTTTTACCCATATAAAAAATGTAAAAAAATGTGCGCTACTCGAAGAGAAGCACGACATCGTATAAAGCACTTCGGCTCGTTTGCTACACTCATCACGCATATACGAAACCGAACGAGAATCAGAAAATAGAAATTTTCTTGACTTTACTGCTTTGAAAACGCTAGACATACACACAACCTCCTAAATATATATGCATGCATACCGAATTATAAGTCCCGTTTATTGACAAAGCCAAAACGAACCAAAGGTTGCGTTAAACGCGATTTTCGTGTGCTCGACCGGATCGAACACAAAAAGGCGTGTTTGAAGAAGGTTTGAGTTAGCTTCCTCTCGCTGCTGGCCTGGGTGAATTTCAAAATATATAAAATGACATCTCTTGTTGTTCTATACTCTTTGGTTGAGTGGAAAACGTCAAGCGAGACGGATCTGCGTCGGATGAAGCTAGATGAGAACGTAAATTTTTTCAGCCTTGATACACTTCGAAGAAAATGAATTTTTTATACTTCAGGAATTTTTTCATCGTGTTCTTAACATTCAGTTATTTTATTATATAATATATATAAATTCAGCACATCATTGATTTGTACAATAATTCTCTGCTCTGCACTGTAAATTTTCAAGATAAAAGAGCTCAAGATGAGCTGAAAAAGCTCCAAAATGAACCATCCCCGCCTCTTGGACGAGGCGTCGAGTTTTTGCGACATATCGATCCAGGAACATACCCAGTTCTAAAGAACAAAATTTTTCGGCTCTAAGAAAAATTTATGAAATTTTGTATGAAAACATCCACAACTGTTTCTCGCTGTGTAATGTGCACGCACACAAACGCAATTAGTAAAAGTAGTGGTGGCCGGCACTGGTCATAAGCGAGAAGCCAGGCTTGTACGAATTTTGTTTAACTAAAAAAATTTTTTTATTAAATTTTTATCTTAAGTGATATCGAATTTTTTTTATGAGTACTCGGTACTTTTTAGATTGCACTTGGTTCAAATTTTGCATTACTAGAATTGAAATTATGCTATCATCTGCGCGACGCAGAACTTTCATTGGAGATTGAAATGCGTCACGCAAAATATTTGCGCGACGTCTCGACCTCTTGCATCGAGCTCTCGCAATATTGGATTTTGAGCTTAAGAATTCTCTAAATTTCTACTTTCAATACATTTCTTGTTACATATTGGTAAATTATTTTTGTTGCAGTTTGGTGGTTGTTGTTGTTGTTGTTATTATTATTATTGCTGTTGTTGTTTTGACTTTGCTCACAGCTGTTTGACTTTCCATTGACAAAGAAAAACATATTTAATAACGGCATTTTTTAAGGAGATTGAAAAATTTATTTTAAAAAGGCGATGATTTCAAGAAATTAAATATCATTTATTTCGTTCTTATCAGCATTTCGCTGTAAAGGTCAATGCACCTATAAAAATGTCTCTTCGAAAAGTTGTAAAAAATTTCAAAATTTATTATTAATTAAACAAAATTTTTTTTAAAAGTAAATTTCAGTAGTTTCGCTATATAAGAAAGTCGATTTAGCCAAGAAATTTCATTCTTATATCCGGTTTTTTCTTATATAAGAACCCGTTACTAAGAAAATACTTTCTTATAAAAAAAACCGTTTATAAGAAAATTTTTTCTTATATAAACTACCGATATTTGAAAATAGGGGTGTTAAATTTTTGAAAAAAACCAAGTTTATTATATAAAAAATTTTTCTATACAAAAAGAGTTTTTGGTTTTGGTAAACAGTTTCTTAAAGGCGGATTTTTCTTATATACAAACATTTTTGTACAGAGCTTAATATAAATGGATTTGGTGCCCTAAGATTCCTTTCATAAAAGTGGGGTTTTTTTTATATACGAGTTTCTTATATAGCGAAACTACTGTATATGAAATTTTAAAACTTAAATATTCCTAAAAGGTTTTTTTTTTTTTGTAAATAAATAACTATTGTGTATAATGAAAATGATTAACTCAGACATCGATGCTTGTTGATGTTGGTAATTCAAAAAAAAATTTAACGAGTAACGATAGAATACTGTTGGTGCCATATGCGATTCGACTTGAAGTTAACGGTTGCAATGAAGAGATCTGTTTTTGAAGCGTCGAAATATTTTTTGTAACTTTTTTTGCTTCGGCTGAATGATTATCACTTGACCTGGGTTTGTCTCTTTGCTCAATGGACTGTTCAATTACTTTGAGCATACGTTTGTATAAAAACGATTGTCGGAATATTGGTTTGGAAAGACTCAAATGATCATCTTTGAGTACATAAAAGTCACCATAATTAATACGAGCCGAGTCTTCCGTGACAATGCGGAGTGGAAATTTGAATGAAGTTAGCATTGTTGGTGTTCCCTCAGCAATACTGACGATTTTTGTTTTCTTTAAATGCGTTCTTAGCATTTGCATAAATTTTTCATGCACTTCCAAAAGCATTGGTGAGTTTTCTTCCATTTCTTTGACTTCAATGGAAGGTGAGAGTATAACTTGCATATGCTGTTTCCATTTTGCAATTGATGATCCTCTGTGTGGGGTTCCTAGGAAAACGATACCGCTGGTGTTTTTAACGATTTGTTGTTTCTTTGGATCAGTATCCGCCTGTGCTTTAATTAGCATCACTTTTGTTAAAATGCCTCCCATTGAGTGTCCAATCCAAACAATTGGTCGGTTATTACCAACATCGGACATTGAAATGCGATTCAAGAGAGATTGGGCACGTACGTCAATATGGCCTTGATTCTTTTCGCACGGACAAGACTTTGCAAAATTCGACGCCCATTCAGTAACTGCTGATGTGTAGTCAATACCGATGATTCTATTTTAAACAAATTTATTTTAGCAATTTTATTCGACTTCAATTGATAAGTATAGCTTACCTAACGCCAGGAAAATCATCAGGCAACCACTCCATGGGCCAGCAATTTGTATAGTCTACAGATCTATTCTCATTTCGCCATTCATTTCCTGGTATGCTAAATTCACCGGTGGAATCTTCATTCGCTGAAATTGGTATGTCGGGATGAACAACCTCCCAGTCCGAATTGATTTCACCTTCACTTAAAAGTGCTTCAACAAACTCCTTTGTGGCCTTATCACTAATATCCAATGGCTTGTCTGTATTCCTCTCCGCTGTTTTGAGCAATGAATCGCTATCTGTAAAAGTTCCTCAATTAATTCCTTTATTCAAAGTTTTTTTTTTTTTTTGATTTTTAACTCTAAAACATACCAATTTTTCCTTGTGCATCGATTTTGTTCTTGCCTAAGACATTTCCATTACCATGGATATTTCTATATTTGGATTTTTTTAACGAAGGCTCACCAACGAGGAACACATCATCAGTCTCATTTTGATAAAAAGCATTTTTACCGTACAGGCCAAGCTCGGTACACGATCGATCTTTTTGACGCCAAGTGATGAACACTCCACCCATTAACCCATGTATGAAAACAATGTCGGCCTTGGGTTTGCTACTTGTACGACATCGTGGATATAACGGATAGACGTTTGGCGGATAGCTGCTGCGATTTGGATCGTCATAGTCCAGATTTGCCATCGTTTTTGCCGATATAACTTGCAAGCGAAGATCCAAACATTTTTGCCATTCGGCAAGCATCGTTATCCAACCCGTTACGAAAAAGTGTTCCACACTATCTTTCACAAGCGAACAATTAGCCAATACCTTACAAAGTGTCGACAGTGTCTCATTGTCTTTGGCGAAAATCTTGCAGACTTCCATTAAATGTACTAGGCCACCACAACTAACGAATTTTTCCACAGCATCTGCATCTTTTGTTATATGATGTAGAAACGCAATGATTTCCTTTAATAAGACCGTTTCTTCGGATGTAATCATGATGTTCTGTTTTGTATAGAATTCATCGACAACATCCTACAACACGTAAACAATTCAGACAAAAAATTACGATAAGTAATTTGATAATACATTATGTAATCCATTACGTACATGCACATCCTGTTCGGGAAAATACTTTGCAAAGAAGTGATCAACACAGGAACTCGGACGCAGACAATTCAAAACGTCTCGCAAATCGGAGAGAACAATTTTAGGATTTTTAACAATGCCACGCATGGGAACGGGAACAAACCAGCGTATATCTGCACCGGAACGAGCCAATGAAACTGCCGTTCGTGCATCGCAAATTTGTGCCAAATGTCGAAAGTCCCAGTCTTTTAAATGATCAATAGATGCCATCTGTTTAACCGCCTTCAAACGCTCATGTTGTGACCCTTTCTGGGCGATCTGTAACAAACGCCAAGCGACTGAATGCTTAACAGCCTTCCACCATTTCCCAATCGGATGGGTTATCACACTAATCCATTTCTAAAAAAGAGGAAAATTAAATTTAAAAAAATTTTTCTAAACTTATGAGCTTTCTACCAACCTTTTCTTCTTCCTCTTCTTGTTGCAGCCTTCGCATAGACTCTCTATAAATATGATATTTTATGTAGATGTAGTCTGGACGCTTTTCTTGTCTTTTCTCATTGTTGTTCGATCTAACGTATTTCGAAATAAACCGACTGATCCGATGTTTCTCATAAAGCAAGAGTCCACAACTGAAATGAAGATTTTTAAAATTATTGTTTAATTCGTATCAAATTGTTTAATTTATATCAAATTTAATTTTTTTTTTTTTATAGTAGATGTTTAGTTCAAGATTTTAAAGCCAAATATCTAAAAGAACGCAGTTTGATTTCTCAAACAAAACAATCTAATTGAGTCAACATTTTTTAATGGTTAGTGCGCTTTAACGGAATTTCAATCATGCGAACTATTCATAGTTGTTGTTGTTATTGTTTTTGTAAAGTCAAGTTATTTGTTTACATTATTTACAACAAAAAGATAAACAACAACAATTAGTGCTAGCCAATAAATAACAGAAATGCTGTAATAACGCCAGAAAAACAAGTGACGTCTTAAACGTGTTCAGCCACATGCGATATTTGTATCACGATCTTTAAAAAGGAAAATAAATTTGTTTCTTTTTTTCTCTCGCTCAAATGCAAATATTGTGTAGGCACACCCATACTGAAGGAGAAACTAAAATGTAACGCATTTTCGCAGAAGCAATAGTTTAGCCTTGGCATGCGCGGCACAATTTATCTATTTTTGCGAATTTATACAAAAGCTTTTCAAATATCGCGTGTTTTTATGCCGAAATCGTCACCAGAAGGAGACGCAAGATTCGCAAATCTAGAACAACTATTTTTCTGTAGCGTATTTTATATCTGGGGAAACGCCTCCGAAAGAACTACATTGAGCTGTATTCATAAATTAATTTAAAAAGAGGGCTCGATTTTAGTTAGCATTTACTTGTTAATTATGATCCTTTTTAAGAGACTACATGAGTGCAATATTTTTTCTCTAGTTTTTGGGACCATTCTTTATGATAGAGGATATGTGAGAAGCACTTATTTACTGTAACTGTTAATCATTTATGCATCATTAAGTTATTATCAATAGGATAGATTCCAAAGAAGTTATCCTTTGGTATTCAACATTAGCTCTAGTGTCTGGACATACCTATGTATTAATTATTTCGATATATGTACTTATTTCTATATAAAAAGCATACTTCCTGATACGACTTTTTAATCTATGCGCAAAAGACGAATCATACCACTTTTCTGTTTAGACCAAGGTAAGTGCTGTATATGTACGTATACAATATATCTAACCGAGTGTCGAATAAACAGGCGAGCCCCCAACTGACTCATGCACACAGACATGCCACACACTCACAAATACACAATGACAATTGAATATGGCCTGATCGAGCTGGCTTTTTTGTTTGCTTTGATAAATAAATGAGCAATGGATATAAAATATGTATAGGAAATATATGGTGCGATTTTTGTTGACATCAATGAACTACATAGTATCTGCTAACTGTACACGAGTATTCGTACTGTAAAAAAAAAATGATGACGTAGATTCATATTTACAATGTTTCTATATTTCTACTTACGTGGTCAAAAGGCCAACACTGCTAAAAGTCTTCGGGTATTTTCTCAAAGTTCTTCTGACACTAGCGAGTGTCTTGGACATTTCTGACTCCGAGTCTATAGTTGTTGTAAAACTGTTGCTTCACAATTCACTTTTCGAAAATATATATATAACTCCTCTTTAAGAGTAAGGAGCCAAATTAAAACCACGATAAATTTCCAATTAAAAGAAAGTTCACTCTTTTCTAATTTTGCAATTCTCTTTTCTGTTTTAAGTTTCCTAATAAATTTCAAAGTTTGATTTCTTCAACAGTTTTTGTTATAGTTTTCTTTTTTTTTTTAATTTGCCTGTTTCTGAACTTTTCTAGTTGAGTTGTTTTCATTGAATGAACAAAAGTTGATTTCTTCCTTGGCTGGTGGACTATATGTATTTGTTTTGATTGCTATTTATTATTGTTTGTTGTTTTCGTTTTTTCAGATTCGAGAAGAATGTTTTCATGTTTATCTTTTCAGGTCCCCGGCTTTCCACGGGCTGTAAAATTTTACTATACCAACGTGGAAATACCAAAAAAGATCTGCTTTGAGAAGTGTAATCAATTATAAATCAAAATAAACCGAAACTACTGAATTTTCCAATAATTGTTTAGAAAGAAGCATCAATATTATACTAACCAATGCAATAGGTGCGTATGAAACTTTAAAATGTCAAACGAACGAACATCCGTAATGCGCCAAACGATTGTTTTCGACGCCAATGATATCAGATGCCAAATTTACCAAACAGCTGTTATTTTGACATTAGAAGCCATCGCACTTTATAAAAAAAAGTGGTTGCCATCTCAGAATTTTCATTTAAACAATACCCAAACATTTTAAAAAAAGACCCCCAGTATATGAACAAATTCTGATTTTTAAACATTTGTCTTCGAAATGATACCAAAATTTTTAAAATTGGGTGCTGTTTCCACTAAAGCAGCATTTAGCATTTGCATTTTCAAAATGAAACTCCCGCTTCCCCTGAGATTTCGCATTTAGAAAATCAGCTGGCTTGTGTCTAGGGAAAGAAATTAAATTTGTAATAGAAGCAAGATTTTCATGCAATATGGGCATAGAATGCAAATGGCTTTGATGGAGGAAGAAGAGTACATGTTTGAAGATCAACGGATAATGTGCAACAACATTTCTTAAGTATTCTATTCGCCAGGTTTTTTTTTTTGAATAAAACGGCTCAAGTTTGTAAATGACTGATAATCTTCCCTAGATGTGTAATAAAAATTTCGATAGATAATCGAAAATAGTCGCATATTCTTCGCACCTTTTCAAAATGCTCAAAAATGCGATTCAATATACAACAACAATTTCATGTGAATTCATGCTGCATATTTCAGCATATTGTCAAAATGCTGAAAAATGCTAAATGCTGGTCTAGCGGAAACAGCACCTTATACCAACATTTTAGCGATCAAATTAAGACGGCAGCCCTCAACTACGCAGTTGACAAGTGCAATCATATGTGAAAGACAGTATGAGCAAACGAGAGGAAAATATTGACTGTTATTGAAATCATTGAAAAAAGAATTTTGTACACAAAAAGGAGTAACTTGATAACGCTGGAAATTTGTAAGAAATATGCCCGAAAACTCACGAACGGCGATTCCACCCAAGTCGATTTTGGGAGGAAGCGACATTTTTAAAAGACTAAAAGATAAAATTGAAAACTGTCGAGCAAAATACAGTGAACGCAAGGAATTGGCAAATGACAAAGATCATATCATTTCGCATCTCTGCGATTGCTTGGATGAAGCATTTAACTTTGGTTTGAGACAAAATGAGAGCTTTGTTGCGACAGCAGCCAGTTTATTCCAAAATATGCATGAAATCGTAACAGGTAAGATAACGAATAATTGAATTCAATTATAAAAAAAAATAGAGAAAGCTTTCGACTGCCTCCTTCGTTTTAGGTCCCTTGTAGTACTCCATATTCACGGCAGACATTCCTAAATACTTAGATACATACCTTGCAGATGATACCTGTCTCTACATATCAGGTTTTTTTCATTTACTCTAATTCCTAAAGTCGAATTAAGTTTACGTGAAATTGGTCAATATTTTTCAAAATGGAAGAAAATAGCAAATACCTCTAAAGCCCAAGCAATGTTCTTCTCCAAAAAAAAAAAAGATCACCCCGAAACCTTCCATACAGAAAAATTACGTACGATTGGATCCCAGCGGCAAATGTCCCGCTGACATCATCGTTGAAGTCAGGGTGACTTTGGATCTGGTATGCATGACAATTCATATGAGACTTTGTATGACATTTGTACAGGAGTTGGACAGTGATTTCACCGGTGACATGTCCTCCTAGGAGGAGCGATGGCGAAAAAAGCAAAAGAGAAGCACATGCTCTTTTCTCTCTCAATGTTAATTTATAGAATCCATAGCTGGTCAGTTGAAAACTCTCTTCTTTGCGCTCTCTTTGAGTATTTCGAAAATTTTTAAAAATCAATTTTTAATAATTTTTGTTCGCCTCAGCCAGGGATCGAACACGCGATCTTCGGATTCAGAGTGGAGCACTCATCATCTACGCCACTTCATGCTAACGCTGAACTGACGCGAAAACCTTATTTAAATTTCAGTAGCCAATGAGAGGCAAGCACATGAACAGCATCCCTCCACGATGACATGTCCTCCAAGATGTCATGCATGACAATGTCACCTTTATGTCATCGATGACATCACTGATGACATTGTCATGCAGGAGATAATTTGCCGCTGGGATTGTTAGACAAAACTTACATTCACACACACGTACATTACTGAGCTTATTACCAAAGCAAATCAACTTATCAAGGCCCTTTACCCTAAGATTAAAAGGAAGTCGTCTCCCAAAAGTCCTATTCCAAATAAACCATAGTCTAAGGGAAAATTGTAATGTAACTGGTTAAATAAAAAGTTGAATTCAATTAAATAATAAATTTTTTTTACAGGTAGTCCCAGCTCAATTGGCATTTCAAATGAGATAACATTTTGGGATTTCTGTCAGCATCATTTGACTCCTCACGAACGCGAACGATTTGAGAATCTTAAAAATGTTTGGACAAAAATGGGTCGTGGACGTGCATTCTTGCGTGCTGCCTTAAATGAGAACTCACTACAGCGGTATTTACTTACTTGGTTGGGCGATAAAGAGCATTTATTACGTTACTATACGCCGTGGTCATTATTACTGGACGAGGAAATTTCGAATTTATTACCAGAACTACTAGGCAGACTTAATAAGGTGCTTTTTGCTTTGGCCGTGGATTCTCTGGAGCTTAATAAACCGCTTCGAGCTATTCAAATTGTTACTACGCGAGAAGAACCTATAATTTACGCACCAACTCCAATCCCTTTTGTTGCAAACAGCAAACGAAAAACAATCCCAGTTGAACGGCCAATAACAATGATTAACTCTAAGGAAGATCTACTTAATAATTTGACGCTAACGGCCATAAAAAACGAACAAAAAAACATAAGTACAAATTCATATACAGAAAGTAACGGGACTACTGAATGCGCAGCCGATTTGATGCAATTAACCGATAATATTCCTCCAATTGATCCCATTGAACCAGAATTAGAATTTCTTAAGCAACCCTTACCTGATGTATATCCCGAAAGTCAAACCATCTTGCACGTTGCGAATAACATCGAAAATTCTAAAGCAGAACAAGATTTTGATGATAAAAGCGACAGTTCATCGCAATATAGTAAAACGTCTTCCACGCAGGATTCGACTAATTGTGCAGCATTAGAAGAGAAAATACGTGAACTTACTCAACGCTATGCTTTGCTAGAGACACGTGCCGCTCAGCTCAGCTTAGAGAATCGCCAGCTAGTTCGACGTTTGACGCGTCATTTCAATGAATCGGGAATTGATCCGACTTCTTCTTTTGCAACAAATTACCTTATTACAATTCCAAGTTTTAAATTAATTCAACCAAAACGAGCTACCAGCACATCTTATTACGCCTACGAAGTTCATATAACAATGCGTCAGAATTTGGAACACTGGAGTGTGTTACGTCGATATCGTGATTTTTATAAGCTACACAAAACACTACTACGAACGCATCCCTTTATTTCAAGCGTGGAATTTCCACCGAAAAAGCATTTTGGCAACAAAAATTTAGTTTTCGTTGAAGAACGTCGCCAGCAATTGCAGATATACTTATTAAATTTGGTCGAATCCCTACCGCAAGTGGAGGCGTGCAAAACGAAAGCAGAGCTTCAAAGAATTTTTCCATTTCTGCGCGAACGGTAGAATTGTTTTTCTGTTTTTCTTTCTTTACCAAGAAACTTTAGCAAATGAACAAGAGTATTATCGTATGCTATGTTATTCTAAGACAACACTTAAACTCATAAAGAATCTGGCATCGCATTTCGGAATAGCGATTCCAATTTGATAAGCTTTCAAATTCTTCACTTCAATATTTGGCCGATTTATGTTATTCTAATTTTTTAATATGAAAATATTACTACAAAAAAAAAAAAAATTATTCAATTTCTTAAAGGCTAAGTATTCTAGGTTCTTACCAAAACATCACGACTCTCGATAGTCGAAAGTTTCTCTTTCTTCCTCCGAACTACTATCATATTGAAAATACTTGTTCTGTCTGTCTGGTGAACTGTTACTTTCATTCATATCGCCATTGTCGGGTAGAATTTTTTCACTTAGATTGAAGGGTTCTGCGTTGCATAAATCGAGTTTATAAATTGATTCGTTGCAACTGCTGTGATTTTCGACATTCTTCCAAGCTGGATACTTAATGTGCCGTGTGGCATTGGGGGTAATGTTGTAAGACGGTACAACTGTGTAGCAATTGAACTCTGCTGTCTCAGGTGGTTCAGATACCTCTACTTTCACTTCAATTAGGTCAATGGATTTTCTTCTTCGCTCTATTTTAGATTGAAAATTCATTGGAACAATCAATTGAAATTTAAGGCCTGCTAAATACTTACCACGACAAGTTTCCTTGTGTAATATATACATAAATTTTTTCTTGAAAACTTTTCCACATTTCGGGCAGTCAGCTGTCGCACCTTTCTTTAATCCTAAAAAAAAAGTTCAAACCACTTTTCAGTTCTAAAATGTTCGACAAATTTTCGGGTAAATTACCTAAGCAGTTGGTTCTGTGGGAGCGCAGGGATTGCAGATTTCTGTATACTCTTTGGCATTTGTCACACACTTGAGGAGAAATTTCTATAATTAAAAGTAAAGTTAAAAAACAATATGTACATATGTACTTAAGAAATTAGGTAAATCAAAACACTTACCTCCGCAAAATCGTTCATGCTTTTTCAAAGCAAATTTAGCTGAAAAGCTTTTTTCGCATTTGCTACAAGGAAAATTTTCTATTGTCCTTTCCATTCCGTCAATATAACATAACACCAAATTCAAAACTTCTCAATCATATCAATATATGAAGCTAAAGGCTCAAATAGACCGTACAAGCATTTGCACAAATCCATAAAATTTATCGATAAATCCTCCGACACACACTGTACAAGCCTTGTACGCGCAAATATATGGATTTTCAGTCCGCATTCACATTTTTCCAGTTCCTTTATCCGCACATCCGATCTCAGTGGAATCTCGAAAAAATTGAGATATTTTTAGCCACACATTATACAGTGTGTGTCGGGGCATTTATCGATAAATTTTGTGGATTTGTGCAAATGCTTGTATGTCGTCGTTCATATTATGCGACAAGACAAGCGAGCGACACGGTACTCTACCCCAAACGTCCCTCGCCTACAACCGTGTCACTCACTTGTCTTGTCGCATAATATGAACGACGACTATGGTGTATTTGAGCCTTACGCTGCGCCTCGACGGGCAATAAATATTGCTAGCAATCTGTCAAATTGCTTTGCCAGGTAGAGGCAATATTGCCAGGGTGGGATTTTTATGTTATGCCATCTTCATATTCAAAATGATAAGAAATATAAGTCCAAAATCATAATAAAGCCGCGCGAGTACTTACAATCTTTCACATTATACAGCTGGATTTCACTGCTACATTGTGCTCGTTTACACATACCGCCAACATCTTTCAACAAAAGCATTATGTCGGAACGATTATCTCCCTTCATCCTCTTCGTACAAACTGCAGAATAATTTGTTGATATCGTATGTTGACAACAAATATAGTATCTGACTTTATTTCATGTACTACAATGTCATTAAATGTCAAATAGAACGACCACTTACCAGCCGATTATTCACAAATACAAAATGAAAGCTTCGAATTTTGTTTTGCATGTAAACACGTTTCACTGAAATAAATTTATGTCATCATGACAAAACAATACGAATGCTCAAAATAGCAGTACACGACTAATTGGCAAGTCATCAATTGCTCTCATTATGTAATGACATTGTACTACAACGAATACATGACACTTATCATGACTAACTTATATAAGTTATTATAATAGTTTTGTAATACTATATCATGTGACGTAATGTGTCAATAAATCTGTCGACGATAACAAGCACTTTGCACGCGATGTTAATATACAATTATCTTTCATTAGACATTGGACCATAGGAAATTCACAAATTGTAATATTTCAGAACCAAAAGTACAAATATAAACCTTTAATGCAATTGATAAGAATTCAACAATTCGAAAAATTCACCAGAAGCACAACAACAATAGAACACTTGTTTTTGCATCTATAGATGTCTCAATCTTGCACAATCGTATAATTGTTAAGTAATACAGCGTACAGCTCAATTATATTTATGATTCTTGAAAATTCAAAATAGCGAATACTTTAATAATAGTACCAGAATTTGGCGATTATTGTTTCTTGTATCAATGTGAGCAAAGAAAATAAAATAGTATATCATTTGTAAAAAAATATGAATACATGTTGAAATCGGCTACGAATTTAGATTGTAATAGATAACTGTTGTATTCTTTGCATTGAAAACAGCGATTAATTTCAATAAGTAAATTGGACAATTGTCTAGGACTCAAAGAAATACAATATTATATACGCGTATAATATTTGAAATATCCTTTATGTATTTTAATAACATGATACTTATTCATAAATTATCAGGAAAATTAGCAATGAAGTTTGGTAGATAATTTTATATAATGTTACTCCAAAATTTGAGAATAGAAATTGAAATTAATGTAAATTGAGCAAAATTGATATGACACATTCAGCGACTAAAATTTCTGCCAAGGTTTTATGAATTTCGCTTTTTACATTCTACAGTGTATTTCAAAACTTAATATAAGACAATTATGATTGTCACGTACATTACAAATAAAAAAATTACACAAAAAGGTTTTTTTATCTATATTTTTATTTTCAATTACTTTAAGGGTATTCAAATAATCTCAATAAAAGATGTTGTTGTTTCACACGGTATTGTTACCATCAGTTTTGCAAAAACAAATGAGATCATTTTCCACAGAAATGAACTTTTAAAAGTTTTCTTTAGTGTCATTAAAAATTCATCTCAAATGTAGACACTTATTTAAAACATACCTGAATTAAGTTGTTCGGAAGCTGCATGAATCATCATGCATGTAGTTATGAATATTAATTTTAATAATAGTGCATTGCGACTTTTTCGATTACAGTAATTATTACATTTATTTCAATGAACAATTCCAAAAACGTATGCTTCTCCTATTTTCATCGAGTGGAAGGAAGAAATGAATATAAAAATATATCTACTGGATCACGGAAAATAAGCTTAAGTAAATAAAAAGCTATTAATGAGTTATTTTTCAATTTCAAATAAAACAAGTTCAGTTTACTTGAGGTCGTAATGTAGTAAGAAAACTTGCAGTTACTTTTTAATTAACGACCACATGTAATTCCTAATAATTGAATTGGGATGTAAAGAATTTTTTAGACAAAGGTTACGGGGAATTTAAATAAAGTTTTAGATGTTGCAGTTCAAAAAGTGGGCTCTACGCTTGCTTGGGCGCCTAAGGATTAGTTTATATATATATATATATATTTATATATATCGATATATATACCGTTTAATGTTTGCATATTTAATATAATTTTAATAAATATTTCAATCGCCTCTTAATTCTAACTTATATTTAGTTGTTTAAACTTATAATTTTAAAGAAAGCACATTTGAAGCGACATTAAACGAATATAAAATCCTATGCAAATCTTTATGCAATAATATACGTACATCTATAAATACCTATATTAATTCATTAAATAATTCGTATTATAAATGCCATAACCAAAGAATACGTATAAATTAAAGGAAAACAAGTTGTAAAGGTTTTGGTATTCTACTTAGAAAGAAAAAGAGCGTTATGCTAGCTTTTGATTTAAGAAATAATTTTAACAGATATCTAGTTAAAAATTGTTTTTTTTTTTTTTTTTACATTTTATCTTAGAAATATTTGCACGTAATGAAATCCTTCATGCAGAGTTGGCTTTAAAAGAAATTAGAAAGCAAGTAATATCCTGATGTAGTCTTTAACTGGGATTTAATAATTTACCAAAAAAACTAAAAAAGCTTTGAAGATTCCTACTTATAAACGTAAATCCGTTCCCTGCAAAACTTTAAAGAATTCCTCTTATTTGACCTATGAAAATTTAAACAAAAATTCAATTCAAAAATTTTGAACGCATAAGCCCTCATAATGAAGGAAAGCGGATTTTTTGAATTTCCCAACAAATAAAAACAATTAAAAATGTCTCTAGAAATCTTAAGATTTGAAATTGAGATATCGCCGATATATACGTGTCGGTATAAGCGCAAGAAAAAAAGTTATTTACATTCGATAAGTTCTTGTTACGCAACTGAATTATTATTGCATGCATTATGGACTAATGCAGACCTGAAAATTTCGTTAATTAGTTTTTCAAATTGTAATGTTTTTCAAAATTGTAGTGTAGAAGTTCTAAGAGTGATATAATTAACTAAAAAAAATTCTCTAAATATCTCGCTCTTTTTCTTTGAATAAACAGAAATTACGTTTAAATTAATATCTAAAAAAAAGACAAAACTCTTAAAAATAATTGTTAAAAAAAAAAGATAGTATTCAACCTAGAAAACATCGATTATTTTACTATCAACGATTATATCTCTTGTAAAACTCCCATTCCAGTTTGTATCGTCGTGGTCGTCGTAACATTCATTACTTGTGTCGTCGTCGGCGTCGAATCAGAACTTGTGGCCGCAAGAAGACAGCTGTCCTCCTTACAATTAATATTTGTGTTTAATGTTGCTGTTGTGAGAATAGCTTTCGCAGTTGTGGTTTTATTTTCCAAGTCTTCATTAGTGCGGCGCATTTTTAAAGGCGGAGATTCATCGACTGCTTGGATGTTAACTTCCTCAACGCTTTTATAAAATCTATCGCCAGATGAACGTCTTTTGCAGCTATGATTGCTATTTTTCGGAGACGCTGCTAATGTTTCGGAATATGTTTCGTCATTATCATTCTGTAATGGTGAAACGCTTTCAGCGAATGTTTCATTATATTCGTGACTATCCTGACTGCAGTTGCCTTCATCACATTTATTATCTAGATCATCGTTCACATCATCGTGTCTTATACGATCATCACCAGCCTCAGCCTCTAAGTCATCTACGTCAATTTCTAAATCCGAATCCGCATACCAAGAAATCTGTGCGCCTGGAAAAACGTAGGAGCAACTATTTTTGTGGAAATAATAAGTTCCTTCGATCAAAAAGTCAGCTGCACTACATGGTCTTGATTTGTGTTGTTGCTTTGATGAAGTTTCGTTGGAATTGGAATTCGAAGTTGCTGATCTTTTTACATTTGTCGGTACTGTAAAATTGCTGGTTGTGATGGTCTCTATTTCATTGAATTGTGTATCGCTTTCGGCACTGCATAAAGCATTTGTGTTCACCATTGAATTGGAGGAATCGCATTGAATTCCACTATCTTTGGTCGAATCAATCGACAAATGGCGAACACTATCGCCACATGCCGCAGATGGTGTCATTAATGTCTCTTGTCCGGCGCGAGCGCTACTAAATGGATGAAAGTCATCAGAATTATCATTTGGAATTTCACAATTTATTTTAGCCGCATCATTATCGAATTCAAGAAGTCCGCTTTTGATATTCTCGATTTCATAGTTAGTAATTGATAATGCCGCCGCCGTATTGCTCTTGTTTAAATTTTCTGGTTGACCGATTGAAGTGGATGATTCGAATCCACTATCCGAACAAGCTCCGGCCGAACGAAAGCCTAGCTCCGCTGAAATATTCGACTGTACGGATTGTGTATCTGCGTCTTGTATCATCAAGGGGCTCTCTTCGTCATTATCAATGTACTCGCTGCTATCGGCCAATTCATCTTCGAAATCATCGTCAAATGGTCTTAGCTCCTTCGATTCATGCAAAATTTTTTCGTCATAGCAAATTTGCTTCCAATCATCGCCAAGTCGGTGACAGATTTGATTAATAATTACATCGGAGTCACCGAGTAGTTCAACATCGAATTCCAAATGGTTCAGCTGCTCGATTATAAAATTTGTGTCTTCGCTGGCAAGAGCTTGAAATATGCCAGTCGTACAATTTATAGATAGATTCTATCGAGCAACTCAGTAGTTCAACATTTTCCTGTTCAGCTGTCCATTATACGAAACTCTTCGGGACATATAAAACAGATATAGGAGTTGGAATTAATGCCATTCTATTTTAAGAAGAGTTAATCAGTTAATCAATTTATCCTTACGCAATGGCATAATTGTGTTTATAACTTTCTGGGAAGACTATGAAAAACGTAATGATATTGTTCTATGGGCAACGTATTATGGGTTTATTACTTTATTTTCATATGAGACTTCAAGAGAGTACATATCGGGTTGTATATGTTCTATGGAGTACGTATATGCTTCTTGGGAGTACGTTGTATGTAGTACGTTTATGGGAGTACGTGATGGGAGTACGTTGTATGGGAGTACGTTATGTACTGTGGGAGTACGTTGTATGGGAGTACGTTGTATGGTACGTACGTTATGACTATGGGAGTACGTTTATGGGAGTACGTTATGATACTGAGGAGTACGTTGTATGGGAGTACGTAGTATGGGAGTACGTTGTATGGGAGTACGTTCTATGGGAGTACGTTCTATGGGAGTACGTAGTATGGGAGTACTTACGCTACTAATAGCCGGAGATCATACTCTGAAACCGGATCTCCAGCGTCCACACTTTGCTGCACATGCGGCTGGCAACGCGGACAGGCGGGTATACGTTGTGCAAAAATATCAGCGCGAATAGCTTCGGCATCACATTTGAATTTGCATTTTGTACACGATGCCGTCGAAAATGATCCATGGCACTCGATAACGCGACCTATGCCGGCGACCTGCTCCAACGTATCGATATTTTGTGTATAATTACGCAGCAGGCGTTGCTTCTCTTCCAACAACTTGATGAACCGATGACATGGTGATGGCCTAAATTGCCCTGGATAGATTTCGCGTGCGAACTTATAAAACGGTCTTGGATCTCGGGAGAAATAATCAATATCAAACATTGCCTGCGGATCAGGCAAATTTGGATAGTCTTTGGCTAGCCGCGAGTATATGCCATCGCTGGAACGAAAATCAGGTATGCCACAGGAAACCGAAACACCCGCACCAGTTAGAACAACAATATTTTCAGAGCATAAAATAAGCTGTATAACATCTTCGAATGTATTGATGTGGCGCAGCTTCTGTCGCCGTGGCGGCTCCGAAAGCATATTAGCCAATAAGCGCCATAATGACATGTCATTCAAGCCCATGGCAATGGATTGTGCTCCAGCTGGCAAGAACCGTGAAAGAAGCTCGCGAGGATTCCGACCTGAATGTATCTGTTTCTGCACCCAAAGAATGGGTTTACGGTTAACGGGTTTCCACTCCTTGCCAGACACATCAGACAATCCACTTATATCCGAGAAATCCGAATCTGTACTTGTGCTTGTATCATCGTCCGTACTCGTACTTGCAGCACTGCTGTCCGCCAAAGCACTGCCTTCATGATCCTGGTGATCCTCGGCCTTATCATCATTGTCGCACTTTTCCGAATCGATTGCCGAATCTGTGGGAGTGCTGCCATTATCAGCTTCAATAGCAAACGACTCGTTTGCCATAATTTCTTGTTTTGATTTTGTTTTTCTTAATTCGGCGCCAAAAATACAACTTTCCTCCTCTTCACTGTTCGCGCCGAAATTTTCAATATTGCCGACATCCATTTGGAGAAGTTCTGTCGACAACCCAATCTGTTTATTGCTAGTGCAATTACCTTCGTAGTTTTCCATTATTGTCCAGCAAACACTAAATCTGCCCTATTCTCCAACCCTCACATACACATGCAGCTGCTTTTGGTGTTTTCTCAGTTTCTCCTGTTTTCTTTCTCCTCTCGTGTTGCCTTCCACTCGTTTTCGTTGATACACACACAAATTTGCTTTACGAAATTAATGGAAAATTTTTCTCGGATTTCCGCACTTTTATTTCATTTACTGGGTTTGCATTCGCTTGGACTTTTTTTTTGATTTTCGTAGAGCGATTTTTTAATTCGTTTTTATATTTTTATAAACGAAAATTACCGCGACTTACCCTTTCACAACTTTCCGGATTCCGGAATACAATGAATACTTCTTAAGCGGCCCGTACACAGCGCATCATGCAGTGTACGTGTGCAGCGACACGGCGCGATGCTATTTCATTTCTCGTTTACCCGTTTTGAGTGCGGACGACAATTTCAATCGCGGATGAATTTTTTTTTTTGGCATCGGTATTTTTCAATAAGAAGCTAAAGAGCCGAAAAGGAGGAATGTGAATGCAAAAATGACTCTGGAAAAGGAATGCATTTACACATAGAAATTTATTATATGATGCATATATATATCGCACACTAATCACTAAATCGGCACAACTCTAAATTTTGAATTTCTCGGGCAAACAGCCTATCACTCTCGACGTCTGTAAATTCAATTTTTTTTCTAAATTTATTTTATTCTTAATTAACTGCAGAATCAATAAATATCAATATTAATTTTCTAAGTGTTCCTCTTCCTGCAGTAAAGTGTTGGCGAACATGAAAACATTGATTTAAAAAATTTTGAATTGTGCCGTTTAGTGATTAGTGTGCGATATATATAATATATATATATATATATATATTTATTTTTTTATAAATTTACATGAAAATTATTTAATGTTGATTTTTATATATCATTTTTATTATATATATTTTTTTTTTTTTAATATGACTTTAAAAACTGCATGACACTAGATAATTCATCTTATAATATGGTTTGACCTTATTTATTTATTTATTATTTATTTTACTCAAGGATTTTAGTCGTGAGAATGTGAGAGCTGCTATTCGTACACAAGATAAACAAGTATAAATCTATATTTGCCCATTTGCGTATGACTTAAAGAATCCGTGTATAAAACTAGTGAGTAACTTAGATTAATACGCGTATCTGGCTTGTAGGGGTAGCATGATGTTTTGTATATGTGTGAGTGCAAACAAGTATCGTGATTTGCTGGGTTTCATTTCACTGAACACTCTTAGGTGCAGCGCTGCATGATGCGCTGTGTGCGGGCCGCTTAAAATAGACATATTTAATGGTGAAAATGCAACTCTGACTATTCAAGTGCATCACTGTTTCGGCTCCTGATGGCTCCCGAGCGAACGAGTAGAATGAGAGAATTCGAAAGTTAGGCGATCTAACCAGAGCCTCAGATCAGTGATTCCACTAATTTTTTTTAAATGGGGCGAGCCCCAACCAATTTGGGTAGATTTCAGCAGAATACGGTAGATTTTTTTTGTAAAAAGAATTTATGTTACAGTGCGACTCGACGTGCGATAGTTCATCGCATACCATCTGTCAAATTTTATGGTATGCGATGGCAGCACGGTAGAGAGATTTTTTTGAGTGGGCAAATTTCGGTATGCGATGAGCATTTTAAGATGGCTTTCAGCGAGAAAATTCGCTGCATAGAAGCGCTAAAACATTGAAAGGGATGCAAGATTTGTTAAATCAAGAGCAAATCCATTTGCGATCTATCGCTTACTTTCGATCGCATGCTATGAACAATCGCACGTCGAGACCTTAAGTAATTGACATGTGTACATCCAACCTTTTAGTTCTTTGCATTACCTGGCAGCACTGTTCCCATGAACACGGCCTTTGGTCTGGTGGTCTGGCAGCATTGACAGCACGTGCATTCGAAAGTTTGAACATAAACAAATGAGATAAAATGAAGGAGACTCCAGAACTCACGAATTCGCGTCCAGAATTCAAGAAAATACCAAAGAAACTGAACAAGGTAGGAACTAAGGTGGTTTTATTTGAACACGGCATCGAATCTTATCGTCTTTACAGCACTTTGTCAACTTAGCCGCTCCTCATGTTACGTCGTTCGATGAAATGCTCAGCTTTGGCCTTAAAAAATGTGCGGAGAATATGCGTCCTTACTACATAGAGACATCGGCAGGCGAACGCCTAGAACTGAAGGTCCGAAGCATAAATATCCAACGTCCACAAGTGCCATTGTCAGTAATTGATGTGAGAGAACGATTTATATATCCATCAGAATGCCGACAATCGAAAACGACGTATGCTGGGATGTGTACTGTTCGCGTTGATTGGTCTGTGGATGGATTAGAGAAAACACCATTGGATATAGAGGTGGGTGAAGTACCCATAATGTTGCGTTCAAAAGTATGCAACTTGCACAATCTCAATCCTGAAGAGATGGTTAAACATGGAGAACACGACAGTGATTGGGGAGGGATATTTATTATTAAAGGAAATGAGAAAATTATACGCATGCTCCTTATGACTAGACGAAATCATGTTATAGTTCTTAAACGATCTTCTTGGAAAGATCGTGCCAAGTTCTTTACAGAATATGGTGCTTTGATACGGTCGGTGCGTGAGGATGAAACTTCTATTAACAATTTAGTACATTATTTAAGCAATGGAACAGCCAAAGTGATGTTTGCGCACAGGAAGAGATTAAGTTACATACCACTTTGTCTATTATTGAAATGTCTTGTTGATTATACGGATGAAGAAATATTTAAAAGATTAGTTCAAGGCTACGAGGATGATCAGTACTATGTGAGCTGTGTTAAGGCAATGATACAAGGTGTACACCAAGAGGGACTGCACACACATATTCAATGTAAATTGTTTGTTGGAAACCTTTTTAGATCGACCATATCGGAAATTCCTCCTTGGTCGGATGGGATGGCTGCAATGGATTTCATTATAAAGGAACTTATGCTCATACATTTGAAAACGAATGAGGAGAAATTCGATTTACTGGTCTTTATGACAAAGAAATTATACCAGTGCGTGCAGGGCAGGCATAAAGTAGAAAATGCCGATGCACCAATGATGCAAGATGTTCTTCTGCCCGGTCAGATGTATCAAAAATATCTGTCTGATCGTATTGATCTGTGGCTCGAGATAGGCAAAAGCGTTATAAAAAAGAAACTCGCCGGGGAGAAAATATAACGCCAGGACTCATTTCGAGTGTACTACGTGGTAAAGGAATTTCCCGAAGTATCGAAACGTTTTTAGCTACTGGCAATGCCCCATCACGTTCTGGGCTAGGTCTCATGCAGTCTTCCGGTCTCGTTATAATGGCCGAAAACATCAATCGAATGCGATATATGTCACATTTTCGTGCTGTCCATCGTGGATCGTTCTTTACCACAATGCGCACAACGGAAGCACGTCAATTACTTCCCGATGCATGGGGCTTCATTTGTCCAGTTCATACGCCAGATGGAACTCCATGCGGACTTTTGAATCACCTAACAATGGAGTGCCAATTAAGTTTGCGTCCTAATGAAGAACTTATAAATGTAAGTTTTATTTGGTACCTTCCCTAGGTAATTGGAAATGCTTAAGAAATTTTACAACCCACTTCTTTAGAACATTATCGAAGCACTTGTCGGCTTAGGAATGATACCACTGCGTTCGAAACTTAGTGATCAAAAAGACAAGACTTTAGTGATTTTTCTGGAAGGAAAATTTCTGGGACACATACGTCTTGCTAGTGCCGATAAAGTGGTTAGTCAACTTCGGGCCTTAAAAGCAGAAGAAAAACTTCCGACCATGATGGAAATTGGTTATATACCGTATGAGCAGAAAGGACAATTTCCGGGACTGTATTTGTTCGTTGGGCCAGGCAGAATGATGAGACCAGTTAAAAATTTAGCAATTGATAAAATCGAACATATTGGATCCTTGGAACAGGTTTATATGGAAATAGCTATAGACCCGAAAGAAGCCTATCCTGGTTTCACTACGCACTTGGAGCTATCAAAAACATCCTTTCTCAGCAATTTAGCCAATTTAATTCCAATGCCAGACTATAATCAATCACCAAGGTTACATGCATAGATGCGCTCTCAAAAATTAATTGACCCTAAAAATGGCCTAAAATGTATTGGAAAAACTTTACAGAAACATGTACCAATGTCAAATGGGTAAGCAGACAATGGGAACACCATGCTTGAATTGGACCAAACAAGCTGGAAATAAGCTGTACCGACTACAAACACCCGGAACGCCACTCTTTAGGCCTGTGCACTATGATAACTTAAGATTTGATGATTTTGCAATGGGAACAAATGCAGTCGTTGCTGTGATATCCTACACGGGCTATGACATGGAGGATGCTATGATTATCAACAAATCGTCACACGAACGTGGTTTCGCTGATGGTAGTATTTATAAGTCGAAATTTTTAGAATTAGAAGGCACAAATTACTTCGCTCGTGATCCCAATAACCAAGAAGTAGCGAAATTTCTTGATAACGATGGTCTGCCACATCCGGGTACAAAATTGAGTTTCAAGTCGCCGCTATACAGGTTAGATGGATGAGTTAAAGAAATCGATTTCTCAATTTTTTTCAAACCAAATATTTTGATCTTTTCAGTTATTACGATACAGAAACATTCAAGTACGTTGTCTGTTATTTGAGTGAAAAGGAAGATTGCATTGTTGACAGCGTTAGATATTGTGGCAATGTGAAGGGTGCGGTACAGCGTTTAGCTTGCTTGACACTACGTATATCAAGATCGCCTACAATTGGTGATAAGTTCGCTTCGCGCGCCGGTCAAAAGGGTATATTTTCGCAAAAATATCCTGTCGAGGATCTACCGTTTACCGAAACTGGTTTAGTACCAGATATTATATTTAACCCACACGGCTTTCCGTCTCGTATGACAATCGCAATGATGATTGAAAATATGGCTGGAAAAAGTGCTGCAATACATGGACTCGTTCACGATGCGACACCGTTTCGCTTTTCAGAGAAAAATACGGCCATCGATTATTTTGGAAAGTTGCTCGAAACGGCGGGTTACAATTACTACGGTACAGAACGCCTATACTCGGGGGTGGATGGTCGTGAAATTACGGCCGATATCTTCTTTGGCATAGTGCATTATCAAAGACTGCGTCATATGGTTTCAGATAAATGGCAAGTGCGTTCAACGGGCCCAGTCGATACGGTAACACGTCAACCGATCAAAGGTCGCAGTCGGGGTGGTGGCGTACGTTTTGGAGAAATGGAACGTGATGCTTTAATATCACATGGTGCTGCCTTCTTGCTGCAAGATAGACTATTCCACAATTCGGATAAGACAAATTCACTTGTTTGTCAGAAATGTGGAACCATAATTGGGCCAGTTAAGGAAGTCGTAATACGTAATAAAACTGGAGAGCAAGAGTCATTGCCAGCCACTTGTCGTTTGTGTGGCGATGAATCTGTAGTCGGAACGATTGAAATACCCCATTCCTTTAAATATCTCATATCGGAGCTCGGTTCGATGAACATAAATGCTCGTCTTAAGTTGACGAAGGTTTAGTCTATTGTTATTTGATATAAATAAAAACCTTAAAACAGAAATCTATCCATTTTAAAATGAATTTTGAAAGAATAAAATTCTAGATTTATAAATTCTTTGATAATTAAAAATAGCTTGAAATAGTACATCCCGGAAACTGAACAAAAAAATAAAGTGGCTAACAAAAAATTCTACACATGCATTTTGATAGAAATTAATACGAACTAAAATAAAGACAGATAAATGGACATAGGGAGTAAGAATTAAAAACTTTCGATTTATGTTTCACTATTTCAAAAAAATTTTTCTGGACTTAATCAAAGAATTTATTTAATCAATTTGCGTTCTATCATTAAAAAAAAAAAAATCTATCATTCAATATCTTTTCTTAAAAATGTACAATACCACTTTATTCAATTAGCGATTGATCTTTACTTGTGTTGTTTTCTAGTCTAGGCTTTTTATGAACTTGTTGATTTTGTGACCAGTTTCCAGCTCTTTGGACAATACCCATATTATGTAATCGTTTCCCTACGGTTGATCTGTCCACATTTAGAACATTGGCGAGCTCATCAAGCGTTCGGCAAGGTTCTGCTTCTATTAAAGCTCTAAGTTCGTCGTCACTAAATTTTTTTGGTTGTCCAGATCGTTTCTTGTCGTCTAAGCAATAATCATCTGCCTTGAAACGTCTAAAAGTTTCACGGCATGTTGTCACTGATGGTACATGATTCTCTCCATATGCTTCTATTAGCCAACGATGACTGGATGCTGCACTTTTCTTGAGAAAGTATAAATGCAATAAAACTTCCCGGATATGTCTTTTTGACGGTGTAAACTCTGACATAATTGACTTCACTTCATTTACTTGAAATATGTAAATATGTGCGGCTGTTTAACAGTTGTCATTTTTAATTCCCCTTCCCAATACATCGAAATACTTGAGACAGTAATTTGTAGATAGTCTGCAACTATTTCATTTATTTTATTGTCCTTTATAAGATCAACCACATCTAAAAATATGGTATATCTGTACTTTGAATTAATTTTTCGTTTCAATTCAGCATTTTAATATAAAAAGATTTTTTGCATTTGCATCGTGTAGGCCAAGTATTAGAGTCATATGCTGACATATCTGACACTCCATGAGGCCATTTACACTTTAAGACATTTCAATAATGAAACACACTTTTTGTGGACTACGGATGCGGGGGGATGTGGTATGGGAGCGGTTTTCTCTCTTCCCCCTGCGTCCCTTGCCCACGAAAATTTGTTTCATTAGTCGTCGTTCATACTATGAGACAAGACAAGCGAGAGACACGGTGAATTCTCTTGTCTAGTGTCTTCTTATAAGCGCATTTCGTGTTCATACTAGTAAAAAATTGTCTCTGCGACATTTGAAATAGAAGAAGAAACTGGTTTTATACAGTGCTGCCAGAAAAAATATTTTGAAATACCTACAATCTGAATTAAAAATCCCCTACGCTCTTGAAATAAGATAAATAAATTATTATCACGGTTTTCGACAAAATAAATTGGTCCAAAGATCTTTTTTAGAAAAAGTGTAAGCTATTCTCCACAATTTTTCGTATTTAATACTTCAAAGCTAGCTTTTTAAATTATTTCCGAAATCTGTAGATATGCTTCTTCATAAGAAGAGAATATTTACCCAAATATGGCAGCACTATTTTTATGATGAGAAAGACAAGCACAAAGCGTGTCGCCGAGTACGTAAGACACGTACCCCTCTCTCTACCCCGAACGTCCCTTGCCTACAACCACCGTGTCTCTCGCTTGTCTTGTCTCATAGTATGAACGACGACTTATCGAATTGTCTTAGTCTCAACGTGAAAATAGCGTATTACAAGAAGTGACCACAAGCATGTTCACACGGCATTGTGAAGTAAGTGCTGGAGATACCTGAAGAAACATTGAGACTTGCCCGTTCTCACGAGAGCAAAGTGTAAATAACTCGAAAAAAAAGACTGTAGATATATTAATCTATACTCTTTGTCCAAAATATCAAACAGCAGACGTTTGCTTAATTTTTTTTTTTTTTTTCAAATTCAAGCCAATGTATATTTAACAAGGTGTAGGCACTAGGGCAACAACTAAAACTCGAACAAAAAAAATCATAGAACTGTGATTTCCAAACGAAATGGGAATGTCAAAATGGGCTTAGTTATAAGTAAAAATAAATTTCAAAAATTATGAACAAAAAAAAAAACATATCATTTGATATTCGTCTTGAGAAATGTTTCCATTTTAGAGAATCGATCAAGGGGAAAATTAACCATAAAAAATGAGCCAGGTCCATCAATTTGTTCGGACACAATGCACTTTCTCATTTTGAAAATCGAATTTCACATTTAAAAATAACGTCAACGAACAAAATTTAATAAAAAATCTAAGCAAACATATATACAATTCGAAAAACTCTACTTTAGTGCCTACACCTTGTTAAATGCACCTTGAATTAAAGCAAGTTCACTTCGGCTGGCAAAAGTTTTTGTAGCAGAGCGTGTACTTCGGAATTGGTTTCACTATTTCCCAATTTTCACACTCAATTTTTTCTTTCCTTGGGTGTTTGCCTACCCCGCTTACATCTCTACATCGCTATCCTACAAACTCGACACGTGAGTGACGAAACGCGCGTTAAAAGACGCTCGTGTATAACACTACAAAAGCATATTCTCACGACATATTCCCGATTTCCACACACACATTTTTCTTTAGAAATTCTCCTCTTGAACTTCTCGCCAATTTAATCGATTATACATATGTGATTATCTGAGCTGCAGATCAATGCTGTTACACCATGTAATTGCATTCAAAATCGCTGAAAAATGTGAGCAATTAGACTCGTGTAATGGAAAAATTTCTATTTTTGAATGGGTACTTTTGAGACTCGTGTATATTCATTCATTGATATATCTATCAATTGCGTATCTCACAAATGATTCCGATATTGACATCGACCTTTCGAAATCTTTTTGAACTTACTCGATTTTCGATATATATGTGATACAGTCAATGGCTGCGTATACACCATGTTTGCATCCCGCCAAAAATTTGACAGAGCCTGAAATACTATATACTCCCTGGTTGTTTGTGTTGTTGAAGGTATTGTTTTGTCTTTTCTTCGATTTTAATAATAAGGCCATCTTCTAAGTAGATAAAACCATGACCGACGCTGAACAACATATAAGAGCAATCCAACGCGAATACCTCGACTTCCTGGATGATGAGGAAGACCAAGGGATCTATTCGGGATATGTGAAAGAACTGATAACGGAGAAGAGCTATCGTTTGATAGTTAATATAAACGATCTCAAGCGTAAAAATCCACAACGTGCGCTGGCGCTTTTGAAGAGTGGCTTCGACGAGCAACTAGCGTTCGGACGTGCCTTAAAGGAGTATGTAGCGACAGTGAATCCAACGTTTGCCAAGCAACATGAGGACTTTTTTGTTGGCTTCGAAGGATGTTTTGGAAATCGCCATGTTACTCCGCGTTCGCTGACAGCCGTGTACTTGAATAATTTGGTTTGTGCTGAAGGTATCGTAACAAAAGTTTCGCTTATTCATCCGAAAGTGGTTCGCAGTGTTCACTATTGTCCAACGACACGTAAAGTCCTGGAACGCAAATATACAGATCTAACGTCTTTTGAAGCCGTACCATCGAGTGCAGTTTATCCAACAAAAGACGATGAAGGTAATTTGCTGGAAACGGAATACGGCCTGTCGGTGTACAAAGATCATCAGACATTAACGATTCAAGAGATGCCGGAAAAAGCACCGGCTGGACAATTACCACGATCTATTGACATTATCTGCGACGATGATCTTGTCGATCGTTGCAAGCCAGGTGATCGTATACAAATCGTTGGAACTTTTCGCTGTTTGCCAAGTAAATTTGGTGGCTATTGCTCGGGAACATTCCGTACTGTCCTTGTAGCGAATAATATATCCTTATTAAGTAAGGAGAGCAGCATGGACATTAGTCGCGAAGATATTACGCTCTGTAAGAAGCTAGCAAAGAATAACGATATATTCGAGTTGCTATCCAAAAGCCTGGCTCCTTCCATACATGGCCATATGTTTGTTAAGAAAGCGATTCTTTGTCTATTGTTGGGCGGCGTGGAGAAACTCCTTCCCAATGGCACACGCTTACGTGGAGATATCAATATATTACTCATTGGTGATCCTAGTGTTGCAAAATCACAGCTGCTACGATATGTACTGGTGACGGCTCCACGTGCGATTCCCACTACTGGTCGAGGTTCTAGTGGTGTTGGTTTGACTGCTGCGGTTACTACAGATCAGGAAACTGGTGAAAGACGACTCGAAGCTGGTGCAATGGTGCTCGCTGATCGCGGCGTTGTTTGTATTGATGAATTCGATAAAATGAGTGATCTTGATCGAACAGCCATACATGAAGTAATGGAGCAAGGACGTGTAACCATATCGAAGGCCGGAATACATGCTTCCTTGAATGCACGCTGCTCCGTGCTGGCTGCAGCCAATCCAGTTTACGGACGATACGATCTCTATAAAACGCCGATGGAGAATATCGGACTTCAGGACTCCTTGCTTTCACGTTTCGATTTACTCTTTGTAATGCTGGACGTCATCGACAGGGAAGTTGATGAAATGATATCCGATCATGTGGTGCGTATGCATCGTTATCGCAATCCGAAAGAGGCAGACGGAGAACCCCTTTCAATGGGCAGCTCGTATGCTGACTCGCTATTCTTTGAAACGCACGGAGAGAAGAAAACAGAAACGGAAATCTATGAAAAATACGATGTGCTCCTCCATGGTAAATCGCGTAGGCATCATGAGAAAATTCTTTCTGTTGAATTTATGAGAAAATATTTACACATTGCTAAATGTTTGAAACCAAAGTTGAGCGAGCAAGCCTGCGAGGCCATAGCTACGGAATACTCAAATTTACGTTCTCAAGAGGGCTTAGAATCGAACGTTGCACGCACACAGCCGATAACAGCACGAACGTTAGAGACTCTTATACGTCTTTCGACTGCGCATGCGCGTGCTCGTTTATCAAAAACGGTTACCGTTGAGGATGCGGAAGCAGCTATTGAACTAGTCCAATATGCTTATTTTCAGAAAGTCTTACCGAAGGAAAACGCGACCAAACGTCGTCGTGCCAATGATGATGATGATGATGTTGATAACGATGATGAAGTACATGAGTCGGAAGGCAATGGCGTTGAACAGGGAGAAAGCACCGCGTCGCGACGCAGCAAGAGAATTCGTACAGCACAGAACTCTGAAGACACTACAGCAGGTTATAATACGGATGACGAAATTGAGACGCCGCAACCAGATGCTGGTGATTTAACACGCCGAGAGACAAGACGCTCAGGAACGCAAAATTCATTAACAAGTAGTGATCAAACTGAAGCTACTGCATCGACTCCAGCAACGATAAGCGAATCACGTCTAGCTCAATTTAAAAATGGATTGCAACGCTTATTCCGCGAAGCACGAGAGCAGAGCTTATCGGTAGAACGTATAATGGGCGCCATCAATCAAAATAACGATGAACCCTTCCAGGCTGGCGAAGTTGAAAGCGCAATGCATCGTATGACTGAAGATAATCAAATAATGGTTGCTGATGGCATTGTTTTTCTTATATGATTGAGGGGAAGGGAATCAGTTCCCAATCCTGGGATGTCTTTTGATTTGAACGTTTTTCTCTCTATAACTTTTTAACACTCTGTATGTTTTCACGAATAAAAATACTTATCTACGTTAATGTAAATTTAAAAGAAGCATTAAAAAATTAATTAAAAAAAAGAAAAAAGCAGGCTAAGAAAATATAGAAAATTTGTTAAAAAGCTCTACAATCTTTTAAAAATATTTTATTATGAAAATTAAATTAAAGCATAAATAGAGATACTGGGTTGAAGCTGTTTTTGTTACTTCTATTTGAAAAAAAAATTACAATTTTTCCAACACAAATGAAAACGTTTTTGTTGTTGTTCATAAGCTGGAAACTCTTCTTTTAAATAGCAAAATCAGCAGATTCCTATTTTCGTGCGATTTTTTTTGCCGCGAGCGGTGATTCTTTTCTGCAACAATGGCTATTAAAGGACAATAATTGATTTTTTATTGTGAAAATGTTTTTCAAGCGATGCCTGAGAAAGAAATTTATACTCGAAAATGTTTGCCTACGAACGTTTGGACCTACCGTCTGAGGTCTCTTCTGAGCAATTTTTACTTAGTCAAATTCGTAAAATACAAAAAGTGCATCAAAACTTTCAAAAGGTATATAAATAATTTCTAAATAAAAAAGGAATCACAAGAAAGGTGGAATTTCTTCTCAAAGTTGGTTTGACGGAGAGGGACGTTCGGAAAAGAGAGAAAAGCGCTTCCATAGCACATACCCGAACGTCCATGGCATCAAACCAACTTTGTCGCCGCTGATTAGTTGCCTAATATGAACGCCGTCTAAGAGGCGGTAATAGACCCAGTGATGCCAGATTGTGGGTTTTTCCCCATATTGTGGTTTTTTCACTCAAATATCGTGACATGGGGAAAAGTATGGGTAATTTTATATCGAAATTTATGCACTACATTTAAGGTATATTTACTACTTATGAGAATGAAAATCGTGTTTTCCCTCTTCCAGTACCATGCATGACTCTTTTTGCTGTATCTAGTCGCGTGTTCCCTAAGTGTTGTAAAGAAACTTGGTTTTTTTTTTAAGTCATGAATAAGACTGCAATTTTAAGTTACTTTTATTTTTTCTTATTTTCTTGATACTTTTATTAAAATATTAAAATATTGTGTTTAAATCCAATGTTCAATTTTGAAATCGGTACGCCCATATTTTCAAAAAATCATTCTGGGTTTTTTCGTGGGTTTTTAGTTTTTGAAAATGGGGAAAAGTGGGGTTTTTTCCAATATATGAGGGTTTTTTTTATCGATAAAATCTGGTATCACTGAATAGACCTACTTCGAAGTAATTTTCGGCTCCTTATTAAGTTTGAAATAAAATCAAATTTGTTATATACATATATACATACTAGTGATGTAACGAATGTCAAATTTTAGCATTCGCGAATGCGAATGCGAATGCCTACTCATATTCGCGAATGCGAATGCGAATATTCAGTTTTTGAATCTATATCTCAAATTTAGCACACATCACCAAATCAATTCATTTATTTATATAGCGCACTAACTTTGGAAAAAAATAATTCATTCATAAGTAAAAGAAATTACACATTTCGATGTTAAATTTCAAAGTGTTAAAAAAAAAAACAGTCACATGACAACAACAAAACTAATCCGACGATTTCGTGCAAGCATAACGCCCCTGCGCAATACGCAATGTTATTGTCGTTTTTCGTTTAGCAGCCCTCAGACGGTCGTTCTTGTATGAAAATTTATGTGAAGGAACTTAAAGGCATTCCAAATGCGTTTAATTCAGGGATCGCAAAATTGAAAATGCAAGTGTGTGTGAGAAGCAGATTTTAAGTGTAATATCTGTGTAACGGTAGCACATAAAAAATTCTTTAAATGCTAAAATATTGGCTTTTAAATTTAAATTTAAAAAATCGATTAAAGTTTACATTTTTGGTCAATTTTCTGCTAATTATATATTCGCAAAATATTCGCAACATTTTGCGAATGCGAATGCGAATGTGAAAAAATATCGAATATTCGCGAATGCGAATGCGAATATTCGTTACATCACTAATACATACATTCAAATCATTGAATAACATTGATAGCAATAATAACGCACAGTTATCTAGCATCTGTGACATAATTTCTATTCTATGATAATCTCTCTCTCATCTCTCTCACTGCGTTTATACGGCTGCTAATCGCAATTAAACTATTTTTTCGTGCTACCAGGCTGAAAATAAAATAAAGTGGCAGCACACATGCGAAACCATATGAGTTTAGTTTTTGTAATTTTCTATTTCTTAGCAATAAAATGTCAGACTCGGACTCTGTTTCCCTATGATTGAAATAAACAGCCCTGCCGGATCGTCAAAAACAGCAAATCTTCGAGAAAAAAAAGTGGCATAATCTGGCGTATTTATTGCAATTAGTCTCACTGCGAGTAAGATTTGTTCTCACCGTTTATACGGTAAAATTCCCTATTTTTAATCGCGAATAAGGCGTTCGTATAAACAGTACATACCATTCATTACCAATTACCGAGTACCCCTAAGTGGCGTCATCTGGTTGCATTCATCGTACAGTGTAAACTGGCGATAAATTTAGCCTTCATATAATTGACACAAGTAATGTCATTTAATTCTTAGATATTTCGTTTCTTCATCCGAGGTTCTCAAGTAATGAATGTTTGAAACGTGAATAACGGAATCAGTGGAACTTGTAAACAAATATAAAATGTACTCTGACAATGATGAAGATTATGTCGATGGAGCTGATTCACAGAAAAGGATAAGGAGAAGTCGAACATCCGATTTCAGCCATGAAG
Organism: Chlorops oryzae; assembly: GCA_020466095.1. NCBI lineage: Eukaryota > Metazoa > Arthropoda > Insecta > Diptera > Chloropidae > Chlorops > Chlorops oryzae. Next base: position 82,283,689 of record CM035807.1, read on the forward strand.
ACAAAAAAAAATTAGCGCTACTGGTAAGATCATCGAAACATTTATGGGATTCTACAAATATTTTGCATAGCAACTCAGCAGCTGTGGACAAAACATGGGCAGAGATAAGCACTAAAATGGGAAAGCCAAGTAAGTGCATTAAACTTCAATTTTATCCTGATGAAGCCTATTACCCTATTTTTACCCTATATTTTAGAAGACAAAGTCAAGCTGGCTTGGGTCGCTCTGAGGGAAAGCTATCGCTATCACGCAAAATGTGCAAAGGTTGGTGATCCTTTAGGAAATGGCAGAAATGTGTGGCCATTTTCGAAAGAACTATCTTTTTTGGCCAAAGCCAAGAGGTAATTTTGAAATCTAAATGTTTTTATTGCGGGAAATTTTATTTAAAAGGAGTGCAAATTTACTTCAGACAAATGTTCACTCTGAAGTTGATACACTGACCATTTGTTTACAAGTACATTAAGTAAAAGTGGGCTTTTTTAGAATAACCTTAGAGTGGATTGGGAATGGCTAAGAATGCTGCTCGAACTCTTATTATTAGCTGAAGTGGCTAATATGTAGCTTGAGGACAGATTATTCTTTCCCCCAGACACATAAGAGTAGGAGGAGTACCCCCTTATAATACAAGAATGAAACCATGAGAAAACTTGTGCTTCAACCATTCAAATTTCATACGGTGGCACGATAAAAATATTTTGACTTTGATGTTTGTCTATTTAATTTTTAATTAATGAAACTTTATCCAGGTAGCCAGCTTACAGAATCAGTATCAGAAAAGTTTTTTTTTTTAGAAAGTTGTTTGTTGTGTAAATAATGAAGTCTGGAGTGTAAAATTAGAGCTGAATCACAGTATCCCCACGAACAAAACATTAAAATGTGTGTTGAACTCTTGAGTTACGTTCGTTCACATATTTACATGGTTTTATTGGATATTTCTGTAATTATGGTTTATTTGAAAAATAAAAAAGAATTTCAAACCGAATAGCCATACATACTAAAAATTCAAAGTGAATTCCATTGAAGAAAATCATCTGAAGATCAGAAACAAAAGATGTTCCTCATAACTTAATATCACTTTTTTTTCAACTTTCAACTTTCAACAGGGTGCAAAAACCGCTATATCCAATTGTAGAACCTTTAAACGACGAGGTTACGGATAATGCAATCGAGCAAGAGGATCTTTCCTCTCAAGGATACGTAAGTGATTCATTATTTAACCAATGGCTTCGAATTTATCTACCACGTAAATTTTTTTTGTTCCTTTTTCAGCTTGTGAAAGAAGAAGCATATCTGTCATCCGAATTAGATCTTCTCGAAGAAGCTCCCGTGCATGAAATTTCAGCTGACTCATCCCAAAGCCTTGTAAGCAAAAAATAAGAATTTATTTTCAAAAAGGTGCTAACCTTGATACTTTCATTTTCTTTAGCACAATGACGAAGATACTCCAACTTATGATTGTCAGAATGAACAATTGGTATAGAATTTTGAAGTACTTTTTTTTTATAGAATTTTTAAAAATTGATCGCATATTTCAGAACAATGAAGTGCAGAATTCGAGCAGTCGACATAACACTGAAATGGGTAATTTCGTTCACCATTTGAGCAAGCTTGTAAGTTCACAAAACGAATTTCTGCTCAGTTTTCATGGGAAGAACAATTTTGCTTATCGAACCCAACTCCTTGCTATCGATGCCATGTTACAACAACTGCCAAGGAAAGTCGCCGAAACGACATTAATTGAAATTCAAAATTACATTCTTAAGAAGATCAATGATCAACAGAAACGTAAAACCTGTGAGAATTAATAGTTGAAATGTTCAATGTTCAAATCGACAAGTACCAAGCATGTGGTACCAAATGCATGTATACATACATATTTGCATAAATATTTTTTATTGTCTCTATTGGATCAGCAAGTGCCCAGATCAATTCGAAACTGGTAACACTGGATATTTGCTAAAAATAAATTTTCGAATTGCTCCGTTTATATTCCATTCCCCATGTATTTAGAATAGGAAAAATTTTTTAATTCGCTGGGAAAAAATCCCGGGATGTTTTGCATGGTGAAGAGCTTTTAAGCCCTCTTCTCTGTCCACAAATAAACTTTATACCGATTTTATCTAATGTAGCTCGTTTTATTGTCCATCTATTTATCATTTATTCATGTATGTATATAGCTTTATGTAGATGTAAACAATAATAAATTAGCTATAGACTACTCCGTATACGTAAATATATTTACTCGTCACTATGCCGGCAACACTCAGTTCTGTGTTCTTGAATATATCAAAACAATAAGCTTAATTAAATTTGTATATATTTTTCCTTACTTACCCCTTATTAGGAAAACTTTAATCGAAGTAAGAAATTGTAAGTCAAATCAAAAAAGCTACCGTTTCTACCGTGGCACAAAGCATTTCAACGGGTATAGCTGGTCAGTAGTACTGTTGACGCGGTCAGTAGAGAAAGAGTATGGATGTTATATGTGGTATAGATTCACTATAGACATTTCCTGCAGCCCGAAGTGGGAAAACTAGCTTATACGCGAGCACCGAAGCTAAATCTAGGTTATAACCGGAAAAACGAAAATTTCAAACTGCGCTAAATTTTAGTTTCGGCTTCAAAAAATGTTTTTTGCGTTTTGGTATGCTAAATTGAGCTAAAATATACAGAAAAAGTGTTAAGTTGGCATCGCTGATTTATATTTTATTCTGAAAACAGCTGAGTAATGATATGCCGGTCCAAGTTAAAGCGAACTCAACACGATACGTCATGAGGGATAGGTTTTTCAGTCAAAACGGTGTTCCACTGATTTTTATCTGTGCTAAGGGATATAAAAAGCTTAAGCAACATGAACAAAGGCTTAAGAGTGAAATATTTTTATTAAAATACATTTTCTGTTCTCTTTCTTTTTTTATTTTGTAATCGTCATCATGGTGAGAGCATACGAAAAATGAATGACAGATAAACCATATTGAGTGTTGATAACATTGACGGCGTTTATATTAGGCGACAAAGTTGGTTTGTGAGAGGGAAGCATTGGGAATAGAGAGGGTCATAAGCGTGCCTCTTCGATTTGTCACCTAAAATGAACGATGACATTCACGACAATGAGGGAAGCAGTGAAGTGCCGTGTTTGGACCGCTTAAAGGAAAAATAATTTCAAATCATTGTTTGAAAGAAATCAACAAAAGGAAAAAATTTAGCAGAAATGTGCTGCGAAAATCCAACAGCAATGGAGAAAGGTTTTGACGTTCAAAAAAGCTGCATTATTAATGGTCTACACACAGAAATAGTCTTTCAACCGTTTGCAAACAAATGGTTCCTCCTAATAACACAACATGGAAAGCTGCCTAATATATATTCTGTGAAATTCGACTTGAGTCATGACCAAGCCTCAAGGATTTCAATTGATGATCCAGAGCTTCATCAATCTGTTCCAGTTACAATGACTTGCAATTTTGGAGCGGATCAAGATGAAATACGCAGCGCTATCCAATTCCTGGTTAATAAGACAAAGCTTAGCAACTGCCCAATGGAATTTGTAATTTCACTTGGACTCAAGCAAATAAACGCCAGTATCCTGCGTGAAGTTGTAAAAGTACTCAATGAGATTATCATTTAAAGCTCTCTGTTATCATTTGTTTCTACAATAAAATTGCACAATTACAGTCTTTGTAAAAAAAAACAATTATATTTTAGTTTCTTTGTACATGTGCCAAGCCAAAAAATGGCCGTTGTCTTGTTTTCGGAAAAGTGGCACATTTTTCATTTTAATCGAAGAGACCAAAGCCCATGTCGTCGTCAGATTCCTCAGGCTCCGACTCCTTCTTCTTTTCCTCTTTCTTGGCTTCAGCGGCTGGAGCTTCACCGGCAGCAGCTGGGGCAGCACCACCAGCTGGAGCAGCGCCTACGCCCGATCCGATGTTCGTGATCAAATCCTTAACGTTGACACCTTCCAAAGCCTTGGCGAAAAGACCGGGCCAGTACGGTTCGACTTCGACGTTAGCAGCCTTTAAGATGGTGGAGATTTTTTCACCCTGCAATTCACAAAATACTTGGTCGGTAAAAAAATACAACTTAAAACTAGAGCGATATCTGATGGAAGCCTATAAATCCGTGTTGCGATGGCTGAATTCTAGGACGATTTATTATTGACTTCCAGCAAACTACAATTCGATAAGTTTAACTTACAGTAACGGTAATATCATCATCGACGAGGACGAGGGCAGCGTAGACACAAGCAAGCTCAGCTTTGGTTGACATGGTGAAGACTTTTTGCTTTTTTTATTGGTGCAAGTTGCCAAAAATTAACAAAATTCTTAAAATTCGGCCTTAGCTCAAATTGAGAACAAGCACACTTGACAAATCCTTAACCGGAAAGAAAGAGGCCACAGAGAGCAGCTGTCAAACTAGAAATGACGTTGGCTGCGGTTTGTGACTGATTAGTCGGCGCTTAGACGGAAAAAATTATAAACTTCTATCCAACAACTAGCATTTGCAGCGAAAAGCAGTAAGTTTATTCTATACCATAGCCATCCCTTTCTCTCACGTATGTCTTGCTATATACTATATAAATATATATAACAAATAATACCAGATTAATAGTTTTGCAATATGTGTCAGTGGTATAAATACGGACATTCATGTTCAGCATTGCCATATTTCTCGCTTGAAAAGTCTCTCTATCATATGTCACTTCCGTTAGCGACAACCCGGGGAAGAAGAAGAAGAGTCCAAAAACTGAAGTTAAATAATAAGATTGTTTTTCAATTATGCTTGCAATATCTCGATGTGTAGCCAACGTTCTTTCGCGAATAGCATTGAGTGGAGCACATAGAGTCAACACAACTGAACGAATTTGTGTGAATTTTCATACAAATTTTCCACAAAATTCTGATTCTGATCAGAATCAAGACGATCAATCAGAAGAACAAAAACGCACCATTGATCCTGCAAAGGATCGTACTAAGGTTATCCCTGTCGAGACTTCAATTCGTTATCTAAAAAGCTCAGCCTATAAGCAAACATACGGAGATCAATTCGTTTGGGAACAATACAGGTGAGCGGGAGAAATAGATTAAAAGTGCAATAAACTAAACTATAATTTATTTCAGACGGAACCACAAGGGATTATTTCCGCCGCGCAAAACACGTAAGACTTGTATTAGAGCAGGTGTGATATCTACTGGAAATCCTTGTCCGATTTGTCGCGACGAATATTTGGTGTTGGATCATCGAAATATAGAACTATTGCAACAATTTATCTCACCGCAAACGGGAAAAGTTCTAAGCTATTCAAAGACAGGACTTTGTCAGAAAACTCATTTCAAATTGTTGGTCGCTGTGGAGCGTGCTTGGGACTACGGTTTAATATCGTATGACGTGCCATTTCGCGAATACGACTATAGTGAATATTATAGCAAAGAAGAATTAGACAAAGCCGGATATAAAATCGCAAAAAAACAATAGTACCGATCTTGTTCACAGGATTTATAGGTTTAAGAGAAGTTTTCGAAATTATTAACTCGTCATGGAAGAATCAAAAAATATGGATGCACTTAATGTTACTTTTCTCGTTGTGGGTGGTGGCATTGCCGGTGTGAGCTGTGCTGAAATGTTGGCTTTATGCTGTCCAGAAGAGCAAACAGTCCTCTTAACTGAATCGAGTGTTATCAAAACTGTTGCCAACTTGGAGCCAGTTGCCCGATATCTTCACAAATTTGATGTCAAGGAGCGTAGAATTTTAAATAGTACCGGAGATTCAGAAAGCGGATTAGCACCATGTATTCATACAATTGTTGATAAATTGCAGCGCATAGAGACTGAGAAAAAAAGAGTTTTTACCGATGGCAAGCGCGTGATCAACTACCGTTACCTTTGTCTTTGCACCGGAGGACGTCCACGACTCTTGGAGGAAGATAACGCTCGAGTTCTTGGAATTCGTGATACAGATTCAGTGCTGGAGCTACAACGTCGCTTAAAAAATGCCAAAAAGATTGTTCTGGTTGGAAATGGTGGTATCGCTAGCGAATTGGCCTTTGAGTTAAAAGATGTTGAGGTACATTGGGTTATCAAAGATAATCATATTTCGTCTACGTTTGTCGATGCTGGAGCAGCGCATTTCTTCATTCAGAGCAGAACAATCAGCACAAATCGAGCGAATGAAGAAAATAAATCGGAACGCAAATCGACTGGAGCTATAAAGCGACTACGTTATGCTGAATTAAACCCAACAGATCAAGATTTGGCGAGTTTGTTCAAACATGGTCCTGCTTTGGGTCCGGATTGGCATCGTTTGTTCGAACTTACTGGTGGTCTAAAAAGCGAAAATGCATCATCTATTCCGGTCATACATTACAAGGCACAAATAGAAAAGTTTGATGAATCTCCTGATGGCGTTCTGGTAAAGTTGACCAATGGAGAGGAGATTTTGTGCGATTTTATTGTTTCAGCAACTGGCGTTAACCCTAATCTCAACTTTACAACTGATAAGAACTTCAACCTTGGTTCGGATGGTGCTATAGCAGTCAATTCTCTAATGGAGACAAATATTCAAGGCATTTATGCGGCCGGTGATGTTTGTACCGCTTGTACTTGGGATGCCGCCCCGCATTGGTTTCAAATGCGCCTGTGGACGCAGGCAAGACAAATGGGTGCAATGGCTGGACGTAGCATGGCTGCTTCGCTTAATGGTGAAGAAGTGTATCAAGACTTCTGCTTTGAACTCTTCGGACATGTAACTCAGTTGTTCGGGTTTCCAGTTATTTTGCTTGGACGTTTTAATGCCCAAGAATTGAGTAATGACTATGAGCTCCTATTGCGTTCTACTCCTGGCATGGAATACATAAAATTTGTGCTTCAAAATGGACGATTACGTGGCGCCATTCTCATTGGTAATACCGAACTAGCTGAAACGTGTGAAAATCTTATCTTAAATGGCATCGACTTGACACCCTTTGGAGATGATATACTTAATCCCGACATAGACATCGAAGACTATTTCGATTGAGAAATCGCTTCAACATTTTGTACATCCTAAGTTTTTTAATGAAATAGAACTTGTGAATTTGCTTACAGAAAATACCTATACATATAAAAAATTTAGCCTTAATGCTCTTTAAAATTAAAGTTAACCGTCTATTGTCTCGACTTTTGTCATTTGATTTTTGCCTCGCTCCCTAAATGAAGAATAATAATTATTAATATCCATAGTTCTTATTTATAATTTTACAATTTTCTACATACCAACATATTTAATTTCGTCGAAGGCTTTGCGAGCTTTCTTGAGTTCCTCATTCATTGTCAGCAGGTCCTTTACACGCGCATATTTCCTCGAATCTTTACGCACAAGGAAGATAATATCCTCAACCTGAACACGTCCTGTGCGTCCGATCTCCATTGCCTTGTGTGTCATTTCCGTGATGAATTCAATAACAAGGTCTTCCAACATATCAACACTCTCTGTGTACGGATTCTTATCATCCCCGAATCCAAACATCATGCAACGCAACTCTTTGCTGAAGAGGCGTTTTCGACCTGCCGAAGTTGTCACCACGTCTCTCCTTCTTCTTCATCGAACTAAACAATAAAAATGCACGAATTTAATTGAAATCTAAGTCCAGAATTTGGAAATAATTTGTTCTTCTTCAACTAAACAATAAAAATGCTTTCGCTGTATTTTGGGGGTCATCTATAAAAAAAAAAAAAAACTTACATCTTGTAAATTATCAAGTTCTCGTCCATATTGTTATTTGAAGCCATCGCTTTGGTTATGCTTTGGAAAATTAAACTTTTAAGTAGTCTTTTAGCGAATTTAAGGATTTTTAACTTCTCACATGACAGTTTAATGATTATTTCATGTATCGTCATTAATCACACTTACATCATACAAATACCAAATCTTTGTCGAAGTAGCTTTCGACAGCCTTTTTTAAATTATGGTTACTTAAAAAAATGTATTTATAATCTTATTACATGAGACTTCCAATTAAATTGAACATGAGACAGCTTTAACTATCCTGGTTTTCGACCCATCATACAGTCATCAAAAGGTAATTTCCTATCAAACTATACATTGAAAAGAAGCGTTGTCGATCTAATTTGTACTTTTTTTTATCACTTCTACATATGTTATTTATCACATACGTTTCTGGTCATATTTATTTGATAAATCCTTTGGAAAATTAGGGATTTTAACATCGATTAGAAGAGGAAATGTTTCCGAATCGCAATTGTATCGTATTTTGACTTTACAGGCGTTTCTCGATACTGCTTTGATGAGTGTAGTATTTCACGTGTATATTGACAATATAACATTACCAAATTCTTCAAGAATTTAGAAGTTGACCAAATAAAAAAATGCAATTTCAACGTCGTTTTGAATAAATGTATATATAGAATAAGTGAAAAATTCTAAGAATTTTACACTAAATTTAATTGAAAAACTGTCCTTTATGACCAGTTTGAACTGACCGACTAGCATTAATCGTTTCTTGAAAAAATTTACGCCAAAATTCTAGCATTTTGCTTATTCTATATATAAATTTTCATCCAATCTGGACGCATATTTTACGATTCTTTGGTTTTTGGTATAATCTCAAACTTCTCTATAGAAAATTTTTTATGTTAATGTCTTATAATTGTTCAATATACCATGTGAAAATATAGCACTATCAAAGTCAGTATTTCTCTAACACACTGACTTTACCTATAATGCACAGCAGAATAACATTCTCTTCACTTAGCCCGATTTTACCAAGCTATGTATTTAAATGATTCCATTTAAGCTTTATTTAAATAGCTTGGTGAAATCGGCTAAATTAATAAAAACTTCCATAGTAAATAAGTTAGAAGTTACAAAAATTAACATTTTGGTCTGTAAAGTTCAGCAGATACTAATTTATCTTGTAAGTTGATATATTTCAGCGTAGTCAGCTGAGTTTGTTACATTGGCTTCATTGTCAATGAAAGCGATAATTTCTTGATTTTAAAGTTAGTGAATATTCGCATAAGCTGGAAACCAGCGACACATGTGGAGTTATGTTTAGTTATGTTGCTTTCTCTTTGGATAATGGCAATATTTTACGAACATTAATGTGATTAATTTTACCATATTTCAAGCACTGCGATTGCAAGTCAGATATTATGTTTATGCGATAATTATATCCCATATGAGGAAAATCATTAATTTATTACAGACATTTTGCTCGTAATTGAAAATGTTCCCGTCTGTACCATGTTCAGCTCAAAAATTGGTACTTACCCATAGCTTCAGCATTTCAGCATTAATTTTTCGATTGTCCAACTGATTCAGCTTTCGTAATAAATGTAATCACTATTTACTAGCTAAATGTATTTAAAAGTGCGAAAATTGGCCTGAAGTATTTTAAAATGATAACTTGCTATAGAAATAAGTTAGAATTGTTACAATATAATTTACATTTTGGTCTGTAACGAACGAAAAGTTGTAGTATGAAATTTGGTTAAATAAATAGATTTTTTTTTTTGTTACCATTCCTTGAATTTTTTTATTAAAATATATTTAATAGAAATGGAGAAAAAGACTATTGCAAATAACTTTTGCATTTTAGCATTCTTCAAAATAAAATATTGGTACTTTGATCAGCATTTTGGTACGGAAAAAAATATTGGAGTGGCATCCCTGTTTGGATCGCTTAGTTTTAATTCACGTAAACTATATCGTATGGCGCCAAAATGAACAGAATTGTGTTGCGCCAAAATAAAGAAAGCTGTAGTGCATTCTATGCAGAATCCAAAGATTCACAAAGGTTACCTAGTCGAATCTATTAACTGTTCCTTAGTAAAACAAGTGCTGAATGTTTCTTGCAAACATATCTTATGGCGCCAAATTGAACAGAATTATTTGGCGCGAAAATGAACAGAATTGTGTGGCGCCAAAATAAAGAAAGCTGTAGTGCATTGTATGAAGAATCCTAAGTTTCACAAAGTTTCCCTAGTTCGTTAGTAAAACACGTGCTCAATTTCCTTGTAAACAGCTGTATTTGAAAATGGTGTAATGCTTAACTGCTACATATGAATATATATGTATATATATTTAAATATATGTATTTCTTAACTTAAAAGACAAAGTCTACAAATTTAAGATACATTCAAGTGCATGGTGTATATTGTTACTTTCATTGACGAAATCGAAGTTAATAAGTGTCAAATTTCAAAAACACAACAAAGAAAACGCTGTGAAAGTGCAAAGTACAAATTGCAAATAAATAAAATACAGAACGGAATATACTTGCTACAATGGTAAGTCTACTACTTAAATATATTTAAAAGATATTTGAAATTATTAAAACTATTTACAAGATATCAACATCAAAAGTATGGGATTTTCTATTTAAAAAATAACAACAGTAGCATTGATTGGGTGCAGCTCATGCTTTAGAAGCATATCACCCTCGAATAGGAAAAGATACGTTTGACTTTAACGATCTGTAAGGTGTACAGGCAGAAAATCTCAGGGTGTTCATTGAAGTGGTTTTTTGTATGAGATAGACTTAAGCGCTAACGAGGGGGTAATTTTGACGAAGATGTGGATGATGAGGTGCTTGTGACATTGCTATTATTATCCATTCCTGCCATTATTGAGCTAAGAAGATCCATTGGCTTCTTAAGTGCTGCTTTTGAAGGTGCATGCGAATTTTTATGGGCGCCTGGACGTGGCGAATGTGAAAGGCCAGCAGGCTTCGTTTGACTCGGAAGACAATTGTTTATTATTGGTTTGGAAGTTGCAACTGTTGTATGCATAGCTGCCCGAGATGCTGGTGCTGCTTCTGATGGTGCTAATGATGATGATGATGATGATGATAGTGTTAGTGGTGGAGGAGGTGGTGGGGGTAATGTTGTTTCGAAAAGGGGTAACGGAGGCACATTTATTGCTATATTTACTGAATTGCTTTTCGATACATCAACGACTTCAACTTCTTCTGAAACAATCACTTCCTCTTCGTGATCTACATGATCTATTAATTGTGTTTGAGATAAAGGCGAACCAACATTTGTTATTAAGCTAAAGCTTTCCGGTACTGAACCAACACTGGGAGTCGGTTCATTCGATGGCAATTCTTGAGCGATTGTTGAAGAAGTCGAAACTGTTGGGAGGTTAAAAGGCTCTGAAATTTTTATATCAGAGAGAATTTGTACTTTAAATTTGTTTTTTTCATCCGATTTATCCGAATTGACGTTGTTCTCATTTTGAACAACGGCTTGGAGTTCTGATGACGTTGCGTGATGCGTATTATTAGGCACAGATGGCAAAGACACTGGATTTGAATTTTGTAGGTTTTGAGGGTTTTGTGGATTGCTTTGTTCATTCGGCTCTCGATCTAAGGAGTTAGCTGAACTGGTTTGATTGCATTCCTTAAGGAGATCTTTTTCATTATTCGTTTTATGTTTTTCTTCAATTTTTGTGCTGTTGTCTGATGTCTTTTTTGGTGTTTCACAAACATTTGGACTGCTTTTAATTTCATTGGAAACGTTGTTGACCGATTTTTGTAGCTTATGCTCGAGCACCATTTTCCGCATATCGATTTTGGAATCGTCTTTGAAGTGCTTTTTCTTTCTTTTAATTGGCGGTGAGTCCGAACCATCTACGCTGAGATATTTTGCATCTTCAGTGCTACTTTCACTTGATCTACGATCGGAGTGACTGTCTCCATCGATGTGTTTCTTCAATTCCGACTTTTTAGCTTTTCCATCATGACTTCGTTTGCCGGGCGTTTTTCTATGATGACCATCTTCTAGAGAAATCGGGTGCGGCAGTATGGTTTGTTTTTCCTTATAGTGTGGTGGTTCGGCCAAAACAGGATTATTCTTTTCATTTATTACCTCCTGGCCAGGATAATACTGACGCAAGCGTAGATGCCAAGCTGTAAATGTGTGATAGAAGTTCATTGTAAATAAAATTTATTTTACAAATAATGGGCTCATAAGTAGATTAATAATCGGAAAGTGTGAATTTCGTTTTTTTTTTTTTTTCAACGGCTTTTGTTCAGTTTAAGTCATACTTCTGTTGCAATTTTAATAATATTATTGATTCACTCACCTACACTGGTTACAGCGGTAACCGTTCGAAATTGATGAATAATGTTGCGCGGCAGAAAGTATATGTCATTATCGCATAGTTGGATGCGTGCATAGCGTATTCCTTCGCGTCTTAGTTGATTAAGTTTAGCATCTTCTATCCACTGGACACACTGTGAAATAGGCGGTTCGTGCAAATCAAGCTGTAACGCCCCAACTAAGTAATTGAAATCCTGTGCCGCAAAAGCAACCACATCCTTTGTAATGCGGTTTTGTGTATACGGCTGGCCACAATGAACCGCTTTGAGAATGCCTAAAAATATGCGTGATTTCATTTCGATAAGATCGTTTCATTCGACGGTATTTTGTTAATATTATTTTAACATACCCACTGCAGCTGTTGTTATACGCTCATGTCCATGTCCAACGTGATCGGCATGGGCTTTTGTTCGATCTTCAATCATAGTTTCTCTCGCTTCGGAAAGTCGTGGTAAATATTGAAGATTCCGTAATTCATTGATACGTGTTCTGGAATGGATAAATACAAGTTGTTTTTTTTTTCATCTAATCTAAAAAATTTATTTAGTATGAATTTACCTTTGCCTCTTCAAAGGTGTTTTACTATTTAGCTCTGCTGTGGGCACTAGTTGTTCGCCAGCGCGTATCCATAAGATTGGGCCGTCATTCGAAAGGCGTGGATCCGTTTGCAATATTGAATATGGTCCCCAAGGCATAGTCTGGAAATGTTGAAAAAAAAAAAAATAACAAAAAAATATATCAACACCATAATATTTCAAAAAACATTTTCCCTATTTACTTTTTTCAAAAATGGATTATTTTCGATGCGCCCAAGCAAGTCAGGAAAATATCCACCAACTTCTTCGTGAACCTTGCCTACTAAACTGATCTGATGTAGTGGTCCATAACGAAAGGTACCTTGAGAGTAATTTCGAACGACCTGAAAACGACCAAACAATTACAATTAGTATGTGATCGGCATGATGATGAATTGTTTAATATTTGAACACACCTGTTCCGAATACTGGACCAGCGTACATGTCTCAATATCAGAGTTCCGTCCCAGTACGCCGGCTTTCACTGTTAGATTTGAATAATTTTCAGCCATATGTTCGAGCAAATCAGGCAAATAACGTGCAGAATCGTGCACAATGCCCATAACGTGATGTGCATAGCCTTGCTCATCCTCCGCAAAACAAACTTCGAAAAACTCATCGACAAGTTCATCCATTTCGTCGGGTGTTAGATCATTCAATTCATCTTGATACAAATGCACAATTGAAGCGCCACCATTCGGATGAATTTCCAGTTGAATAAGATGACCATATTTTAGATGTTCCAGTCCGGCTGGCGGTCGATTATTACGCCTTCCAAGCGTTGCCGTTGTTGTGTTCGATGGCGTCTTAGGTGCATGCTTTACACATTGAGTGCCAACGCTCGTGCGTCGAATTTTCGACCGTTTATAACACTTGGAACACTCGCGATCCCTTGACGAAGACGATGATGAATGTCTCGATGATGACGATGATTTATGATGGTGATTATTGCTACTTGACGATGAATAAGATTTATGATGTCGGGAAGAGGAATGATGGTGGTGACTACTGCTGCTACTACTACTTTGCGTGTTCGAGCTGGAGTAGGTCGTAATCGAAGTTTTAACCTTCGGCGAAGGCATCGTTGTGGAGCCATTGCTTTTTGATGATGAAGAGATCTTTAATTCCTTTGAATTTGATTTCGACAATGACTTTTCCTCGAAATTCAATTGACGTGTAATATCTTTGACGGTCTTAACTTTTTCGCTATTTGCTTCCACTTTAATAGGCGGTTTTTCAATACTTGAAGACATGTTTATATTACTTTCTGTTACAGTTTCCAATTCTTCTTTTATGTGTGAGTCACCGTTGGCAATTACTGTTGGGACTGCAGAAGAATCCACATCAGCGGATGATTCTATTTTGATTTCAGTTTTAATAACATTCACAACTACATCTGATGTAGCAGCAAAAGCATCCGGAGGCTTTATCACATCGTTCACATCGTTCACGTCCTTCTCATCTTTCACATCCTTCAAATCCTTTACATTCCTTTCTTCCTTCACGTCGAATTTGATTGGTGTCGACTTCTCATTTGATTCATCTAGGCTTTTATGGCTTGATTTTGTCGATGAACTTATATGACTACTACTTCCGCGACTGCTGTCTGAGCTCCTACGTCTTATTTCAGATGCTGAGTCCGAGTTCGAGCGTTCATTCTGAAAATTTTAATTACATCATTGTATCATTAATATGCTCAATCATTACTACCGTCTTGCATCTTACTTTACTCGGCCTATCAGGGCGCGCGATTTCTTTATCCTTGTTGTTACTGTTGTCATTGTGATCCTTTTTTTTATCTTCATGACCTTTTCGTTCCTTACTACTCTTGCTTTGGTATTCCTTCGATGAGTCATTCTTCCTTTTATAACGCTCCCTCTCCCTCTCCCGCTCCCGTTCTCGCTCGCAATCACGCTCCTTATCCTTATGCGAATCTCGGTCGCGGTCTTTCTTTTTCTTCCGATGTTTATCTATATTGAGAATGCAAGCATTTACGCAAAGAAGTGCCATATTGATGTATACGCACTTACCTGCATATGCACTGGACTCCACTTGCTCCACTGCCGATTTATTTTCATTGCTTATAATGGCGGCGGTACTTGCCGATGGTGGCTTCTCATCTTGTGCGTCCTGCATATTTCAAGTGCTTACAACAACAATGCTTTACTTATGTATTTTACATTTGCAACTTGATGTAGAGTAGTGATGCACGATATCTATCGATATTATTGATGTTTTGTTCTTTGGTATTCGATTTCTTCAATCGATATTGATATATTACACTATCGATAAGAAAAAGCACGATATCCGCGCGAATGCCCTATAATCAGATATGCAGTAAGTAAACACATGCGAACAGAAACGAAAATTTCTTCGAAGTAAAGAGCTCTACGCCCTGAAGAATCAAATAAATTTTATACACTAAACAAATCTAAAAAAAAACGAAGAACTACTTTGGCTTACTTTTGGTATTTCAAAGAGATGTACGCTGGTTAGGTGTAATCGAAATTACAGGGTTGCATTTAAAACGATAGCACGAATTCATATTGCGTCACGACATTAACGCTGCGCCTCGACGGGCAATAAATATTGCTAGCAATCTGTCAAATTGCTTTGCCAGGTAGAGGCAATATTGCCAGGGTGGGATTTTTATGTTATGCCATCTTCATATTCAAAATGACGTCGAACAGGCTACTACGCTGCGCACGCGCTCTCGATGCCTTGAAACAACTTTGCGATGAGTGTGACAAAGAAGAAACTCTCTTATTTTTTCTTCTCTGCGATATAGGCAGTTCGCAAATTTTTAATATTTTTTTTTTTTATTTCAACGTAGTCCTTTTTAATTTCCTTCGCCATTTGAAGCCACGCATTAATTTTTCATATCAGTACATTTACATGATGAGGTTTTATAGCCCAAAGACATTCGAATTGTCGGTAAAGAATTATTATCTTATAAATATCGGCGACGCACCAATCCAATTTGACGATATACACACTTTGAAAAATTCATAGAAATGAAATTCGGCTGTCAAATAGCAAAATGACAGCTCATTGCCATTCTCAAAGTTGGCAATCGCAGCGAAGCAATATTGCTTGCCATATATTGCCATCTTTTCAAAATGAGCGGTCTCCATTGGCAATATTGCTCAAGTTGACAGATTGCTAGCAATAATTATTGCCTGTCGAGGCGCCATGTAATGCACATGATCATTCTTTGACCGAAGTAAATGATGCATCTTTTATTTTATTAAGTTTAACTTGACCTGTTATCGGAAAAAAATGGTCAAAATCTCCTCTACGTCATTAATGGACTGCCCCTTATGTCATGTCCAGACGGCACTTGCTCTCATTCGTGATTAGCCGAATTTCAGTTTGAATTACGATCCGAATTACGGGAAAATCGGTGTCCTCCCTAATTTTTATCGAAATTTATCGAAAACACAAGTAAGAAGAAGAAAGTGAACAAAACTCCCAACTGGAACTTATCGCATGCGTGACAAAAGAGACAAATCGGTGCTAATTCCAATGACCTGATAGTAAAAATATATCGAAAACAGGAGCTTGCTACAGAGACCCTTCCTCGAATGAAGTTTTAAATTGCAAAAGAATTGTTCACTTGAGTTGAGACAATTTCACTACTTCGGCGTTCGTGTGGTATGCGTGAAATTTCCGGTTGTGCTGTTGCTTTTCATACAAAACGTAAAAAACCGCATGAGGAATCTCTCATCTGAACACGTTAATTCGCAATCTTGGTCGTCGTTCATATTATGCGATAAGACAAGAGAGCGACACGGTGGTTGTTGGCGAAGGACGTTCGGGGTACTCTCAAAGTGCCGTCTGAACATAGCATTATCATGTCTTTACATTTTGGCTCCTAATGAGGCCTTTTACACTAGTCAATTATTGACCGTTGATTCGTTACCGTTATTTTGATTAGCTTTTAGAGTTACGTCCCTGTTTCCACGTACGAAAGAGGGCATAAAACGATCTATCGATATTAAATATGTACATAATTTATGTAAATTGAATAATATATCGTCGTTATTGGGTAAGGTAATACAGAACACAAACAAACCTACATTATTCGGGGAAATTAATGAACGAATCAAGCTTCAAATCGTGTTTTAAAATAACAAAAAACGGGCTGTTGATAAGTCAAACAAATTCGATATCTCAGACAAGGCCGGTTTTGATTAATTACAGTTATCGCGAGCCCACTGTAAATTAGTTTCAAATATATTTGAAGAAACGGACCCAAAAATGCATTTTGTTCGTTCACATTTGCGAGTATATTTTTCAATCGTCGTAAAAGTTCTTTTACATTTTTATTTTGTTTGCATATAGTTAATGAACTCCTCGCTCAGAAACGAATGCTCAGTTTTGCCTTCGTGTATCCGCAGCTTAACCATCAGCATCGATGAACAGAATTTCAATTCGAAGACCGTGTATGGACAGTCGACTTTGGACATTCTGTTCTGGAGTTTTTTGAGAAAATCAATCAGGAAGCGTGTACATATTTCAGGTTTCCATCGTTGGCCCTTCAAATATTATAAGTTCAAATATATTTAATGATTAAGTATATAAATCAAGTCGGTGTTCAAAGTTACCTTCACTAAGTTTCGTGTTTCTGTTTGCTTTAACCCACGATTTACACACCCATTCTGAGTTCGAAGTGCCACGTAGATCTTGTCAATGCATGTTAAATAACATTGAATGAATGTCTTAAACATTTTTGGATGCTTCTTCCAATTCGGTGTCATTCGGCCATTTGATTTGTCAACTAGCAATTTTGTCATTACAAAACGGCATTTATTGAGAGTGTCTTCATTTGTTCTAATGGTAAAGAATTTTTTATTTATTTTTATTGACTTTTCGTTAAAACTCTTGCACTCACAAATCTCGGATTTCCTGATGTGATTCCATGCCAACTATTTCCGATGAATAATACAGATTGAAATTTTCGATTGTAGTCCGAAAAATTGCAGAATTCTGTTTGTTTTCATCAAACGGCTCATCAATGTTGGGCTGCTGTTCCGGCAAATCTTTCGAAGGGAAAGTAATAAAGATATACACATGAGATATTATTTGTTTAAAAAAAATGTATATATGGCAGGATTCAAGTTTAATATAAATGCATTTCATAAGTTTCGTAACGAGCTTCAACGAGATAACATGGGACTTGTTTAGGCTCGGGCCGGGCTCATTATTGTGAAATTCCGCCATTTTGAATTAATACTGACGCCGGTCATATAAAACGGGAATATTTCGAAAAACTGCCGAAACGAGTGTCAAGGATGAATAGAAGTAATGAATGGCACTCTAATCGGACCAACTGAATAAAGTTAAAATAAAAAATATCGACGGCGGTCTAACATCCCTGGAACCAGTACTCCGTCTAGCGACGGTGGGGAGGGGACAACGCGTGCTGGAGTTGACTTTGTCATTAAATACTGAGAAGTGCTGACGATGGTCAAATAATCTAAGGAATACGTCTGGCTAATGAGGAACTTATGTGACCCGAGCCATTTTTCAAAGCCCAAAAAAAAAAAAAAAATGCATTTCATATGTACCTGTAAAGCAGTATTGTTGGAGCTTAAAATCATAAGTTTCAATTTTTGATTTCGGACGCAATGTGCCCTTTTCTCGAATTAAATAAATAACTCCTTGGAATTTGATGGCTTTAAGAGTCCAATTATTCCAGCGATTTGATGCCATTTGATATGGTGCCATCATCAGGGCTTGTAATACATTCCTGACTGTGCATATTTTCTGTTTGTCATTTGCCTTTTGAAACAAAGAACGTCCATCGCTTTCCATTAAATATTTTTCTAATTCTAATTTCCGGGTATGATTGAAATACTCTTCGCGTCTTTGGATGTAGTCTTCATAGCCCAAATTCAAATCTAGCGGAAACTTTGAAGGATCCGGATGGCGAAAACATTTCAAGTTTCGAGTCCTTTTGAGCTCTCCATTTTCTTTTAACATTATAGCCAATACACGAGGTTGAGCTATTTTAAAGCGTTGATTGCCACACCGGAATATATTATCTTTCATCATGGGATAAAAGTCTTCAAATCCGGCACGCGACATCTTCAGTCTTTATTAGCACAAAATTATGGCTGAAACTAATTTACTAGAACAGTCTGACAAAGGGAAACCACCGAATTGAATTATCGGATTCTCGTTGCTAGAGCTGCCACTATTATGTTTAATAAACCGATGTGTGTAATGCTGCCACCGTTTAATAGCGATAAGCATACGCGCCCGTAGGGATGCTCGATATTGTATCGATATATCGATATTATTTGTGTAGACTTCGATATTATTTATTCGATATGTATATGGGACGATATTATCAATATCGTAATTTTTCTCCGATATTATCGAGTACTTAAATTTGTCTACAGCACTAGTGCATAAATAAAATTCCCTCCTTTTTGGAAGTTGTTTAAACAGATATGTTATGGCTCCTAAAAGTACAGTGTGGAAACACTTCAATAAAAACTCAAAAAACTCGGCGGAGTGCAAACATTGCGGAGGAGTGTGCGCCACATCAGGCAACACCTCTAACCTATGGATACATTTAAAAAAATGTAAAATATGTCCAATCAAAGAGACTTCTCACACAAAAAGCAGCGACTGCTTGGCCTTGGGAAGAGGAATCGATTTACAATTTTTTTGAGTAGTGTCGATGATTCCTTGTGGCCATTTTGAATTGTATTTCGAAATTCTTGACTTAGTAGGCAACAGGGGCTGGGGAATAAAAGTAGGTTCCCTTCTTCGTGCCCTTCGGGCCTGTTAAGTCAAGAATTTCGAAATAAAAATTTCTGTGTGGAAATCAGGGCAAAATAATGCACGGTCTAATGTACATTTGTTTTATGTTCCTTATTTTGACTTTGTTTTTAAAAGACTTTTTTTATTGAATGAATAAATGGTTTTGTTTTCTTGAAAATCGTAATTCCTTTTTTGGGGAGCGTCCATAAATTATGTCTCACTTTGTACTGTTTGCGGCTTAATTCTATGCTCAAACAGTTTTGTTATAACTTATAAGCAATGCAAAGAATTAAGACGCAAACAGTAAAAAGTGTGACATCATATATTGGACGATATATCGATATTTTTTAACCTCAAAATTCGATATATCGTATCGGCTGCATCTTGAATATGTCGATATGGAATATCGATATTATAATGTCCGATATCCATCCCTACGCGCCCGTTTACACATACCGTCAACATCGTTAAATAAAACGCAGTTTCTAGGAGAGTGGAGAGCGAGGAGAGGAATCCTGTACGCGCACGGTTGCCACTGTAAAAAATATAAAATTGCCAAGAAAATTCAAAAAAAGAGCCAATTCGACCAAAAAAGAGCAAAAACGAAACACCCTTTTTTTTTTTATATTTGTGGCTTCATCCGGGCTGTTGTGTCCAAATATTCCGACGTCATTTAGGCGTGTTTGGACAAACATCTTTGATAAATGTTACCCGAATTCGGAGTTAATTTCATTCGCAATATCGCGTGATGTCAGGAAAGGATTCTTCTTTCGATTTAGGACAATAGACCTATTCACTGTTTTATTTTTTTTCATCACACGTGGCATTTTTTTTATTTTAAATTGAGGACACGTAGTTTCCTTACAATGAATTTAATAGCAACATCAGCAGTGGCATATCCCGTATATCCATTCTGATACGAGAAACATCGATAACAAAAAACTTTCTCTGGTAACAATAAATTTTTTCCAATAAAAATGAAGTGACTTCAAATAAAAATTACATTTGTGTAAGAATTTACATGGAATATTCCGTATTCGATCACCTATGTAAGGTATCGTAATCTTCCGGGTTCAGGCCTGAAGAACTAAAATTAAATAGAAAACAGTTGACACATTGTTCGAAATATTCCTGCCGTTTTCATTAGCTTATGATGCGATACATTTCCATCCTTTCTGTAGAACCAAGCTTTCGCATTCAAGGCATTGAATGGGAGCGACTCGCGTTATTACCATTTAATACTATAATCATATCATTTCTCTGGTGGACCATGAGTCCTTTTAACTTCTGTATATGGTTAGGACTAAAATGTTTATGCTGCGATGCAATGACTCTAATTCAAATATAGGTGAAGGAAATACAAAATTGAATGAGTTGCAGCGGATGGTGATTTGATTGCTGTTTGAAGAATCCCTGTAGTGTACGAAATATGGTCATTTAGCTGCGAACTCTTCATGTTCTCATCAAAATGCATGAAAATCATATTGAATGGCGATTTCGCACGTGGCTGATCAAATGTTTTAACACGCATTAGGGATTTCATTTTTTTCGTTCTGTGAAATATCAATTAAAATAGTTTGCTCAGTTGTTTTCGAATTTTTGAGTGATTTGGGTTGGTGCTTGATGCGAAATTTTAAGCATTCAGCTGTTTTGATTGTAGCTTATGAATACATTTTCAATTATAGCTGGAGATTTCAGATCAAGACTTCTAGTTCTGTTCTCAAGTAAATTGCATAGAAAATCAAAGAATGCAGCCGTTTTGCAGGGCGAGTCAATTTTTGAAAACGCGGATATCATTTATTCGTTTCTGGTGGAAATATCACAGAAACAGAGTTCGCTACAGTTTGTTTCCTCGAAATTTCGAGAGAAATTTGGCACTTTAATGTTTGCAATATGCGAATACTTTTCCCAACATTAGTTTTTGATTTTTATGAAACAATTAAAAATAGCAGGATGATTTAGAAAATTCTCTCTGTTATTGTTTCTAAAATCAATGTTAGTGTCTATCGATGAGAATTGCCTACGGCTTTGGATCACTATAGCACTGGTATCTTCACAGTATACTTAAAAATTATCATTTTTGATTTGCCCAGGAGATCAAAATGCACTTTTCCCATGGACTTTGGCAATCTAAGGATGAAATCAATATTTAAAAAAATCTTTATGGAAGTGTTTTCTTAGATACCTATATTGATTTTTGGAAGAATAAGTTTTTTAAAGAAGGGATCTCAGCTTTTTCGAGTGGAACTGAACAATGCAGCATAAGATTTGAACAAATTATCTCTAAAATCAAAGAAAATTGGCATGTCTAACACTTTTTCTTTAATAGTCCGAAGATCGGTTAAGAAAAACAAAACGATTCTGTGGACCTTTAAATCTCCAAAAAGTTTTTATTTTTGAGAAAACAAATATTTTTATAGAAAGCTTATGCAAATTTTTCTTTCATCAGCATCTAAACTTCCTTACCAAACAAAATATCGCACCCAGGATACTAAAGTGACACAACTTAAAATTTGTGTTATGCTGTCGATCTTGTTCCTAAGTCACTGGTCTACATGCAGGAAAAATTCCATTCTGTTTTTCTTATTATAAAAGGCCGAACAAAAGCCGTAATGCCTTCTTCTAGCTTTGATTGACACTGAAATGCATTTTGTTTTTCGCGTTTTCTGAAAAATGTCAAATTTTGAGTTGTGTCTTTTTCGCTCCGAAAAGAATCTTGAGATGAGTATTTCTTACCCGATGGCCCGTTTCGTCACGCTGTAATGATTTAGCGAAAAGAAACTTTTTGCATTCACAGCAATAAGTTCGCTTAACTTAATATTTTGATAAGCAAATGCCGTGATAAAAATTTTAATTTCCAACCACTCCAGTCGAATCGAAAAGCTAACAAGCGAGTTGATTGGCTTGCATGTCTCGAACGATTTTGCCATCGAAACAAATCGAAACAACAAACAAGATTTCCAAGAAGAAAAACCTAATTTTCTATCCGATTTGCTATTGCACGGCGGAATGAGAATGAGCCGATTGGTGGCCAGGCGCTGCGCGGCGAGGCGTGCTATTTGCTGAGTTTTCGTTACTCGTTTACGTTTAACTATTGCGTGCATTTGCTGCGAAAATATCAGCGCACTTTCAATTTACACGCCAAACAGGATAAAATAATTTTCCAACAAATGCAGTTTGCTCTGTACGGGCGGGCTCGGTTGGCAAATGGGTGGCCAACGTGGCAACGATGCATGGATTGCGCTTGGTCTGTTTACTAGGAGAAAGGAGAAGGAGAGCAGTGAACTAACTTCAATTGCTTCGCAAGCCGAATTCGAGTGATTAATTGCCTGCGCAAAACCTCGCTGCGATGGCTGTTCAGTGCAACAATAAAGATGCAAATCGCATTTTGCTCGATTGATGTTATTCAGCCGATGGTGTTGCTTTACTTTCGAGCAATTTATATCACTAGTCGCGTAATTTCACGATTTTTCACTTCAGAGTTTTTTGTTTCTATTTAAAAAAAGAATCTTTTTTTTCATTTAGAAATTTTTTGCACGCTTTTAAATCAATTTTTAAGAAAGTATTTGCAAGAAATTGAGCAAAGTTTTGATTTACGGTTTAGGAAGACATACCGAGAGATCATAAGAACGTTACAGATGCTTGAATGTTTAAGAAAAGTCTCTTGGAAAAAGTCATAATCGTTTTTCTCTTCGAAAATAAATTTTTTTATATGTATGTATGTATTCTTTTATATCTTGTGATGATAGAAGCATTCAATCAAAAGTTCATTATTTGATGGCGCGAAAGATCGATCACAGTTTGTGGCTGGCTGAATTTGATGATGATACGAGAGGTGCGACAGAAAAATGTATACCGTGGAACGTCTCAATTTAACCAATATGATTGATATTTTTAAGGACAATGGTCGATTATGCGATTAAATATTTGGTTTTGCCAAATTGGCTACAGGGAAATTTTGAATCGATGTCGAAAAATGTGGCCGAGAATTAAGTTGCCACTTTGATTATAGCCTTGTCTCGTAAACCATTTAATATTTTATTTTGCTGTCAATGAAAAAGTTTAAGCCTTTGAAATGGAGAAAAGGATCTGTGGTATAACTGATCCGAAATAACTCCATCTAGTGGCTAGAATTAAAAACAAAATCTCTTCTTTTTAAAACCTCTGGCCCGTTGTTTTCAAAGCAAAAGCGATTTTTTGAAAAATTTTCGCTTAAAATGAAGAAAAAATATAACTGTTGAACTTCTTGGAGTAAATTGACTGCATTTTATGTGCTACACTGTTTAATCTACAGATGATCCTCGGATATTTATTATTATCTCGTCCCATTCGAATGTAGTGTAATGTTTTCACGGACCAGTTTGGAGTCCTCTGAGTAAGATTACTTAGTTCGAGTCAAGTCTTAAGTTTTGTATATTCTTGGCTCTGAAGCATCTTCAGATAGAACTTAAACATTTATACATATTTTGCCTGCCTCGAGTCGTAATGGCTATGTTAAAATATTAAGCTACTTTCTTGCGTTTCCACTACGTCACTACGATAATGATGAGATGTGTTAAGTCTATTACACAATGCTACAGCGTTTCGACACTTTTTTCTAATGGTTATTTTATGTTAGCTTAGGGCTCCCTCATTCCAAAGAGGTCATTGGTTTGATGAATTTAAGTAGCGTTTCCGAGATATGGCCCAAAATGTGAAAAAAGTCAACTTTCTCTACTTTGCCCCATACTTAGGGACATAACTCAATTACCGTATAAGATAGCTAAGCGTATAGACCTAATTTGGAAAGGTGGGAACCGTGAGCAAATTTTAAGTGCCTAAACGACAGCCTACGACTTTTTTTTGTATTTTTAATAGTTGCAAAGTGTTGAGTAATGAGCCAAGCCTACTAAGCCCTAGATGCGTTTTTTACCCGCACGCTAAGTTCAAGATTCTTGTGAATTAAAAAGTGGGATCAAGAGAAATCAATTTTTTTCTCATCGGGGAAAAAAAACTAGTTCGACATATTGATACCAAAAGAAAGGTAACGAATTTGTTAATCTGGAAAAAATTTTTTCAACCAGTGTTAATTGGACCTTTTTCATACTAAAATAGCTGCCAAACTGGAAAAATTGAGTTCAAATTTGGAAATTTTGTGTTTCCTCACTTAAATTTCCATCAAACATTTAAGTTTTGACTCTAGATTTATTTTTGCTTCAAAGCACATGCAATTGGCTATTCAAAACCGTGAATTTTTTCTTTTGGAATATTGAAATAAACGCGGGGGAATTTTTTTTCTAACCTTTGTGCAGAAAAACTTAAAAGCGTTGCAACTCCTCAGGGGTGCATTTGCGGCCCCCCTCCCCTCCCATACAATTTTTTGTTGGTCTCGACATCCCTTATCACCCTGCGCCGGATGTACTAGCTCTCGTGAATCACCCTGTATATACTCGTATATTGTTTTAAATCAAAAAGTACTAATGTTTCCGTTTTTTTTTTTTTAGTTCGAAACGATTTTTTCCTTTTTTTAAATTCCGTTCAAATGTCTTCATATAACAACAAAAACGAGTCCGAAATGAAGTTTTTCGCTCATTTTCATTATTTTTTTGTCATAAAGTCTCAACGCCAGTACCTATGCATTTTCATATGCAAATATTTATAGGGATATAGTTACATTTATAAGAGATATTTCACTTAAAAGTCCACCTTACTTTCACCCCATATAATCGATATAAAATTTTATTACTGCCTTGAGGCTAAGTTTTAATGGATTTAAAATAACGTTAAACTTCACGAAGGATGGATGCTTTGAAATTCCTTCACACTGCTTCGTTATGGATGCCAACGTTGCGCTCAGCTCTGCCTCCGCTTTCCACTCCGCTGTGCCCTGCTCTGTGCTGTTCTGTTCGGCTCGGCTCGGCTCAGTTCAGCTTCCTTTCGATACACTTGATGCCATTTAAGGAATTTTGCATATTTACCTTCGGCATTTCATTGATACTCATTTGCATACAATTCTCAGGTGAAGTGGCAATTCTGGGCGCTAAAATTGATGAGCATACGATGAGTTGCTGGCACTGCAATTTACTGCTGGCCCTGACTGAGTATGAATCAATGTACATACTTAAGTATATTGATACTGACATGAGCTAAGGAATTTAATAATAACCCATTGATGGGTATGCCTACCATAACGGAACGTATCGTATCGTATCGTATCGTATCGTATCGTTTAATATGAAATTCTTTTCTGCGAGGTCAGTGTTTTATTTTCCTCTTTGATGTCTGTTTTATATAATTTCTTTTTATTTTTACTCCCTATTTGTGGCGATTGTAAAAATGTGTATGTAATAAAAGAGAAAAACCGCTGATGAATGCCGCAACAGTATTCAATTTGGGGTTTTTTTTTTCTTTCATTATTGGCCAATTAAAAGTTATAATTCAATAAATTATTTGTTTGGCGGTTGAAGTCGATGCGACTGCGACTGCAATTACTTCCATAGCAATTTCAATTTTCATGCTGCACATGCTGTGTGAGTTGCACTTAATTCATTTATTGCAAGGAAGGAATTTTCGCATGCAAGAGGAATACGAAGCTGCGTTATGGTTGGAGCTTTCGTGTATCGGGTACCAAATTTTTGTTAATTTTTACTTATTGATTTTCAAATCAACTTTTTTTCTTGTGATAGGAAATAATAACCATATTTTGATACACAAAAACAAATGGTATTAAAAATTGACCTGGAATGTTCCTAAAAGTTATTCGGAAGTGTCTTGGAAATAATTTTGCTTTCAACGGGTTCAGAAAATTTCGACAACTTAAATCATTTAAAGCCTAGACACAAGCCCAAGACCAGCCAAATTCGTTAAAATATCAAAAAATCGAACAGCTTATGCTTCACAAGGATGATAGATTATAAGGTTACGACAATCAGAGTTCAAAATTTTATTCTTCTGCGCATGTACACTTGTGACGTAGCGTTAAAAGTATTCTGATTGGTTGAAATGATTGAAAATTTTTATCTAAAAAATTTAAATTAAAGAATTTATGTGTTTACAGCGTTGCCACTGACGTTCGAAAAAAAATACTACCAATTTGAAACTTTCATAAAATCTGATTTTTACATTACATACATCGTCTTTAAAATAAGAGATTCTTGGTAACTTGATATATAACTTGAATAAATAGTAAACCTTGAAAATTTTCACAAAAATATTTTTTAAAAATTTTACGCAACTTTGTGGCATCACCAACAAAAACGTCACATGTGCTCCGATAAAAGTAAAATCTGCGCATTTTTTAATCTTATATTCTATCATTATTGATGCTACATATGAAGGAACAGCGGCTGTAAATGGGTTAAGAAGGCAAAGGATCAAAGAAGTATTTTTATATTTTGGAATATTTTCAAAATTTTCAGTCACTAAGTTGACTTTATTTGTTTGTTTATAACAGTACCTACTGAAATCGTATACCATACTGTTGGGATACGGGGATTAACGGGTATGACGCCTTTAAATAAAAGATGAGATTGTCAGTTTGCAATCCTTTTATTTAATAAATATAAATCCTTATGTCTAACAAGGTTTCTTATGCATCCTAGCTCCCTTTAAATACTCGAAAACTGCCCTATTCTTACTATTTAACTCCAATCGTCGTGGCTTCTTGGTAAGTACGTGCGATAGAGCTGAGATGTCTTCGTAAATAACGTAAAAATCAATCTGCCTTTCCATGGATTCGAGCTCCGCTTTTATAGGAACATAATGCTGATCTGGTGCTTTCTCAGCGACCCTTTGACTTAATGCACTTTCTTCGGTCGCTTGAATGTTGTCGTAGGTCCGTTTGCGATATTGCCTAAGAACATTGGACCTACATAATAATTTTTAGTTGCATATTACCGCGACTGGTGCTTTAGTATTCGATCGTAGCTGCAATTCTGCTTAGTCGATCATTTCTCGGTTATTGCATTAGTGCTTTTTCTTTGTTGTTGTTATTTACTTGCGCAATTTCACTGTTGGTTTTCAATGAACAGTGGCGGAGGAAAGAGGGGACAGGTAATGGGATATGTTTGAGCTGAACCATAACTCCCAACAAAACCCATTAGTTCCTGACCCCGTCTTTAGACAGAGCTTATTCAAGTAAAAAAAATTCAAAAAAAATAAATTTCACATTCGTTTCTCTCTACGCAAAATTAGTCGTACTTGATTATTTCAAAGAAGGCCCTGAAGAGGATAATAACGAGCAGAAAAAACCCAAAGTCACCAAAATTTGACTTTCACATTTTCCCAACTGATCTTCAGAAACACCTTTTTCAAAGACAGGAGAGAAAATTATTATTATATATATATTACAGTCGAAACTCTCTAAAACGAACTCCTCTGTAACGAGTTTCCCTCTATAGCAAATTTTCTGAAGACTTTTTCAGTACATTTACAGTGCCTTGTAGGTAACGAATTCTTTTTGTAACAAATTTTATTGACGGTCTCTTGGATTTCGTTATATGTTAGAGAGTTTCAACCGCTCGGCCATTTTCGAGATGGAATCATTAACCATTCCATGTCCTAGCTTTGAGTAATTTCGCTCCTTATGTCAATCACATGTGTCCTGTGTTTGCTGCAAATCTTTTTCGAGGGTTAAATAAATCAACAGATTATATTCTATATGCTTGCCCACAAAAAAACATAGGGGTCCTGGCCAGACCCGGGTGTAATTTTTACAAGGACATTCAAGGTCATTCTGTTGTATGACCTTTTATTAATGTTTATTTTGTGAGAGAATTTAATTTTGGGAATCGACCCCGGAGCTCATTTCAGGATATTAACTAGAGTTATGTTAAAAAACTGTTCAAAAATGATGAGATCTGGCCAGACCCGTTCCAATGTTCCTCCACTTCCTTAATCTATATTTTTGATATTAATAAGCTTTTAAATTTTTAAATTCTGCATCCGATAATGCATCGCTTTTAATTTTTAAGCCGAAAACAATGCAGAAAAAAATCGATATACACATTTCCATAGCTGATAACTACCAAAAAGCAATCAACATTAATATCCGCATGTGGTATTATGAAAAAAAAAAAAAAAATATAAAAAAATTGTGCGCAAAAAAATGGCAGAAAAACATTTACGCAAGCAAAACTAAAATTCAATATTTTTATGGTGCACTTGAGTGTGAAAAATTCAGAGCAAAATGCAATGTGTCGGAACCGTTGTGTAGCTTCAGTTGACTTCCTTTAGAAGTCCGCTGTTCCGTTATCCTGTTTGAGCGAGGCAATAACCAAACAACCGCAGCGCAAACAAACGCCTCGCCTCGCCCAACCCCACCCCTTCACAAATCATAACACTACGTACACCTACGACTCCCAAGTCAGCCCCCGTCCCCCGTCCTTCGTCCCATATAACATTCAACACTACGTGAAGGAACTCGAAGGTGATAGCTGCCTACGGAGCCGATATAACAACAACAACAACAACAACAATAAAAAAATAAAAGAGAAACAAAAACAAATAAATAAATAAATAAATGTAAGAAAGAAAGAAAGCATACGAAACTCACTCTTACAATTGGAGATGCAAACCTCCTACGTATTGTGGATGCGCTCGTAAACACCATTGATATATGTTGGATGTGTATGCAAGTGGCACGTGAAAGCACAACAGAGATACTGAGGTACTCGGGTCTCTGAGGTGTGACTACATTTTTTTTTTTTTTTTGCACTGCAGCTGTTCCATTTACTGTTACTTTTTGTTATTGTTCCATTTCGTTTCGTTTCGATTCGTTTTGTTTTGTTTCGCATATGCTTCCATTTTTAAAATTACATGATGAATATTGTAGTGTTAATCCTCATGTGGCAATGGCTTTTGAATATTTTGCATTTTCCACTCGCATTTCGCGTGAGCCACCGTACCGCAGCTACAAGAATGACTTTTCTGTAAAACCAAAAAAACATTTTTGACATTTTTATTTTCGTTTTTATTTTTAATTTTTTTTTCTCGGCCATCAGTTGCTGGTTGAATAATTTGCAAACCGTTTTTATATTCTCACGATATTTTTTTTTTATTTATTTATATTACCTTTATCTTACGGTTGATAAAAATGAAATAAATTTTTCGATATAACTGAAATAGCTTACAGAAAATCATATTGGAATCATGTTTGCTTGCGCTTCCATGATTACCGAATTTTCTGTAGGTAAGCTATTCTCCAACTGCCATCGAAAAAAAAAAAAAAAAATCGAGAGCTAAGTACCTTACGCGGAATCGATTCATCTGGCATAAAATCCATTTAAATGTGCTTTATTTTAACTGGACGCATGGGAGACGAAAAACCTTTTTACATTTTAAAGGACCTTAATGGAAATTCGTATGTACATTCCTACTTCTTACATTGAAAACGGAACTGAGGATTTAAAATTAATCTTTTTCGTACTACACTGAGCGCACGTAACCATGATTTTTCTAAAAACGCGCATTGGTATTCACAGTCCTTTTGATTTTCGAGCAGAACGAAAATTTCAAAAGAAATATGGTTGAGTCAACAAGATTTTTGGTTGATTTGAAAGGAAATATGTTTAATTGCATATCTTTACGTTCGGTATAATTCTCATTTGTTTTATAAAATAGGACATATAAGATATGTATTCATCTTAAAACTTTTTAAGCATTGCGAAGGCAGTCACACGACAATGGAGTGACAAAATCGGATGAAGTCCATCCGATGGCTATTTTTTGGGTTATGTTCAGCAGAGGGCTCTGTGGCCATTTGATTTGAACGTGAATTAAATTTTGTTTTGACATTTCTTCTTCTATGGGTATTTTAAAATTTATTTTTATTTTAACAAATATCTTGTCATTTCAATTATGTCCGTAGTTGGTTCAACAATTTAAATTTAAACCCATTTTTAAAAATTATCATGTCAATTAAACCTGAAATATGGTTGAATCAAAAGGAAAATCTTTATTTTTTCCAAATAAGAAAAATGTTTGAAATTAAAAATATTCCTTGTTGAAGTCATTTTGTATGTTTTTCTATTTGAACTAACCAATTTTCTGGTTGATTTTTGCTCTGTGTATAGTGCGATGTAAGTTAAAATTTAAAACAGTTCTACTTCATCCTTTCGCCCAATGTTTCGCTAATCTTTTAGGAACCTATTCAGGAGCGTAATTTTCATTTGAACTATGAGGAGAGCAATTCATGATTAAAGCATTTTCATTTCAAACACTCCTGTCAAGGGCGTATTTGAGGGGCAGGTGCCATAAGTCAAGCCGTAAATCTAAGTCTTCGTTAATCAAAATAATATTTTGATTTTTGTTCGACCTTTAGAATTATTTTTCTTTTTTCGAGCTTAAGGTCTTCTTTAATTTAAAACAAAAAAAAAAAAATATCCAGCCCTTCTTCACTATAGAATGGATAAAACCTTGAGTCAGTTAGTGAGGAAATCTGGAGTCCGGGGGGAATTTTTCCGTTACGGCGCCTTTGTGTGCTGTGATAAGTTTTTTTGGGGTTTTGCGAACTTCGTTCAATGAATTCACAATCATAAACGATCCGTTGAAATATACCTTATACAATGGCGTACCCAGGAGGGGGAGGGGGGGAAGAGGGGGCCACGGCCATCAATTACCAAATTAACACGACACGTTTTAAACGTACTACTATGTATAGTAGGCATCATTTTTAGTTTCGATAAACAAGTTAGTTTTGAATGCGTCATTTTATATTCCAAGTGAACGAAATTATTGAAATTTTATCAGCATTGCGTTGCAGACAACCATTAGTCGATAGTTTCAAATATCAATAAATAGTGGAAAAACTTACAACTATTGATACTATCGATAGGCACTATCTTTAGTTTGCCAGCTATAGTATCGATAGTGCCATACATTTTATTCCATCTGTAACATTCAGTCGTGCCAGCAAGTACCAAAAAAATAGGGGAAAAATTCCAAATGGAAATAAAATATTAAAATGGATATATTAAATGTAATAGGCTAAATCATGGTATTTAAGAAAATTTCACGTTTGACATTTTAAATCAAGACCATTTAAATGTTGCTCTTAAATTTCGTGATTTAGACATATTTAAACAACAGCCTATAAATTATAAAAGAAAATATAGACCTCCCTGCCATAGATATTTTAAATATTGTTGGAAGCGTGGGGTTTTCGCTTTTTATTTAATTTTTTTTTTTTTTGGCCCCCCTTCATTAAATGCTGGGTACGCCCTTGACCTTATACCTAGGTATATTAAAAAAAAACCCCCCGGGGGACATATCTCAATTTCGCGAAACTTAAAATCTCACACTGTACGCTCACCTTTCCCCTATTGGAATGCCATAAAATGCCTCAACATGAGACAATGTTAATTAAATTAATGACGAAACCGCAAATACCATCATACGCAGCCTGGAATGCGGTGACTGCGTCTGAACGTGGCCATTCGCTTTAATTTAAAACTGCAGCATTGATGACCACATTTTGCATCTGCATGCGATGCTGCACTCTCGATATGTACGTTCATACAGGAATAATCATAAATACTTATACACATACGTACATACATCTATATGAAATTACTCGCAGTACTGTGTGCGTTTTGCTTTTCACAACACTTTTATGGGCCATTTCAATGTTTTATTCAATTCAGGAAGAGGAAAATTTGCTATTGCCTTTCGATTGGTTTATATGTTATTGGATTACAATATATATATTTTATTAACTATAGGTTAGAAATCTTCTTTTTCATCATTTTTAATACATATCAATGAGAAAATATTTTCGAATTTTATTTTATTTATGTAGTTTTTAGAGTGTCATCATTCATACCTGTATACTTCGAAGCAGTGAAGTCTGATCTTTTATGAGATTCTTCACTTATACCTACCATTTCGATGTATCCGCAAAGAATTCTCTCGAGAACTCAATGAATCCTGATTTCACAATCTTTTTCACTTTAATATATGTATATCTCTCTATTATACAAAAAAGTTTTTTTTTTTTCGCGTGTACTTTTATTTTTGTGTGTGTAGGAGAGAGGGAGAGATGGACAGATGGAGAGAGGGAGAGAGGGTGAGAGGAAGAGAGGGAGGGTGGGAGAGAGGGATTGATGGAGAGAGGGTGAGAGGGAGAGAGGAGAGGGAGGAGAGAGGAGAGAGGAGAGAGGAGGAGAGAGGGAGAGAGGGAGAGAGGAGAGAGGGAGAGAGGGAGAGAGGGAGAGAGGGAGAGAGGGAGAGAGGGAGAGAGGGAGAGAGGAAGAGGGAAGAGGGAGAGAGGGAGAGAGGGGAGAGAGGGAGAGAGGGAGAGAGGGAGAGAGGGAGAGAGGGAGAGAGGGAGAGAGGGAGAGAGGGAGAGAGGGGAGGAGAGGGAGAGAGGGAGAGAGGGAGAGAGGGAGAGAGGGAGAGAGGGAGAGAGGGAGAGAGGGAGAGAGGGAGAGAGGGAGAGAGGGAGAGAGGGAGAGAGGGAGAGAGGGAGAGAGGGAGAGAGGGAGAGAGGGAGAGAGGGTGATGTCGAAGCGATCGTGGGAGGGTTGGGGGCTGGTGAGCGAAGCGAACAGGGGGCGAAGCCCCCTAGTATATTATATATATAATATTAGTACCTATATATTTTCCAATTTTTCTATAAAAAGTCCTTTATATTGTTGAGATAAGTAGATAAGTGATAGACAGCTAAAATAAGTGGGGCTGATAATGGATGTGATTTCTGCCAGAAGTAAGATTAACCCGTAAAATGCAGAAAACATTGTTCTTTCAAAATCCGGTTCTCATTGGGAAAACATTTTTGTGTGGAGAGGTACAGGTCTGTGACCTACAGAAGAAAGATACAGTTTTGAAAAATAAAAGAGTCCATGGAACATTTTATGTAACTAGAAATAGTATTTCTTAAGCCATAAGCTTTTTAAAAATGGAAAAATACTAATTTTCTACCTTTGAGGCCACCTCTAAACCTTGCTTAATCTTCATCAAACTTTGGAGAGGTAATCTTTTGATAGATACAAATTTTTTAAGCCCATGGGAACGAGGAAAAATCACTATTGCCAAAAATGGCCACCTAATTATGTATAGTACAGTGTACTCTCTCTTAACCGGACACCTATGGGACCGAAAAAGGAGTCCGCTTAATAGAGGTGTCCGCTTAAGAGGAAACTATGCGAGAAGCAGGAACACTTGAGCATTCCTAGAAAGTGTCTGTTTACGAGGAGTTTCCGATTAAGAGGGGGTGTCCGCAAGGAGAGAGTCCACTGTAAAGGTATTTATAAATATTCTTTGTCTTTTCCAATTTAGAGCAGGGTTTTCTCGTGCTTATTGGCTGTTCTCACTCTCTTGAAAAAGCATTTTAGATGAAGAACGACTAAAGGATATTTTCAAAATGATTTTAATAGTATCTACCGTCGGCAGCTCTGTCAATATCAGCTGTAAAAATTAAAAAAAAGAATTTAAAATATTTTCGCTCTAATAGATATTCTTCGTTCATGTATCTAAATGGATTTTTACTCTCAATCTCGAAGAGTTTTCGACGCATCTTCATTTTTTGTTTCACTTTAAAAAAGGGTATTTTATTTTATATTTATAAAAGATAATTTATTCATTTCGTAAAAACCGCATAAATCGTTCAAATATATTCACCCGGATCTACATACATACAAATATATGAAGATTTAAACGCATTAAGGATGCATGGAGAATTCAGGAAATTAAGTTGTCTTTTGTGCAATTAAATGTGCCTTCATTATGCTTAACGCTGGATCAACTGCTGATGGATTTTTTGTATTTTTTTGTTGGTCTTGAATTTTCCAATTTATTTCCAATTTAATTTTGAATTTCGGTTTCTCAGATTTAAGACCCGTTGCCGCAAATTTAATAAATCGTTGAATGCCACTAGGATCTGCAAATAAAAACGATAGTGGTGATGAATTCAATTAAAACTCTGGCCCTAGGAATACGTTCTGTCAGATTCGTTTCAATGTCGGATTAACTTACACACACACACACACAGACAGTTATGTATTCCAACATCTGTAGGTATATACTCACATACATACACATATGCACGAACTCATACAAACTATGTATGTGCATTCGATGAATGAAAGTTTGCCATCGAAAGAAAATGTTAGCTGACGAGAGAACGACAAATTCGGTTCCAAACGTTGTGGGAAGGAGAGGGATTAATCCTTGAAGGGTATCAATGTGAAAAGGGTACTCGAATTGGAAAGTCATTTTTACTTCGTCGATGGGACTTTGTTCGTTCTTCGGCGTGGAGTAGTGCTGGTCATTATCATGAGTCTTCCTCATTCGAGACAGAAAAACGTCAAGACATTCTTCTAAAAAAACTCAACCCCGTGTATCCAAGTTTTTTGCATGAAATTAGTGGAACCTACTTTTGAATGTCAACTCCAAGTGGTACTTTTTTTTATGAAAGAAATTTTTTTTTTGTGAAATTCAAGCGTCGCCGTCGGTGGATTCTGAGAAATTAACCGGTTCTTGGTCGTCATATCCTCAAATAAAATAAAATAAGAAAACTTTTCGAAGACCGCGAATCAACCAAACTTTCATCTATCGTCTGACTTCTCTTGATAAATATTTTTCCGCCCCCTCCCATTTTTCCCAATATAACACCAAACCACGCTCGGCTTTGAAGTATCAAAATAGGATTTTTGCTTTTTACTCTTTTGAAATCATTCTCGTCCGTATACTGTCAAATAAACGGAAAAATTTCATTTCCAAAAATCTTGGCCAATGTCCAATTTGGTCTTGCTTGATTACAAAGCAAGCAGCACATGAAATAGCTTATTCCAGATGGAACAGCAAAGGACACATAATTGGCTTTTTGATTTTTGGAAAAGCGATCGCAAGTCCATCCGAACGAAACTTGATTGCAGTAAAGCCAATAATAAAAACAATGACTAATGAGAAAAAAAGAAAATCGAAAGGCAAAAAAAAAACCCTTGATATAAATGGAGGACAAACGATATTTTCCATTTGGATGGACATTGAACAAAAGAACATCGATTGACATGGGGAAAAGGATAATTTTTATTTATTTATTTTTTAATTTTTTTTTCGTTTCTAATGACATCGGTTATTTTTCTCATAACATATGTTTTATGATCTTAAATTTTATTAATCTCTTGAGCCAAGCGTAGGACCAGAAGGGCAAAAAAAAAAGAGAAATCCTTGAAGCAAGCATTCGCACTGCGGTTTGCGGCGGTGTTTGTGCAATTGTAATATTTCTGCCAAAAAAATGTTAAAAGCCAAGGATGAAATGCAGCTGCATTCCATTGCTGTGAGCTGACAGCAGGTTTTCGCAATAATTTTTTCACACTTGGATGCTTAGTAATAAAAATGAATTATTGCGAGTGTGTCTCTTATGCTTGGAAGTTTCGCGGGCAGCCATGCGAATATAACAATATTAAAATATAAAAATTTAAAAGCCGCAAAATGAGCGTTTCAACAAAATATTTGTTCTTTTTCGAGATTTTATACAAAACAAAAGATCCGATTGCGCTGAAAAGTCGAGGATCAAAAGATTGTGGGAAACATAATTTAGTTTTTGGGTGCAATGGATACATCGAAGAGAACTAAACGGATGAATATGGAAGTCCGATTGACATCTTTCGCTTCGGAATACAAAAATATTATTTTGTATTATATTCGATTAATTTAGATTAGCTACGTTGATAAGAATATCAGAAAAAGTTACTTAAAACACTCTATTTTGTACTTGGGTATTTGACGCATCCCTCTATGAGATACAAGTACGGGTGTTATTGGCAGGCGAGCGTGACCTATTATTAGACCTATTAGAAAAAATAACCTAAATATGTGCAGATCTTCTGCTTAATATTCGGTAGTCAAAGGATTAGGGGGGGGGGGCATGGTTTCATCTGTCCTACATCCACAAATACGCCCTTAGTCCCGTCCATATTTACTATTGTGGCACTCAAAACATACTCGAGCAATAATGATGCGTAGAAATGTTTTGAGTACTTCATCTCAATTTTGTAACTAAGCATTCTTGAGTTGTACAAGACTTTTTTAATGTTTCTCAATATTAGAAGTACTGATGACCTATTTAGGTTATTTGAATGAAAGATTATGCAATATCTGTGCACTTTTCAAGAGAGGAGTTCGTAAAAATAATAATTTACACTACTGTATGTCATTTAGCATGATTTGTTATAAGTAACTTGACCATTAGTACTTGCGTATAGCTAAGATATTTTTCTCAAACTATTCACTGACGAAACGTTCATGAATCAGCTGTCAATGTTTAAGTAATCAAAATCTCGGTCATATTCAATGAGTGTCTTCTTTAGCAGTATGTTGAAGAACAAATATGAAAATCCTCACGTACATACGTTTTTGCATATTGATATACTAAAACCATATTTTAGTCTGAAAAAAAGAGTTATGTAACATGAAGAATATTTGACGAGACACTTATACATGTACATGAGTAATCGTTATACCAAACATATTTGGTACATGTCTACAAGATATTGAATATGAGTCGTAGCTTTTTAAGACCGGACGGAATTTTCTCGGGGGCGTGCTACGGTTTTGATCTTTGCCATAAGAAGTCAACGTGGTCCTACTTCAACTCTAACAACATAGTTGTTGTAGAGTGCCAATATGTAAAATGATATGAAGTCCCGTCTAGACTATGTCAGCTGAATCTGAGAGCATTTAACAAATTTCGCGTAGAATGTGTCAGGAATAGATGCTGTAATATTTGGAATCTAAGAATTCACATCTTACTCGAGTGTATTCGTTATTTTTCGTTAAAGTCAATCGTTACTTAGTACTCGTTACTAAGTACTTATTATATTTTCCTCGAAAATATTGGGAACGAACGATATGACGTTGCATGAAATAACTCAATGTTGATAAAGTTAATCAAAATTCTCTGCATGATCTTTGAATCTTCACGCAGTATTTAGTAACCAAATATCAACCAACTCACTCTACTAGCCATAACTGTAATTTGTGCACCCATTACATTAGTACTTTATACTACACTCATGGCAAATATCCATCAGCATGACAAGTGTGCTGAAAATAAAGTTATAGTCAACGATGATACTTCCATCAGTAACGAGACGTTATTGATTACTGACTAAAGTAAATCGTGTTACTATTTACCGAAATAGTAACGATATTTCGACAGACTCTAGTGCAAAGAACCGCACACTGATTACATATGAAGTACGTTAGCTGTTTAATAAGATCGATTGAAGAAAATTTTTCTAAGATCCTCCGACGTTCTTCTGACGGTCCCCGTTGTGTTCTCTATTATCCACTCCTTAAAAACAATTTTTTTCCTTTAGAAAAAAAAAAGACGATGAAGAAGAATTTCTAGACTTAATGTCGCCGTAAAAGTCGAAATTATAACAAAAATTTGCTCCATGTGCCTCGGAAAATGTGACATATTTGGAGATCTAAGCTATGTCACATTTAAGAGGGCATTTTTTCTTTCCTTAAAGTCGGATTTTCTTTGACCTAACAAAGGTCGAATTTAGGTAATTTTGACCTCGAAAAACATACTTTGAACTACATAGGTCTATTTAATGCAAAAATTTGGTTAAAAACGAGTAAAAGTTAACCAAAATAGGTCCAATGGACTGAATGCTAGTCTAATTTCCCTTTTTTTTGCTTGTTGGGTATGTTTACAAAAATTTGTTTTTTGGTTTTATTAAAGAAGTTGCCTTCGTTCAATATGGCATAACTTAATTATGTTAAATAGCCTTACTTGAAAGTTTCAAACTGCAACACAAGAAAATAATTTTCATCCACATTAAGGTTTTCTTGAAATCATTCTTTAGATGCCGTTGATATCAAATGATGCATTATGATACCGAAAATAATTGAATAGCATGGTAAATTAAATGTGTTTGTATAAATTATCAGAAAATTACCGCAATAATCTTCGACATACTTAACTGCAAAAATAGTTGCCACACAACATGAAATCAACCCAACAAAGATGAACGTGCAACAAGTTGATGAATGATTAAATAAACAAACTCACACATTGAACTTAAATTATTTTCATACATGAATGTGCTTGTCACGAAGCTCAGAGTTTATGATTAGTCTTTAAATAGTTTATAGAACCAAATTCTTCTGCAAATATTAAAGCTTTCGGTGCATCTTTAGTATTTGATTAAGCTCGAAATATTCGTTTTCCGAAGAATTTTCTGTTCAGCCGAACAAGATTTGTTCTGCTGAGCAAACGAACACTTCAAAAGAATACTTAAGGCTTTGTTTAATTTTATTCGTTTTTTTTTTTTTTTTTGAAGTTCTTTCAATCAACAATTTATTTGTTAATGCTACGAAAGAGTAAACATTCTTTGTCAGCTGCGGTCGCTTTAATCCAACAAAAGCTAAGAATTCTTCCGGTAAACGTAATTGTGAAGAATAGAAAATGACGTTGGAAAAGTTAAAATCAAATATTTGCAAAACCCTTTGCACGAGAACGCTTTTTCTCACAAGCATGAAAATTATCAAAGCAGGTAATGCAATGTGTTCCTTTATTGTTATAAGTTTCTTTTTATGAAAAAGGAAATGCTTTCTTCTTGATGCAAGATTTCTCAATTTCATTTCGAGCATAATAAAACGACGAAATCAAACTTGATTGTATTGAATGCGGGCAAATGTTTTAGTGAAGTATTTTTTTCGAAAGAAAATTAATTTATAAGTTCTTAGAACTTTTACAGTTTACATAAAAAAGCATTGTATACTTTTGTGAGTTATACAAAAGTTGTTCGCTGTAAATATCTCAAAAAGCTTTCTTTTGATTTTCATAGAAATTTTTTTGGGTGAAAGGTGATATTCAGAGTTATTTTCTAAAAATTACCAGAAAGTGCTGGGAAAACGGGAATACACTGAAAAAATTTTTTTAATTTAAATATTTTTCAAATATTAATATTCGAGCTTTTTTGTCCAAAAATTCCATGATAATTTTTGACATTGGGACAATTACGGATATTCTTAGACAATCAGAAAAAA
The DNA here is from genome assembly GCA_020466095.1 of Chlorops oryzae. NCBI lineage: Eukaryota > Metazoa > Arthropoda > Insecta > Diptera > Chloropidae > Chlorops > Chlorops oryzae. The sequence goes on from CM035807.1 coordinate 82,323,117, forward strand.
ACGTTTTCTGATTGTCAATTTTTTGAAGTCAGTTTTGTGAAGTCTCATACGTATTCGTTCGGTCAGGCCCTACTGCGTAAATTGTTGTAAGCTGGGTTCGAAATCGATCGCATCCGCTTTCCACATTCGATTTGTTTCTGATTGTCTAAGAATTATTAATTGTAATGATAAAAATTAATATGGAGAATTATGGACAAAAAATTTCGAATATTGATATTTGAAAAATTGAAATTTGGCACTTAGGTAGGTAGGTTGAAGTGGCTGCCACTTAGGCCGTTAATCGGCCCATTGTGATACCATGGAGTTTTTCTTGTGCTTGTGTGAGTGTATATATGTCTTATTATGTAGTGTGCCCCTAACATGCGATTTTTGAAAAACCAGTGCTAGGCTTGGAACATTACACTCCGTTTCGCCTGTGCCGGGAATCGAACCTCGGACTCTGGGATCAAGAGCATAGCACGCATCCCCTACGACATCCCAGAGCCACAAAATTGGCACTTAAAAGAAATAAAAACAAAAAATTTTTTTTGTAGCGAAAATTTTTTTTCAGTGTAACTTTTTTAAGTGCCATTTTTTCAATCTTTCTATCTGAATTAGTTTTTGAAATATAAAATTTTGAAAAAGGGCTTACTAAAAAGGATTTTTCAAAAGGACATTTCAAGGACACTGCACAGGAGGAACCTAAAAATCGAGTTCGACAGTGTTTTTAGGTAGTACCTATCAAAAATCAAAAATAATTTAAAGTCACTTTCAGGAGCCAGCGACTATGCACTTTTCAAAGCTTAGAAAAAAGTAAACTTTTTGTCACGTCCGAGCATATCTAATTGCCTTTCTGATCTGCAGAAAATTTTGATAATTATAAAATTCCGAAGAGCTGCGCGATAAAAGTTAGAAACAAATTTACCAATTTTCTCATTCTTCAATTCGGGACTTAAAATTGCTAAAGTAACTGTCACGTCCGTGTAGAAATACCCATATGAAGGGACATCCCTATTATATGCCATGAAAAATAAGAAAAGTGCATTATTCTTTTTGTCAGTCGATCAGGATGACTTATTATAAGATTCTTGCTTTCATCAACTCATCCATGCAATGATGTTGAGTTTTCAATACTCCAAAATGAACCGCATACAAACAAAAAAAAAAAAACAAACCCTTGGACAAGAAAAATTCATCATTTTTCTCAAGAAAAGGATGTCGAAAATGGCTGCTTGGACAAAATGAGAGAAAAAACCCAGTGTGTTATGCAAAAGGACCATCTTCACTGAAGATGAAAGATCTTCGATGCGACCAACTTTCACAAGTCATACACTAATGACAGGCAGGTACCAACAAACTCGTATGTCCTTAACATTTAAGATACAAGTTGAAATGTAGTTTTTGAACATTTCCGCTCCGTTGGACTGCAATTTATATGCCTTTAACTATCACTGCTGTTGCAGCTTGTTAAAAAAAAAGAAGAAGAAAGTTTCATCTCAACTCAGGCTTATGGACTAACTTTAACTTTGAAACCGAACATAACGCACATGTACCATTTGAAAGTCTCCATTTTGCTCGTTTTCAACGTTTTGCCTTGCTCCATTTTGTTTTTTTTTTCTCTTCTCTTTCTTGTGTTCCTCCTCCTTTGGCTTTTTCTACTCACAGTTTCTCGACTGATAATTTTAGCACCTCCTGCGCACTAAACTAACACAAAAGTACGGTGTGAATGTAATTAAAAGCCTCAACGTGCATGCGGGTGCAAAGGAAAAGGGGCTCGAAAACCACATTCTTAGGTACAGTTACTCGCCGCATTGCCAAGTTTTACCGCCAATTCATACTCAAGTAGCAGCTGGTGGTTTCATTCGGTACTCCTCGTAACTCATTTATAATTGCAAATTTGCGTTTTGGAGGAGTTTCGGAACAAGTTAGCTAACATTGTGTCATCTTGCAGCAGTTCTATTTGTGTCGTATTCCATTCTCCCAATGACATATACACATACGTATATGCACTTGTCGTTGGATTTTTTTCTTCAATTTTTTTTGATACATATTCATTCTTTGAAAGGAGATCCGAATTATGCGATTTCGTTTCAAATTTGAAGATTCGAGTTAAATAAAAGGAAGATGATCGTTAATTTACAGTCACGGCCTTGGAATTGTGTTGCCACATTCAAAGTATCAATTCATTGTTGTAAAAAAAATATATCTGGCAACACTAGCTCCTTATCTGAAATGCCTGTTTGTGGGATATTTCCCATTTTGAGTGGCATTTTGGAATGAATTTATCTTAAGCGCTTTCCTAGTCAGTCTCCGTGGCGTAGTTGGTTGAGATGCCATCTTACAATGCGAGTGTTCAACTCCCAGCTTGGGCGTGAATGTTATATTGTGTTGTTTTTTCTGTTTCTGTTCTTCTTTCTTTTCCTATTTTTCGTTGGCCCATGTGAGGCCTTATTGTTGCCACCCTTGGTTACAGCTACACTAACCAACTAATCCACATTTCCCATAGAAAATGTAGAAATAGGTGTGCTTTTGAAAACTTCCGATGGAGAGAGAACAGCTCCAAAAAGCTGGCAGCACTAAAGAAAATCAAATCATTTATTATTCGCTTCAAGGAATTTCATTTTTCGAATCCGAAAAGTCAAAATAAAAGGCTTTACGCTTCTGTCCAAAAAACTTTTACGTACCTAAGTACCTACTGCTGTCAGGACTTCATTCAAATTCATTCCATTCGAACAACAATTGTTCGTAGGATGCCGAAATAGTGATCGGAATACTTTGAGAATGCGTCAACAAAAGTTTAAAAAGTCGTAAATAACGACTCGAGACACTTTCGACTTAATTTCCTACAACTTCGTCAGCGATTGAAAATTTCGGACTCGGCACTCTAGTGTATCCGGGAAAGTTATAAAGTTATAAAAATTATATCACCGAAAACTTTTTAGACATATCTGAATTTATTATATCGAAAGACCACATGAGACTTCGTTTTTGGCCCCTAGCACGGCAATGTTTCTACTTTGAATTGCAGCTAAATGAAAAATTCTCTTTTTATGTTTAATGAATAGAATAGAATTTAAAAAAAATAAACCAAATGAAATACGGTAAAATACTTAAAATAAAACAAAAATATGATTCGAAATGTAATGAAAATTTTAAAATGTTTTCACAACGAAATGCTTTTGTGAAATTTTCACATTATACCGCAACAGTAATTAGTCTAATTAATAGGAAAATACATATCCCGAAACAAAATAAAAAAATAAACCCTAAATCGCTGCGAGCGATTCGTATGCGTACAGGTTACGACATGAAAAATTTTATAAATGGAAGCAACCCCGGATGAATTCAATCATATTCATACATTCAAAGTGCATTTGAAATGTTTCGCGCATAAACCGTATTCGCGTATCGAGAACATGTATATACTCGTATATACGATAAATCAAAGCATTTCGTAATTGCCATGAATTATCGTTCAAGTTGCGAAGTAAGTATTGTTAAGTGTAAATAAAGTTAACTATTTATGCGAAGCGTCAATAAAATTTTGATTAGTTGCCAAGCGCCAATTCTGTTTTCAATTTTCCATTTCGCATTTCCCATTTCCCAATTTCACAATAAACCAACACTCATTTTTGTAGCTGAATAGCCGCCGTATTCCATAACTTCTTTTTGCTCAATTACTCAACAGGATATGCTTTGCTGATGCCCAAAATATTGAATGCAAATGGCGCCCAGAATCGAATTCCATACATCTAATTTCATGCAACACACACACATTATTTCATACATTGCCCAAAGTGGTTTTAGGCGTTCGCGCGAATCGCAACAAAAAGAGCGAGAGGTCGAAATTTTGTTTTTAACTTGAGTTTCCAATTCTAATGGGGTTAACTGGCCAGTATATATTTCCGCACAATTAACCCGTTAGCGCCTGAATTAAAAAAATAAATATATAAAAAATAAATTGAAACTGAAAAATAATATGAAATATGAACTGGTTCAGGTATGGGGATGACAGAAAATGAACCATTTCAGTGATGCCATATGGCATCGCTAGGCGCTACCGGGTTAAAACATTCTAATTTGCGTTTTCTCCTACGTATTTCGTCACTTATCGCGACATTCTCAGGGAGCTTTTTCAAAATTACTAGAAGAATTGAAGCAATCATTTTGCTGCATCGTCAGTTTGGCTTATCCTCATATCACAGTTGATGTTTTTTAGTCAACAGCGTGGTGTATGCGCGGTTTAATTTTGTTTTTGTCTTCTTTTGAACGTTTTTTTAATAGCAACTTTTTCCATTGCCATTTATTGGGCTATACAAGCTTCAAGTATTTTTGTTTTGGTATTATTAGCAAATTTTGAAAATAATACCTACGTATACGTAATGTTAACCCCTACCACATTTCTTTTAAATAACATTGCCCATACGTCGGGAACTAAAACTAAAAATTGCTCGATGGGACCAAATATTGAGGTTTAGGAGTATGAAAAATACATCTTGAACGATTTTTTCGACGACTACTCGATTTTCACACGAGTTTTCATTAAAATCGCTTCAGCCGTTTAGGGAGAGTTTGGCTTAAAATTTTTTTCATTGACGTTTGGAGGTCACTTAAATGGATTTGAGACGAAACGGTCTGGCGGGTTAAGCAAAGGCATGCGGCATCATGAAAGGAATTTTTAAATTTTGTTGATTTTTCGATAGGTGCCATCTAAAAACACTGTGGAGACCACTTTTTAGATTTTTATTTTGAACTGTCTTTGAAATATCCTGGAAAATCCTCTTTTAATAAGCCTTTTTTCAAAATTTTATATCTCAACAACCAATTGAGATAGAGAGACGATCTAAGCAGATTCTGTTAGAAAATAAAACAGGGAAGCTAAAAAAATTTTTTTTAATTTTTACACTGAGAAAATTTTTTTCACAAAACTAAAAAGAAATGCATTTGAGACGAAATGACATTAAGACTAAGTTTCAGTCCGTTACACAAACAAAGTTGATTTCTTCAGTGGTTTAAGATAGTACCTACCTATTGAAAAATCAACAAAACTTTGAAATCTCTTTCAGGCAGCCGCATGCTTTCGTTATTTGGAGCTTACTCATATAAAAAATGTCAACCTATAATTTTAATATTAGAGTATATAAGCTACATATGATCTTTTGTATAGGAGAGGCGATTTATTTCGATTTATATATACATATATACCTGCATAATACATAAATAAAATTTGAAGCTCCAATTCACAATAACTTTTTTGCTAACTCATGAGTCGAAAAAATGCGAATTCATCACTATACTCAGCAAGTTGCTTGCACACACACACACACACACACACACACACATAACATGTACATATGTATGAACATAGTCAAGTAATTGTACAGCGCACTCAAAAAAATCGCACGAAAATGAAAAGGAAGTCATTTTAGTGCAACGCCATTGTTATGGATTAAGCGTTTTGTTTGTTTTGGATTTTATGATTTCATTCTAATTCTCTATACGCATCCGACATGGAGCATCGTCCTGGCTGACTGCTGCTTTACCTGTAGTTAGCATTGTCTCATCTCATGATTGAGTCAACCCGAGTTGTTGCGGAAGAATTCGGGAAAACGCCAGAGCCAGAGCAACGCCACGAGCACTTACTGCATCCATTTTCATAATTTTCCATTAGTTTTTATTATTTATTTTTTTATTTTTTATTATTTTAATGCATAATTTTTTGTTTGTTTTCTACGGCATTAGAGTCAGTCATATGTATGTGACACATACTACGTTTATACGTCAGCTATACGCAAATAAAAATAATTCTTAAATAGTGAACTCACTGTTTATACGGCAGTTCAAATACGTAAATGGTGACATTTTTCAGTGCTGCCTGACTAAAAAATACAATTGCGTGGCAACATATGTATTTATTCTTCGAGAACATATGTTTTGCAAGGGTTAGCTCTACCACATCGTAATAGTAATTCGTCAGAACTAAGTGGCAGCTCCTTAAACTTCATTTGCAAATATTTTCGTTATTCACGATTTGTTTTCGCGATTTACCTATTTGCAAATAAGAATTCAACTCAGCGTTGGTATGGGGAAATTTGCTATTTTCTATATTTTTACTTGCAAATAAGGCAGACGCATACCTAAAAAAGAAAAAATCTCATGGTCCATAAAGAACCGGCTCATAGTTCAGATCAATTGGCTCTAGTTATTGAGATATCCGCATTTCCAGTTTGCTAATTTTTGTTCGGTACGCCGCGACGTATGCTTAATCCACATTACTCATACGCAATGCAAACGCCTAAAATCTAAAGCGACAAACACTACAAAAATTTAGCAAACTTGAAATGCGGATATCTCGATAGCTTGAGCCGACTTGAATAAACCAATGATACCAATGTATTCAGCGTACCCAAATCAGGTTTAGTGACAATGTCCCTCGCTTTTTACAATTTTTGAGTATCAATTTCAAGCACAGTGCAATAAGTTAAGCTCAAAGTGTGCTTGAGATATGATTAAAAAGTTGCACCGAATATTTGACAGAAAAGTTTCATCTCTAACGAAGAAGTTTTTGATTTTTTATGAGAAAATCATTTTCATTTTCTGAACATGTTCGCATGTTCTTACAAGGATAACATTCGTGCATGGAGTGCGAATAGGAAGGACGAAGAATGCTCGATTTTAATGCGTCTACTACAACTTTGCGTCTGCTTGGCTCCTAGCCTCCTTTGTGTTTTGTGGTATTTTGTAGTTTTTGTGTCTGCAGCAACGCCTGTAAATCAATTGGCAATTTCTTTGTCGGAAGATGTTTTCATGTAAAATTGCTTTCATGATGATACCTTCCAGTTCCGGTTTTACAAAATGACATTATTGTTGTGACCGTTATTTTAAGAGTCAAATTTACGTGTGAAGAGTGCATGGACAGGATGTAATATTATCGTGCAACACTAAAATTGTTAAAATTATTCATCTTTGCATTGCCAAAATGGTATCAAGGAGCGCTCGAATGCAGTAAGTGAACTTTAAAAGGTTTTTCAGTTACAATTTTTCTATATTTTAATCGAACAATTTTCAATACAATTCCTATCGGATTGGAAGCTATGGACGAGAAATGTTTAAACGGGGTGAAAAAATTGTAGAACTTTTGAGATTTTGGAAATTTTTAAGATGCTAGATAGAGTTTTTTTTCGGAATAGGAGAAAAATATATAGAACGGTTAGCAAGATATAGCAATAAGTAAGTGCGCAACTTAATTCTCGGCCTCACTTTTCGAGATCGATTTAAATTTGACCTAAAACCAATCTGGCAAAACCAAATATAGGGAGCTGCTACATCTACCCCGTGGTATATATTTTTGTCAGTCCGTAAGAGATAATTGAAACGTAAAAAACTGATTTGGGTCTACAAGAATAAATATATAATATGGTGTCATAAATCTTCATAGGGGACCATTTGTTTCCCATCTACTTAATCCGGATTTTTTCATTTCAATCACTGAATAAATGGTTTTAATTTTTATTTTATTTATTTAAGGACAATACAAATTCATTATTGATTGTATGCATAAAAAGATAATTGTATAATTGAATGCATAATTGAATGAATTAAGAAATCGCTTTAAGCTTTAATTATTTGTAAAACAATAAATTCCGAGAGTCACGAAACAAAATGATGTTAATACAAAACTCTCAATTATGGTTTTTATTCTTTTGTTGCTATGTTGTTTTTTTTTGTTTTTCTTGCCGCAAATCCATTTGTTGTGTTTTTTTGCATCTTCCGTTGATTTAATTTTTCATCGAATATGATTACATTGCGATTTAATTTTTTACGCCTCGAAATTTTTCTCTCATTTCTGATGGCTATTGTCTCGAAAAAAGCCACCTCAACACTAGGTTGGGTAAGGTTTGGTTAGTGTGCCTGCTACCAAGGGTGACACACTTAGGCCTCATATGGGCCGGTTGTGATACCACGAATAATTGGAAATCAAAGAAAACCAGAAACAGAAAAAACGACAAAAGCATCCACGACCTTAGCTGGGAGTTGAACCCAAAGCCACTCGCTTCGTTAATTGGCATCTCAAGCAACTATGGCACAGACGCCGTCAACTTCAACACTTTAACTTTACTTTTTTTTCTCCGAATAGAATTTTTCATATTCGAAGAAGAGGATCTGAAGCAAGACGCTTACTTAAGGGCTTTCTCCAGATCTGTCAGAAATGAAAAACTTCAAATAAAAAAGCACTTCAAAAAATTTCTGATTCATTTCATTTTTTTATAAGAAGTTTTTCATTTCTGACAGATCATGAGAGAGCCCCTTAAGAATAAATTTTCTTTCAGAATTGAAAACAATTTATTGGCTTCGGTTGAACAGCTGCAGAAATGTTCTATTTTCAGGGATATTCTCAGCTAGCTTTAATGATGTAAATATTTGTAAAACTTTTGAAACTAAGACTTTTGGGATGACTGTTTGAAATTTCTTGATGCTAAGTGAGGGTACTTTAAATATTTTCGGAAATCATTTTGAGAGTTTGTGTTTTAATTAATTTGTCCTTAAAAAAAAGGATTTTATTTTTAACATTCATTATATTTTAATGTCCTTTTTAAATTGGGATTTTATTAAAGACCCTTAACATAGTTTTAACATAGAGAATTTCTTTAAATTATATCCTTGAAATAATATCCTATTTTGGTATGTAAACTTCAAGGAGGATCAATTTACATGCTATAAATAAATTCCCAACATTTTTAACATAGGTACCTACTGTAAAGTTGTTAGGGGAGAAGAAGGATTGTAAAGGAAACGCAATCGAATGCAAAAATACCTATTTCTCAAATGTTATCTTCTTCGGACATCTGTGCCGTAGTTGGCTGAGACGGCAATTTACGAATTGAGAGGCTCTGGGTTCAACTCTCAGCTCGGGTCGTGGATGTTTTTTAGTTTTTCTGTTTTTCTCTTTGGTCTACTATTTTTCGGCGTATTACAAAAGGCCCATGAAGCCTAAATGTGTCAACCTTCATGGTGGCAGCCACAATAAAGTAACCTAACCTTCGTCTGCTTTTATGAAGAACTTCTCTTAGAGAGTCTTCACTAATGAATTACAACACTTTACCTGACTACTTTGAAGAAATAGAATACGCTTAAAATATGCGCTTTGAATAAATCTATCCTATCCTATATCTACCTATCTTCTTCAGTTTAAATGGATTGCATTAAACGATTTTTTTTTTTTGCATTTAAACGACTTTACGTAGTTCTTTTGAAGGCTCATGGGTGAAAGTGTTTTTGAGAATATGTATCTTAATTTTTTTTGGGAAAAAGCCTATAGACTGCGCACCGCAGATCGCAAAAAAATCCTGTTTTTCTGAGATTAGTATTTTGAGTTCTTAGTGAAGGCTTGTCTATAGGAAAACTTTTCAAGATTTTGAGTCTCTAATCGGAAGCAAAATACACAAGGTTTGCTTTCATGTACACGCGCGACAAAGCTTAATAACTTTAATGGCCATATAGGCGTCATTTATGGAACTTTTTTGAAAAAAATTTTGTGGTCCTAGAAAGGAGCCCTTGTAGCTTATAGACTTTACCTGAATATGGGGAAAAGTATTAAAAAAGTTTTAAATTGGCATGTTACTCTTGTGATTCTTAAGCTATTCCCCACTTTAGACTCTAAAGCACTATCATAAAAATTCGTTGCATACTTTAGGGCAATCCATTTTGTTGCGATTTTTTTTTCGCTATTAAAAATGAAATTCTAATTTTTGAGAACTAGTTTTAAAAAAATGGTTTTTTAAACGTTTTTTAAATCATTTACTTAGAAAATTTAATTTTTTCTAAAATCGGTTGAAGAAAAGGACCTATGGTGCATCATGTTAATGTCTTCGAATTCCACACCATTAGTTGACGTCCTAGGAAAAATATAAGACACATGCTCGAGGCCACAGAAACTAATTAAGGAGATAGATTTATAAAGTGGAGTCTGCTTGGGGTAAAAATGATATTTTAGGCGTATCAAATCGCCTATATCTATCCTTAAAAGAGTTAGGCAAAGGTCGGTCATTACTTTTCCACATATGACCCATTGGATAATCGTTAAAAGAGGTTTTTTTTTAAAGTAAATTTTCCACTTTTCTAAAGCATTCCTGAGTTGCTTCAATCAATTTGGCACTTCATTTAAATCGAAAAAGCTTTGCTTTGTTTCTCTTCTTAACGCTTCGATGGCAGCAACAAAAATTTCTTTATCCGTAAACATTTTTTTCGAAAATGTTTTGTTATGTTTACTGTCTTCATTCGACTCTCCTTTAGTTGGTCGGAATATGTTCTTTTCAAGTATTTTGCTTTCAATGTGCAGCATTTGGCTTAAAAGCATTGTGAAAGAAAATTGAAAATCTTAAACAAAACAAATTGTGAGTTTATTTACCAATATTTACTTTCTAAAAGGAATTCCAGCGTTGTCGAAATTTCAACATTTTATCCTGCATTCGTTTTTATTCGAAAAGTTGCCATTGAACGAGCCTTATCATTAACTTAATATATATATTGAGTGTATTATTAGAAAGAATTTTGGTAGATTTACTTACTACAATAAAATTTTACTTTTTCTTTGAAAAGACAAGACGAAGCATCCTTTTGGAGATGACTTTAAAAAATCTATTAAGTTTTGTAGAGGCATATTTTATTAAATTTTTCCAATTTATATAATATTTTATATTATTTTTTGCATTAAAATTAAAACTTCAAAAACTTTTTTCGGTCTTAATTCCATGCTAAGACCGACGATCGATATACATTTCATTATCGTAAAAGCTCAAAAATCGTTTCCAGAAATGCCCATCAAAATGAGATAGTTTTCTGATGTCCTGTTTCTTAAAAACAAAAAACAAAAAACAAAAAAACGAAAATAGTCCTGCTTCCTTTCTCGGCAGGTATCCAATCCATTTCCATTCCTTAATATTGCAGATTCTTGAATGCATTCCTTTAGATTTCTCTCTGCACCTTTGTTTTCATAGTATGTTTCATGCCTGCCTGTCGCGCCCGTATCGTTCATACCAATTACCATTTGTATGAACACATATGCACCAGAACGATCCCTGATTTCCATGAACACTCACACATGCACAGCATGCAAAATGCTACAGTGGCCAATGCGTGTGTGTGTGGTTGTGTGTATACATCGATAAAGCAGCTCTTCATACCTAGCCGCTTTCGTTGTTGAGTAATGCTTGATCCGGAAATCCGAATTACTTCATTATTTCACGATTGTGTAAGAGTTTGTTTGCATGGGCATGGCATCTGGGATATGCCGTGTACTTCATACTGTTTGTTTGCATCCGCCATAGATGGACATAGAGTCTCGTTGGCGACTGCAGGCCATGCGTACGCTAAGCATATGTGTGTATATTTATATACAATGGTCGGTTGGTATGCCTGGTTAAGTGCATTGATGGCCATCACACTCGAGTGACGAGTGTATGTTTGCCTGTATGTGTTTGTGTGTATGGAAGGGGATTTGTATTTGGGATTCTGCTTGCTTACGCTACCCACACACCACTCTCATTCCCTGTGTATTTGTGTGCATGTAGTGGTTATTGAAGGCAATCAAGCAAGAATGTTGTAATGAAACACTGAGTTGGCAAATTCCCTTACAATTGATGATTGCTGTTCATTGGACGGTACTGAAAATTTTTAGTTGTAACAACAAATATCAATGAAAACTGATTTCATTTGAAATGAATTCAAAGCATGGCTTTTTTTATTGTTTATTACTGGTTCGTTGGTTTGGGCTTCCCACGTAAACTGTACCGCGTTTGAATGCTTCTGTTTATATACTAGAACGAGATCATTTTGATTCCATTGATATTTTCTATAAGTTGAATTAGGATTGAAAAAAAGCCATTCAACTTTCGTAGCATACTTTATGGCTGGTCATTACTCAATTAATTCAATATTATCAAAATGCGCAATGCCTCCAAAAACTTTCTCGCACCCTTCTAAGTAGAAGTAGAAAATAAATAGGCTTATTAGGATACTTAGGCAATCATCTCAAAATCAAAATTAAAAATGCTCAGTTTTCCCAGCCTCAGCTGCATTAATATCTAGGCTACAAAACATTTCCACTCGTTCGTATCGTTCGAAAAAAGAAAGAACAAAATTTTGATGCTTTTGATAACTCTTTGAACTCTTTGAATTTATGAAAACAATTTTTTTTTAATTTGGTTTGAATTCTTCGGGCTTAGGGTCCAAACATTTCTGTTATGAAATGTCAATTTTTTGGCAATTGAAAAAATTCTTTTTTCTAATTGCAATTTTAATAATTTGAAAAAAGCCCACGGTTTTTTTTTTTAATTTTTATTTTTACCCTAAGCAGTCGATAGAATTCGTTTTGGTGACAATTTTCCGAATGTGCCAAAATATGGGCAATTGTGCAGTAAATTTTACACAATGGAACAATTGAAAATCCGACTATGAATTTTCCACAATATCAACTCTTCAATGGCGCATCAGACGTGGACGAGGACGTTGGTAGACAGTTCGAGACGAAACGAAGCGATTGGGATGCTATGCGAATATTTTCAAATATTTTGCCAACCAAATGTGGTCAACGAAATTCAGTGAGACAAACCGAAAAGCAAATATCATGAATAAATGGTCAATATTTGTTTTTGTAACATTTAGAGGCGAATTCGAGCGAGGATAGATCCATGTTATGTCGTAATTGTGATGCGGGTGCATTGTCTGCATCCACATTGAAATTTCGTCGGCTTCCTTTTTGAGCAATCGTGTATTTTCCCTTTTTGTCCTTTTGCTTTGCTCCTTTTTTTGTGCGTGCGTGTGTGTGTGTGTGTGTGTGTGTGTGGGTGGGCAAGTTGACCTTTGCTTCGACGTTCACCAAATTCGAAATTCGAAAATCGCATCCACGTGAAGCACACAACACAATGTAGCATTGAATCACGTAAAGAAACTGTCGCACATTCGACCATCATTTGAACGAAATGTTTGGAAAATCTGATAGCGGAAATACCGTCCGGTTCAGTTTTGTCTTGTTTTTGTTGCGTTTGCTGCTTCCTTTATTGGCTACTCCATTTTGCTGCATTGAATGGAAAAAGCAGCATAGTTATTTTCCAAGCATGAGCGTTGCTGATATTTTTGCTTATTCTCGAATCACTTTTGTTGTTAGGGAATCAAAACTGCAATAACTAACACGCTGCCACGGTCAGTATGCATTCGCAATCGGTTTCTATGTAAGGCATATGCATGAATGTGTGAATGTGTCCTTTGTCGAATCGATTTTTGCATCCACAATTTCAATGGTTTATTCAAATCGATGCATCTGATCGAGTACAATGACCGAATAATGGAAATGTTGACATAAAAGAGTGATAAGAAAAGAAACGAAAAAAATAAATAAAATAAAATAAAATAAACATGTCAATTTGCAAATCAATGCATTTGTCTCCCTTTTACAAAAGCTTGCGAAAGCTTTTGAAATTTTTGCTTTTCATTTTCTAATTTTTCCATGTTTAATTTTAAGTTTGAAGAGCTCCTTCAACTTACATCCTTAATACGAAATTATGGAAACGAAAAGGAAGCTCCCTTCGATTTTTTTTTTCATTGATGCTAGCTGTCATTAAGAATTTATTTTTCTTTCGGATGAATAAAATTCAAAATGAATGGAAAAGTATTTAAAAGTTTCTTCATTAAGTTTCGTTCTTCCGAAAAATCGTGATTTCCTTTGAATGAATGTCTTTTTTCCTTACCGTATGTAATGATGAGCACCGTGAGTCATAAGATCCCTATAAATTTTCAAGTTTCCATCTTGTGAAATTTTATGAGCTTGAGTACTGAGAATGGATGAAAGGTGTTCCCAAAATTTACAATGGGCGACTTTTTCGCTCCGAAAGCCGCATGTAGTCCATTTCACTGATTTCGGCAGAGATTCGTTTGAGATCCTCGAAGAATCTTAATTGTTTATGAATGGCATTAAAGGGAACTTTCGAATTTATTTCTTTACTTTTCAACATTAAAGGCCCATCTGCTACTGTTACGGTTAAAGCTTATCGTCACGATATCCTCTCAAAATGCCAACATTTTCATCCAAATTTTTTTGCTTTTTCGGAACGAAAATTTAAATCAGAACGGTAGCAAACGGGCCTAATTTTCGAAATAGAAAATACAAGTGTTAACAAAAATTATTTTTAATAAATTATGAAATAAGTATATCAATCAAAAGTTGGCATACACATGTCGAACATTTCCGAAAGTGAGAAATTTTCCATTCTTCTAGGTTTATCCATACAAATACAATGTTAATAGTAAATTATTTTGAATTAAGAATTTTGAATTGTATCATATAAGTTGGATCATTAACATAAAGTGAATTTCATTCTAGGTTGATCCCAAAAAATAGTAACTTTTCAGAAAAACTAAGAAAATCATTTCCTCCAAACATTTTTCCAGTCTTCCCTTCGCAACAAGGCCCTGAAATAGGCTTTTAAGTTTCCACACAAACTCGTCTCGAACAGTTTTAAGATGCAATTGTTTCGATGCTATTTGATCTTCTGACCCGGCCGAAGCCAGGGTACACTTCTTTCTTATCACTCACTCATACAAATCTTTCTCATTCGTTCCGGAAATTCTTTGAGACTTTTAATTTAATCTCATAAATGGATTTCTTCTTTCTAACCTCTAGCCTAGGTTCGATCTTTTTTTGATATTATCTTCCACTTGACTTATGCCCACAGCTGTTGAGCCTCGTTTTAGAGCGCGCATTTGACCTGATCAATATAGTACCCTCTAGCTCTGTTGATCCACAATACTTATATGTTTTCGCCATTGCGATCGCGCATGACTTTGCATTAGATCTTTTAGCTTTTCAAATTAAAAGCAGAAATTTTTTAAATCCTTTTTTTTGAATTTCCACGAATTTAACTGACTTAAAAACCGATTTAATCAATTCGTAATCGTTCCTTGTTGCTTCGATCCCTCATATCATCTTGATTGAAGTCAGAAAGCGTTGAGTTTTTATTTTGGCTTGAAATTTCGTAGTGATTCTCTGAAAGATAAAGAAAATCCTTTACAAATAAGCAACAAACAAAGACTTTAATCAATGAACCAAATAATTTTGTTTACTTCTTCGCAGTGGTTTCTTGCTGCTGGTTGTTTTCATTTCACTTCATCTTATTCGTTCGCTTTTTGTTTTTCGTTTTTCTTTTATTTCTGTCTATTGACTTGTCTTGGTGCTTTGAGCGTGCTACCAAATTTCGGAAGAAAGAACCGCCGCATGCACCACAACGCGGAAGCGGAAGTTCGTTTTTGGTGGAGCTCAATAAAACAGGAAGCGCGTGAAGCAACGCTATAAATGAACGATGAAATAAAATAAAATAAAATGAAATAAAACCGAATAAAACAAAAATAGAAAAACAATCTTAATATTTAAACAAGTAATGAAGTTGATTGCGAATCGAACTCGAAGACAAGAAGATAGAAAGGGAAATCGAGATCAAAGCATCAAATCGATTCATCGATGGAAAGAGTAGAAAAGAAGCTCTTTAAGACATTTTATAATTAATTGAATATCCTCAAAAAAAAAAAAATAATAATAATAATAAACGCCGTCATCATCACATTATCCCCCAAGTCCATCGATTCAACATAACGACGAATCGTTCTTGCCCAATCGCAATAAGCAGAGCAGAGCAAAGCGGAGCGGAGCCTCTGATACTCTACAACAATAACAACTTATCACAGCGGTCTCAGCATGTGTCTCGGCGGAATAATTTACGGAATGAAAAGAAGAAGAAAAAAAAAAACAAATTTCAAAAAAATCGAAGATAAAAACTAAAAGAGTTGCTATCCTGCGGAGAATTTACAGCAATTTTGCGAGGACTTTTTTTTCTCGCATACAAATTTTTAATGAAAACGGGCAAAGCTTAATGCAGCACATCGCAAGAACGAACGAACAAACGGAAAGAATGAATGGACGGTCGGGCGGGCGGTCGGCTGAATGGATGGATGGATGGATGGCATGGCATGGGGAGACGGGGAATAGGAACTGGAATGGAACTCGAAAGTGCAATGGCTGCAAATCGATTAAAAAGCTTGAATGCACGCGTTGCCAACTGCGAATGTTCTCGTATTTGAAACGAATTTGAATAGGGATTTTGGGATTTGTTTTAACAAAAAAAAAAAAAAAAAAATAAATCCGTCCCGTGAAGTGGCGAAAAGTTGTGCAAAACGAAAAAGCTGCACAAAAAAGTGAATTAAATAAAGTATCGACGGACGCCGTTGTGGGAGCCACAATTCACGTTTTACGGAAGTAATGAAAATGTTAGCACAGCGCATACAAACAGCGCAAGACAATGCATGGCATCCGCTATTCGCTCACAATCGTCCTTAAATCACGAAAGCACGAATGTGTGTGTGAGTGTGTGAGTGTGTTTCATGTGCATGCATAGATAGGACATTTTGACCGGAAATGAAAACTGTAGCGGATCCTGCTGTTCGCATTGCTAACGAAATCTATGCAAGCGATTGCCAATGATGCCTTGGCTCTTGGGAAATAACAAAAGGCGCAACTTGAATGTCGCGTTACAATTTGCGGATTTTAAGTAAATTCGTTTTGTGAATGAGATTTGTGTATTGGTGAGACTGTGAACTTAATTCTCCAATTTACAGTGTTTCGATCTGATTTATATATGTTTGTATGTTGCTCTTATTTGAGCATTCGATTGTTAGAGAGAAGGAACAAACTCTCGAATGTCATTATACGAGAAGCCACAGTGCAATCTGCTTTTAAGCATCACATCCTTTTGTTGAAACCGATGTATGATGTCAGACTTAGAAGTGTGTTAACGGATTGGATAAAGTCCAGGGTTGCTAACTCGAAAAAAAACTTGATCAACTACAACAGGTTCGAGGGTCATGAAATATCTGAGTTGGAAGATGGAAGTGCTGAGAGATCATTATGAGAGACAATCAAAATACTTACAGTAGTGTTGTGTGATTCACAAAGGGACAGAAAAATAGTTCAAAATTGAATCAAGGGAAAGTATTAGATATATGTTACCTAATGGGCAGGGACGTAGCCAAGGGGGGATTTTGGGTGTTAAAACCCACCCACAAATAATCCCGATTATTTTTGAATTTTTTCGTAATCGTAAACTTTTTATGTGCAGTTGTGTGTGCAGATAATCAAATACAGGCACGGCAGAACGCCGTTTACATGGGTATTTTACCCACTCGAAATTTTTCAAGTAAATATTTCACTTTGTAGGAATATCACGAAAGTTTTTCAATATTAGTCCAAAAATTAATTTTTGGTGACATTTTGAGATCGAAAAAATAAATTAAGACAATCTGACTTAACCAAGTATCGGGATTTACTATATTCACCGACTACTTTCAGAAGTTTTAAAGATTTTTTTTTTTAATGAAATGTAAATTTTGGTTATTAAATGTGTAATATGAAATAATATTTTTATTATCTCTTAATGTACTTGATATTGGTATGTCGATTTTGTTGGAACTTTCCATACCACTGAACCACAGCAAAACACACTCTCGATCAACTACCCTCTCGGGTAAACTCTGTTCTGATTGTAAAAAATTATTAAAACTATTAATTAATAAAATCAGCAATGATTGTTTGGTTTGGTTTAAGTTATAAAATTTTCAGCAACTTTTATACGCATACTATGGTGCTTCTTCTTTTGGAGTTCTGTTTCTTACTTTTTTATACTTTTGTTACGACTATCGGTTTCATTGACGTATTGTTTCGAAAGAATGTAAATTGTTACGCAGCAAAAAATTGGAAATATAAAAACCCCCCGTCTGAAAATCTTGGCTACGTGCCTGCTAATGGGTACTAAAGTTTACTGCGGAAGGGTGTACCTTACTATATAAGAACTTAAAGATCTTTTGTACCTTATTTCAATGTTTCATTGCTTACAATATTATATCCGATTAAGGATATACGGGTGACGAGTGGAGCATCATCAAGCGTGACTTCTTCACTCCTCAGCATTTTTATTTGTATCATCGATAATTACTATCCTTTCAAAGCCCTAGATAGATTGGTAATTTCATAAAATCCTCAACATGAAATTAACTGGTTTGAACTAAGAGCTTTTTCAATTTTGTTTCACTCATTCCATTCCATTCGCATGGCACAGATTTGATTAATTTTAAATCTCATATTTAAAATTAAAAAAAAAAAAAAAAAGTTGATTCTGGATATTGAATAAGCTTTCTCTGCTTGCAGAAGTACTACTTACATTCGGGAAAGCTTTTCTTGCTGCTCTTCGTTGAGTTAAGTTCTTAAGCCGATTTTCAGCATCTTTGTGTTTTCATAGATTTGCATCCAGGACGTAATCTGGTTAATGTATGAAATAGACAGAGGAAAGCCGAACTGAAACGCTTCTTGGCATGTGACAAATATTTCATGCGAGGAAAAAGTTAAGGAAAAAGTTTGAACTTTTTTTTTTAAGTTCCACAAAGACGAGACGATTGAATGTGAAGGAAGAATTGAAGGAAATTTTTTTTTTCGTCGGGATTTTTTGAGCACTTTTGCAGGAAATATTCTTAAGCGGCTTTGCATCGAGTATATATGCACCATATTTTTGTGAGATTTTTCTCCTCACTGAGAACGTAATCTTTTAAGGGCTATATTTAAAAAAAAAAATAGTAAAATATCCGCCTGCGGTTCCGAAAATCGAAAAAAAATTGCTCCTGCCATTGTATTATGAAAATGATCAGAGGTTCAAGTAAAACGTCTATCAGTTTGTCAGCCGATCCGTCTGGTTAAATCCAGTTTTTCTATTGAAGGAGAAAAATACTTAGCGAGACCGGAGTAAGAAAAACATCAAGAAAGAACTTGGTTGGATCGTTTTCTGGGGTAGGTACTAGCTATGGTCTGTTTTCAAAAGTAAATAAAGCTTTCTCTATTTTATTAAGACCCTCATTGTTTTGTTAAAGAATGTAATGTGGGCGTAGCAAAAAAAAAAATCGCCGCAAAAAGAGCCAACTTGACTGGAGTCTTAATCAAAAATCTGTCAATTAGATTCTGTCATTTAAAAATGTCCTTGAATAGACGTGATTTAAAGGACTAAGTATTTTACAAAACAAAACAATCTCCGCGTTGGCAATTTGGCAAAAACTGACAGCCTTTTCACATCCTCTCGCTCACATACCAATTAACTGATCGTAATACATATTAACTTGACGATAATTTGAATGGCTTCATATCTCAAATTTGTATCTTTTATTAGTCTCATCAGTTGTTCAGAAGCATATTGTGCTTTAGCGCATTATGAATCAGATCAGACTGATGGTCCTTAAAATCCTTTAATATTTTCCACATACTCGTGCATACACTCTCTTTGTATCGTATTAATAATGTTGAGTTATAAAAATACTCCGAGCATCCAGGAACTTAACAAAAACTTATTATATGATCCTCCTTTATGACAGTGATGCATGGTAAATGCTTTCGTCGGCATTACACATTCGTTTATTGAGAGACGGAGCTATAAAGATAGAGAGAGAAAGAGTGAGACGGAGTGAGAGGGAGACAAGAATCAGGAAGCACGAGAAAAATGCAGAAACATAGAAGTATGAAGTACAAATGGCATCCACCAGAGATTACATTAGCAAGACATTTATTTACCGAGCAACGAAGATGCTCGAATTGCATTTTATATATTTTTAAAAATGGTCACTTGAGTGGCTGTAATCGTAATTTGCTGAAGACCATTCGGTGCGTGTGCGCCTGTTCGTGTGTGTGCATGTCTGATGTGTGCAATTTTTATGCTTCATGTTGTTTCACATTCATAAATAAAATAAGCTGAGTGCTCTGCAATATGCTAAGGGAACTCCCAAGCGGTAAATAAAAAAAAATGTGTCAGTTCAAGGAAATCGCAGACAAAATCACCAACGCGTAAAGTGACATTTTAAGGAAACAGTATGGCTGTCACAATAGAAAGGAAAACGATAAAAATGTATCTACTTGAAGAATATTGGCATGCTTTCGACAAGGGAAATGTTTTGGCTTTATTTTAAAACAGTTTTCAGTATTCTTTGGTCAGAGGAATATAAATTAAATTATCGAAATTCGAATTGAAATTTTTATAATGGAGAAAAATCCTTTCATAGACATGCGTTTTTTATAATGTATTTCACGATTTCAGGTGTAATTGAAAATCCAAATCGGTTAGGTGGTATTCGAAAAACAGAAAATTATCCAGTATTGGGTTTTTCAGTAGGGTTGGTTGCAAAAATATTGATAGTTTTTACACTTTATTATCTAAAAATCGGGATTTCGCACTTAAAAACTATTTCTGCTTTTTGCGTACCTTAGACACTTTCGGATCATATAAGTATGTTGAAGAGTGTTTTTCAACTTTATTTTAGCTACAAATTATCCTCGGACAAAAGAATAAAATTTTGCTTAATTTAGGAGATATAGTCGCAAACTGGCGTAAAGAGCCCTAAAAATCGTGATTTTTCACTACAAAAATACCTTTATGAGCATTTTAATTAGTGCAGACACGTTCAGACCCCATAAGTATGTTTGAGAGAGTTGTTAAGCTTCTTACCGGCTACAAATTTTTCAAAGATGGTATAGGAAAAATTTGGATTCTCTTCAAGTTATGCCTAAAAAAGTAAAAAATTTAGATTTGTTTGGGAACTTTTTAAAAAAAAATATTATCGAATTTTTTTTAATGAGTAGTTTTTGTTTTTATTTGTGTTCACTAGACCGTTAGCTACAACTTTGCCAAAGATAGTTACCCGATATCTCTAAGTCTTACGCGCCGTTGAACAAAAACTGATGCTACCACTTTTGACCAAAATCAGCAAGGCTCGCAATGCTTAGGGCTCCATAAAATCACAAAGCCTGGTAAACTCGAAAAACCCAACTAGGGTTTTACTCACCCTTGGTCATACTATCAAACCTATATAGTGGAATCCCATTATTTTTCCAAAACTTGATTTTTGTGTCACAGTGTAATAGAGGGTTAGATTTCTTGGAAAATATAATTAAGCCCAAAATTCAACATTACGAGAGCCCGATGCGAGAGCACGAGACGAGAAGCACACAAATTTCAATACATTCAATCATATGGTTCAAGCTCCAATGTATCGCACTGCGAGACCTCGTAGCGAGAAAATTTTGAAATATTGAATATTTCTCGTTCCGCGGCAAATTGACAGGTTAATGATGTAGCTATTTTTTGAGTACTCGTTTATACTAATAAAACAAAAACTGTTCACTGTTCCGTGGAAAAGAGCTTTTAAAATATTTCGCGAGCTTTGGTTCATTTTGAAAAGTTTCTGAAAATTTTTGAAAGTTTTGAATTAAAATTTAAACTCAAGTGAAAACGTATAATTTTTATGAGTACTCGGTACTCGTTAGATTGGTACTTGGTTCAAATATTGCATTACTAGCGAAATTATGCTATCATCTGCGTGACGCAAAACTCTCATTGGAGATTGAAATGCGTCACGCAAAACATTTTCGTAACATCGCGCACTCTCGCATCAGGCTCTCGCAATATTGGATTTTGGGCTTTTTTTCTTGAATTTTTTCCGAACTTCATCAATAAAATTATTTAAAAAATTACTTGAAAATCTTTTCGTTAAGAGAAATCTCTGCGAAGAAAACACTTCCTAAGAACCACACTCTTGAAAAATAATGAAATTTTCAAATTATTTTCCTTATAAATATTTCCATAAAGGTGTTCATTCAAGCTCAAAGTGAAAACTAATTGATAATTGCTAACGAAGGAAATCAACTGGAAGCAGAATTTCTGAAACGAATAAAACTTTTTAATTTGAATTTTAAGATGAAAAAAAAAAAATAAAACAAAATAAATTCTTTTTGTATTGATGGAAAATAGAATTTATTTATCGCTCGAAAGAAATGAAATCAATTAGCAATTTGTACATTAATTAAACCACATTCGAGTGCAAGAGAAAGATAAATAAAGCCCGTTTCACGTTTAATGGCTGAAGAAATTATTCGAAAAAATTGAAAAATAAAACATTTTTGTATACAAAATATTGTTATAGATATTGCCGACATGGCGACACAAAAACAAACAGACAACAGACAACAAAGATTATTCGGAATTCAACAAAATATTCCTGGATTTGGATTTAATTTCCCATTAGAAGCAAATTGGTTTGAATCACTAATTGCGGTTTTCATATTGCAGCCGAGAGGGAGAGAGAGAAAGAGAGAGAGAGAGAGCGCATAGTACAAACCGCAGAAATAATTACAAACTTTTTTCAAATACAAAAATGCACAGCCTCCCTAACCACCACCTCCCACCAAACAATTATCATTTTCAAAGTCCAAAGACACACACACACACGAATACACACAAACAGACACTCACCCATACATATGTGGATTGCATTGTTGGCCGCGTTAGATGAAAAATGCAATTGTCCCAGAAACTTTAGTGCGCTGTAAAAGAGAAGAAACTCCTCTCCCTCCATTCGCGATCCTCGCGAAAAGAAATTTGGAGAAAAAGCGACAAAAAAAAAACTCCAAAGTGCGTAACACAATTCGAATCGCGGGGCATAGTCTTCTGTGTGGTGAAATGGGGGCAGCTAGCTGCCTTATTAAGTGCTCCTCATGTTGAGAACGCCCTTTACCCATTGCCATTTCGTAAGCATTACTTAAATGGAATCCCTTTGGGGAGTATGTCCTCGAGCTTAACGTGCGGAGCGTGCACGTGAAGGATTGATTCGAATGCGAAAGTGAGACGTGCATCGCTCCATAACAATTCGTACGACAACAGCAGACGGCTTCCTTAGAAATGGAGCGGAGCGGAGCGAAGACGATAAGATGAGAAGGACGATGAGAAGGACGACGTGAGTTCGCTTCGAACGAGCGAAAAGGAGAAAAGCAAAAATGCATTAGTGCATTGTTGTAGGGATTAATGCCGCAGTTGCTGCGTTACAATATGGGCTTATTTTTTGGTTTAAGGCTTCAAAAGCCTCCAGAAAATATCCGAAGAAATTCAAAGCTAAAAAGAAAGTGGGTTGAACGCTCAAGCTTTTGCCTCGTTTACTGCTTTTGTGAAGGAAAAAGCGTCGCCGTGATTTCACGAACATTTTAGGCGAGAAGGCAAAAAAATAATTTCACTGATATTAATTTTAAAGACTTCATTCAATAATTTTTTTTTTTTTTGGAGCCACACCGCGTCAGGTACCGCTATGAAGGCTTAGAAAATTTTCGTAAGGAAATTCTTGATCTTTAAGTTTCGTCAAAAAAATGTAGCTGTAGAGCTCACCCTTCAGCTGAGAAATGCAATGAAACCATTTATGTGGCCATTGGTGATCTTTAAAAAAATATTTATTCCACAATCAGGATCAATGAGGACTTAACCAATGAAGTTTTTTTTATTTTAATATCTCTACCTTTTGATTTTTATTGAAAGGTAATTCCTTGTTTGATTAATTTATATGCCGATTTTTGTTTCATCTTTCTGTCGTAAATAGTTTTTGAGATATAAAGGTTTGGAAAGGGGCTTGCTAAGAAAGATTTTTGGAAGTTATTTAGAGGACACTGCGCAACTGGAACCTTAAAATCGGTTGCTAGAGTATTTTAAGGTAGCAAAAAAATCAAAAAGACTTTAAGCTCCCTTTCAGGGGGCCGCAGTTGGCTATGCCCTTTTGAAAGGCTACTCCCCTACTTTTTTTATTTTCAAATATTTCTAGCATTGATTTGTATCCGGTTTTTCTGGAGCATATCTATCGTGTAAAAACAGGATTGGGTGTAGAGAAATTACTGCAGAAAATTCTAACTCGCACCAGTAGGTTGTGTGGACCATATGACCTAAATATACAGGGTGTTCCGTTTGTGAAGGTCAACCGGTCGGGAGCTGGTAGATGAGGTCAGAATTAACAAAAAATCGTATGGGGGAAGCGGTTGCAAATGCAGCCCTGAGGAGTTATAGGGCCGTAAAGATTTTAGTCAATAAGTCGAGAAAAATAACTCTCCCACGATAATGGTTCATCGTAGAAAAAAAACTTAAATGCAGTTGGAAAGCCAATTGTATGTGCTTTAAGCAAAAATTAAATTGATGATAAAAATCTGACCCATTGAGTGAAAAATAAACGGTCAAAGTGAAAAATACTAAAAAAACGTGTTATTTTTTTTTATGTTGGAAGCCATTTTGGTATGAAAAGTGTCCAATTAAGACCCAAATTTTTTATTTTATTCAAAATGCTGTATCGATTTCCTTGAATTTGGTACCCCATATGTCTAACAAATTTTTTGAAAATAATATGAGAAAATTAGTGTGAGTTTCGCTGGGGCAGTGGTTAATGATGAGAGAAGAAAGCCTGAAATTTTGACCCGGGATTTTGATAACTTCGATACCCACAGTAAAGATAAAATTGGCAGTCTTACTGGGAATTCACTCAGTGTCATCGAGTTACGGCCACTTTCTCAGGCGTTGTTGAGCGATTTTTAAAAATTGTATCTTAATCGATGTTCAGCCCGTATATGTATCTAAATGAATATCCCCCGGGAATTTTTTTTCCAGAAAAAGTAGTAGTTCTAAATGCCAAATTGCTTAAAAATATTTGCAATTCTTGCTCCCTTTATATCCCCTTCCAAGGGTGGTTCGAATGGTATATTTTTTTTTCAAATCCGCAGGGAAAAATTCCCTGGGAAAGTTTAGAACCTGGCTGATAATAAAAATTTTCTATTGAGATTGTTTTTCGCTATCAATTCCTCTTCATATGAAACGAAATCCTTGAATATTGTTCGTTAAGAGGTAAAGCTTAAGAAAGCAACTCAATTGAAATCAATGATACGAGTGCACACTGGACTCGTTGAATGCGGAAAGGAAACGTTGATTTCTGATTGATGTTGATTCACCTCGGATGAAGTTGGAAAAATATTTTCTATCACTGCTTCGATTTGCATTCGACGCTGTTCTTGCCATCGTTCTCGTCCCCCCTGAGGCCACAACACGAACAGCCTTAACCCACGATCCATAAATTATACATGACACAGCCGTGGCTGAGAGGTAAAATCGGCAGCAGGAGTACCTACAAGCAGCAAAATACGAGTATCAAGTGATTGAAAGCAGCGTGAAGTGATGTTGTTCCCGGGCTCTTTTGAGCGAAGTGCATGATGGCATTGGAGTCGGTTCGTTTAAGCATATTGCATTGCAATCAAGCAGTCGGTTGAAAAGCAGACAAGTGTCGATTGGAGAGTCCTTCGACGCGCTAATTAGTGTGTCTAGATGGAGAAAGGAATCGAATCGAATCGAATCGAATCGTGCACCAACCCAAGTTCCTTTGAAGAGTGAGAACTTGTGCTTGTGCTTGCTCGTGAACGTCATTTCAAAAAACTGATTGATTTCGCTTCAGTGAAAGAGAAAATTCCATGAAGAGGAATTTCAAGGACTTATTTCTTTTTTCTCGCCTTCGGTGTTCAGTTCAGTTCTGAACTTTCAATTGCAGCAAGTGTATCTACCGTCTTGCATGAGATCCACTTGTGAAGAGATGAAAACTCGTTAAGGTTTTTTTTTTCTTTCTTAGATGGATATATTTTGTATTTCCTTCTGTTAATAGAATGAAATATACTTAAAAGAAAATACACGCTTTAAGACCTTAAAGACTTGAAAGGGTATTCCATTAGGGAAATTTCGTCTTCATAATGTACACAGAATTGTGTTGTTTGCTTACGCAACGTTGCTGCTCGCTTGATATGCAAAATGTTAATGAAGCGTATTGAAGCAAACTTTTCCGGAAAATAGTTCCTGGCTTTCGTGTCATTGTTGTTTGGAAAGCTGTAAAAGAGTAAAGCAAAAATGCTTCATTAAATTCTTGTAGCAAGCTTTACCTGCAATGTTTGCCTTTATTCTCACAAACATACACATATGCAAATGAGAATAGATCTCCTCCTGCTAACGATGGCATGCTTCATGAACCTTTGCAAACTAAGAAGTGTTAAACTTTAATATTTAATATTTAATATTAATAGTAAATTATATCCTTTGAAAGAATAAAGCCGACTTCACGTTTAATGCTATTGTTTATTTTTTATAGCAATTCAAAAATAAGACTTTTTAATCATTGAATTTGAAAAGCCTATGAAAAATTGCAATACGTCAGATATTGATAAAGTAGACGCGCTTTGTGTTCCCAGTAGCTAATATGCGTGCGTGTATGAATTGCTTTATCTCCCAAACTACTTTTGTGACCATTATTAAACTTATACAGTATAATTTCAACATCTTAAGCCTTAAATAAAAAAAAATAAAAAAGGGCTAAGTTGTTTAAAGAAAGCTTTAAAGGTTGTACCTCCGATTTTACACTGAAAAAAATTATTTTTAAAATTTTTAAAAAATTATAAAAAAATTCAATAAATTTCCTTTACATACCATTACTTTTTGTTTTTGCAAAAAACAATTTTTTATTCGAAAAATTGCATGCAAAAAAACCTTATCTTTATTTTCGTCGATTTGTAGAAGCCTATATCTCGAAAACTAACAGCAAATACAACAAAAATTTTTTACCCCTTAATTCCATATCCTCTAGAGGATAAACTTTTTTTTCGTTGTCCGTTTCACGTGGAACGCCCCATATGTATGTATGTATATTCATCTGAAGTTTAATAAAAGTGCGATGGTCGTAGAGGAGCATATAAAAAAAAAAGGTTAGGTGAATGCCTAAAAGTGTACTTTTTCAATGACTGACGCTTTGGAGGTGACCTAAAGTCATCAGTTATTTTTGGAAATGTAAAACCATTTGGTGACCTTGGGATACTCGAGAGTGCCAGGTTTCTCCCCATATTATTATTTGACATGCTCGAGAAACTGTACCCTCTTGGGCTGATCTACTATAGCCAAGAATGTGTATAATTTTGAAAACTAAGCCTGAATCCTTTTACATGGTAGAACTGTTCCATAAAGGATTGTATAAAAAGTTGTAAAAAAAATAGGGGGAAAAAATAAAACTTAATTAACTTAAATTCAACCAAATAACTTTTTTTCAGGCATGCTCAAGAAATTGAATCCCCATAAAAAAAATTCCAAATAGATAAAATTTCGATTGAAATCGTATTGATTTCGAATTTTTTTTATTCGGATTCGATTTCTAGTGCATGCATGTTTAATCATCCTAATCCGTCCTTGGGAAAACAGACATGAATGCAGTCGAATTTCGCCTACTGCAGTCTTTAAGGTTCAATGCAAGAAGGAACGCTTTGAAGATTTTCTTTTTCTAGTCGAAATTCTAACATAGACTTCCTACCGTTTTTGACCTCCAAAAAAAGTCCTTCCCTGGAGCCAGTCTTCAATAGAACAATGGATCAATTTTTCTTATTCCGAATGAATTTTCTTATTTGAATGAAAGGATCAATTAAAATTATTCATAAAAAAAAACTTTTATTTCACTATTTTTTTTTCCCACAAACTCGAAAAGCTCAAGACTGAAGACAAAAAACGTTACTGTTTATCTTCATAAATATCCTGAATACGATGAATTATATTCTCCTGCAAGATCTCTAATGCCTCCAGGTCAAGTTCTTTGACCAGAGAAATCACCGCCGAAAGTACATTCGATCGATTTTCGCCATTGTCCAAATAGGCAGGCTCACGCATTGGTGGCTCAGTGGGGCTTTCGAATCGTTGCATGCCATTTTGATTTTGGGTACCATTGAAATATTTTGATTTTTCGATATCAATGGCTGTAACCGGAATATTATCGAGCACAGTTAAATTTGGTAATATGCTCAAGACGGTTGAACGATAATTGGGACCAAGCTCATTGCAAAATGGATTCTCATTCAGCCATACATTTCGGAGAAACGGAAGTGATCGAAGATGGAAGAGCTGCGTAACGTCGGTGATATTATTCCGGCGTAAATAAAGCTCCTTGAGACTCTTGCATCCGGTGAATGGTGCCAATGATGAAATGCTATTCACACTCATTGCCAGAACTTCAACGTAAATCAGATTGTTCACGGCCGAGACATCGGTGAGATTATGTCCACATAAATTCAATTCTTTGATTGAGGAAAGCGAAGATTGCTTGGCTCTTGTGACAATCATTTGTTCGGTTAATTTCATTTTCGAAATTTTGTTCTTTTCTTTTTTTTTTGTTATGCACTTTTTACGTTCAAGGACTTGAGGAATTTTACAATTTAACTTCAATTTATGACAGTGCGCTTTAACACAACAAATTTAGCCAATATCAAGAAACTGAAAGATGCGCGACAAGAATTTATGTTTCTATTTTTGTAAAATGCATTTAAAAATGTTTGGAATTCCAAAATTTTATTTTGCGTTTTTTTTTTCTTCATTAAAAAATTTTCCTTATAGCTTGCTGCGATAGTGTAGAGAAAGTGGAGAGTAAACGGTGCATATTCCAATTGTCTAGTGTCTTGTTCCTCTCATAGCGATTTGTGCCACAACAACTAATTTTAGTGAATTATTCTGCAGTACACTCAAAGTTGTGAAACATTTTAGTAATCATTACATGAAAACTACAATAAAAAACGTTCCCCTTAACTGTTATGGGTGTTGCAGCTTTTTTGAGCAGAACTGGACAATGAATCATGCGATTGGAGCGAATTATCCTTCAAATTAAGGAAAATTCACATTAATTTTTTTGTATTTTTTATTTAGGCTTAAACTTTCAAATGATAGTATTCAGAAGAGTTTATACCAGGCTTATGAATTTTATATGAAAATTTTTGAATATTTCAAATATAGCAAAAGTAATTGATTGAGTTAAACTCTTCATGCCAGTTCAAATACCTTTGCTATATTTGAATTTTTGAAAAATTTTCACACACGAAAATAGTCGAAAAATTTCAACATTCGAAGCTCTTAAACCGAGTTGAAGACTACGATCCTAATGTCATGTTCAGACGGCATTATGAATTAAGTAATTGGCTCCATGAATTACAAATGCGAATTAACCCGTTCAGATGAGAGATTTGTAATTCGTTTTTGACGTTTTGTTTGAAAAGCAAAAGCCCAGTCGGAAAAATCCCCAATTCCAACGTAATGAAACTGTCTCAATATAAGTAAAACATTCTTTTGACCATGAAAATTTCTTTTGAAAAAGGGTCTGTTGTAGCCAGCTCTTGTTTTCTTGATGTTTTTACTAGAACAACATTGGAAAGAGCACTATTTGATCTCTTATGTCATGAGTGCAATAAATTCCGGCTGGGAGTATTTCTTTTCTTGCTGATTCCTTTTTCTGGTTTCGATAAATTCCGATAAAAATTAGGGAAGGCACTGATTTTATCGTAATTCGGATCGTAATTTAAACTGAATTACGTTCGAAGGAGGTAATTCGGCTTGTCAAATTTTGTATGGCGTACTATGTGATTCACAACGTGATTCGACTGTGAATTACGAATGGGGGCCGAATAACTTAATTCAGGTTGCCGTCTGAACATAGCATAACAGTCAATTTCTTATCAAACAAGTTAAGATATTAGTTTTTAAAATCTATGGATAATTGAAGAAGTTATTGTATGTATAGTTTTCAAGTGAAGGAGTAAAAGCAAACTCAGAAATTAAAACTAAAAATTTAAGCCCTATAAAAAAATAGGTTGCGTACTTTTATAGCATTGACAGACACATGGTGTAAAGTCTATAGACTTCACACTGCAATGAAAGAAGTCTATGTTGGAGTGACACACTACAATTGATTGTGGATTTCTATTGTGGACTTCTTTAAAACAGCTGATAATTGAAAATTAAAACAACAAAAAAACAATAAAAACATTTTGGTAGCATTTAGCCTCGATTTTATCTCAAAAGAATCCATGAAAATATCGTTTGTTTGTTATATAAATCCATACGATGGAATTAATTTCGTGCATTTCGCATAAATTACTTGAAATTTGAAAATTATAAATATCTGATTTCCGATAAAATAATCGATATTTCGTTTAATTTTGTGCAGCGTTGCCATCTGGGATGGCATGTAAAAATTTTGATACGTTTTTTACACGTAATTTACGTATAAAACTTTACGTAAATTACATGAAAAAAATTAGTTTTTTACATCAATTTTGTAAAAAATGTGCCTTGTTATCGAATATAAAATATAAGTGTAAAAACTAGAGCTCGAAAATAAGTGTTATTTTGAATTTATTATATTCTTGAAAATAATGTGAGATACAAAATTGTAAAAGCTGTCCAAGGACATAACATACATATGATAAAAATCGATCCATCCGTCTCGTTGAAATCGCCAATTGAGATTTATTTTCAAGAATATAATCTCATGAAATTCAAAATAAAATTTTTTCCGAGTTCTGGTAAAAAAGAAAATAAAAATTAAATCCAGCTTTTATTTATTTAACGTCAATGAGACACGAGATCAGGAAGTATTTTTATTAAGAAAAGTAAAATGCTATGCATGTGATGGTTAATCGAGGTGACAGTTAAAAGAGACGGATAAACAAGGCTCGAAGCACAATTTGGTAACATCTTTTGTCATCATCGTCGGGTATGACATCGGCCGATCGCAGAGTGAAATAAATATTGACGAGTTTCTTCGATGTCTCGACAGAAAGCCTATTTCTGAGGTCATTGTGAACGTATCCCCATTGAGAAAAAAGGCGCTCCAGCTGCGCTGTTGATGCTGGGATTTTCAAAAATTTTATTGCAAACTTTAACAAATCTTGATGATTTTGTTCAGCTGCGTAGTGCCAAAATGTTTTCGTATTTGTTATCTCTTTTCGTTGTAAGGCCTCAAAGGTTCCTTAATTTTGGGTAAACTAGCGGCATGACCCAAGGCCATTGGATTTAGCTGGTCGAAAATGTAGTCTTTCACTACTTGTTGCTGTTCTGGACTCAATGATCTCCGATGTTTAACGCATTTTCGGTGAATATCGATCATCCTAAGGAATACATTAACAAATCAGCAGTTGTGAATAAAAAGAGTTGTATATTTGGTTATTTTTAAGTTTCATACATTTATTACATTTCGTACGTAAATTATGTAAATTTACGTTTTTAGTAAATTATATATTTTTATCAAAAACTTGTAATTATGCCATCCCAGGTTGCCATATCAATCTAAGAAGTCCACAATAAATCCTCTCTTTCAATGTACAAGTAGTGTGAAGTCTATAAAAAGTCTATGTTGGCTAAGGTAGACTTTTGAGAAATACCTATGTGTGTCACCTAGACTTCACACCATCATGGTGTAAAATACCTTGTATGTCTGTCAGTGCTTTTAAAGCTTAAATTTGTAAATTCAATGTCCCTTTGAACACTTCCAAGCTTGGTTTTCTTGAAGATATTCTTCTTCTTTTGAGAGATTTTACAAAAATTAATCAATCAATTAATCAATCAATTAATGATCCATTAATATAATCAACGAATTATACAGCATTTCATTTCACTATATGACATAAGACCGGTCTTGAATAGTTCAACTGGAAGCTTGAAAGGACCTTTCTGCAACCGTTTGAATCATACAAAAAAAAGTTACATTCACATCTCATGCAAATATTTCTTTCGATTTCTCTTCCACTTTTGATTGTGTGCCAAAAAAATTGAAGAATAAAACGCTGCATTTATTTCGGTAATGGTGATGGTGATGGCAATGGCGATGGTGATGGCGGCAATTGCATTCGTGTTGGTGTAAAGCCGTTCGAGAAAAAAGTGCCTCGACAGGAAATAAAACACTCTGCTTGCCTAACAGCGGAAACGGAAAACTATGCGACAAAAAATCAACTGAGCGTGACTTTACAATTTTTAGCTTTTATTCAAAATGTGCGAACAACAATTGTTGTTGGCTATATTATCTAAAGGAAAGAACTTCTCAACGGTCTTAATTTGTTTTTTTCTTCTTTTCAGTCCGTTCCATTCCATTTCTTTAGGATTCTATTCAAAGTTTGAACATTGCAGAAATATATGGCTTCCTTAAAAACATTGTTGAGCAAATTTTTCAAAGAGGACAATTTTTGTGTGCTCTTTTTTTTCATTGTTAAGAGCTTTTGAGTGTGTGATTTTATTAGTGATATATCTTATCACATCCGTTCGAAATTTTTATTATGTTAATTTTTATCTTAAGAGAGACATTTTTTTTTATCTATTTCTTTTTTTTGGTTGAGTTAAGCTCAACAAAATGTGAAACGACCTGTTAACCTCAGAATGGAGTCTTTCGCAAGACTCCACTTCAACAGATTTTCTGTGTATGTTTGTACGTAAATATATATGTAAGGCATATGCCTGACAACGAAAAAAAAAATAAATAAATAGAAAACAACAGAATCTCAGTGCACTTTTTCAAAAAAATTGAGGAAGGTACCTACCTACAGTTCGAAAAAAATCCTTTATGTCACATACAATAGGCCAAAAGGAAGAGCAAAAAGAAAAAAAGAAAATCCATCGGAGAGAAGGACAAAACCGAAGCAATGAAGCAAACGGCAGTATGAAGCAATGAAAAATGTTTGTTGAAAGCGGAAAGTTGCTTGCTTTTCTTGACTTGGACAAATTTTCCAGTTCACATTGAATGCGTCAGTTCCACTGCTTCTGCTGCCGCCACAACCATGGAGAGTATCAGCCGACAATACAATACAATGCAATACGATTGCAGAGGCAATACAATTTTCAGTTTGGAGTTTCTTTCTGTTTTTTTTTTTTTTTTTGTTATTTTCCCTTTTTTTTGCTTCTTCTTTGCTCTCATTTGGCTTGACAGATTCAGATAATTTTCGGTTTTGTAAAGCAAGTCAAAAGGCAGATGTAGTTCGGCTTTACTTGTTTGCTTGCTTTGATTCCGATTGCTTCGTGTTGTGTCTTTTTTGCGAAACTTGGGCAGTCTGCCATGTAAGTAGATGCCTTGTAGAAAAAAGCATTTGACGTACCTATGCTTAAGCTTCGTTTCACTGTAACAGGATTAATGGGCAATATTTTCTTCACTGATACAAAGCGACGAATTCTTCATAACAATCAAAGATTTTCGGTCATTGCGAAAACGTTTTCGTGCAACTTAAAAAGAGATAAAAGTTTATAAATTTAGAAGAAAAAAAAAAAAAAATGAAAACTAAAAATTAGTGATTGGAATTATTAAAAAATTAAGATATCGATAGACGGCCTCCGTGCCGAAGTTGGTTGAGATGCCAACTTACAAAGCGAGAGGCTCGGGGTTCAACTCCCAGCTGAGGTCGTGGATGTTTGTGTCATTTTTTCTGTTTCTATTCTTCTTGGCTTTCCCATTATTCGTGGTATCACAACGGGCCCATGTAAGGCCTACGTGTGTCACCCTTAACGGTAGCAGCCACACTAACCTAACTTAACGATAAATTTTAAAATGCGACAAATGAAAGAGTTCGATCAATTTTGAATAAATGCCTATGCACACCAAGAAGAAAAAGTCTCCCCGATCTCATTGAATAATGTATACAGCGGCAAATGTCCCGCTGACATCATCGATGAAGTCACGGTGACTTTGGATCCGGTATGCATGACAATTTATATGACACTTTGCATGACATTTGTACAGGAGTTGGACAGTGAATTCACCGGTGACATTGTCATGCTAGGGGGTGCGATGGCGAAAAAAGCATTTGAGAGCAGCACATTTGATCTTTCCTCTCTAAATGTTACAATTTATAGAAATCCAGTTTGATAACTCTCTTCTTTGCCCTCTCTTTGAATATTTCGAAAATTTTTGAAAATCTATTTTTAACAATTTTTGTTCGCCTCAGCCAGGGATCGAACCCGCGATCTTCGAATTCTGAGTCGAGCACTCATCATCTAATCCACTTCATGCTGACGCTGAACTGACGCGAAAACCTTATTTAAATTTCAGTAGCCAATGAGAGTTAAGCACATGAAAAGCATCCCTCCACGATGACATGTCCTCCAAGATGTCGTGCATGACAATGTCACCTATATGTCATCTATGACATCACTGGTGAATTTGTCATGCAGGAGATAATTTTCCGCTGGGAAGTCAGGGTGACTTTTGATACGTAACGTATGACATATAGATGACCACGTTCTATAAAATTTCTTCACACAATACACTGACAGTGACGAATTTTCATGTGCTGTGGTAGGGGAAATATCGTAATATTCACAGATTAAATAATTCATATGAAACTCTCCTTTTCATGATGACATTTCTATACCTATATGTCATCGATAAAAAATTGATGACTTTGCCGTGCAAGAGACATTTTTATTCATATTCCTCCATTGAGGCTCACAAAAAATCAACTGATTTCTTTAATGATATATCTAAAAATAAAATACTTCTTTATAATTGCTGAGAGCTCAGCTCAAATCTGGTTCTATCTCTCTCCTTGCGGACACTCCTCTTAAGCGGACATATTTTCCGGTCCCGTAGGTGTCCGCTTAAGAGAGACTCAATTATCTAACTAAGCTCAAGAAAATTATAGTGAAATGTTTAGACAACGCCAAGGACGTGAACCGGGTTGAAAATTTACCCGGTTCGGTTCGGCGGTTCGAACCGTGTTTTAACTTTTGGATTGGTTCGTCAAACCGGTTTTTCTACTTCTTTGAAACGGGATTTCGGTTCCGTTCATCGGTTCGGGAATTTCTCAAACTGAAATCTGTTAACACGTGTTCCCCCTTCTAACGCAATTTTTTACCGTTTCGGGTTAAAATTTGCACAATAAAAAGTTAGTGGTGGTTAACTTGCTCATATTAGGGATGGTATCGATACTAATTTCATCAGAATATCGACTTAGATTTTTTAAAATTTTGGCCTATGGGGTTGCAGGCAAACATAAAACCCCGAGCCTTTACAAAAAGGGGTTCGGGTTGCGGTTCGGTTCAAACATTTGTGAAAAACTTTCGGTTCGGTTAATGGTTTGGTTCATCAGCAGATAAAAGCGGTTTTCCAGTCCAAAACGGGTTCGGTTCAAATCCGGTTCACGTCCCTGGTCAATACTAGCTCCCCCTATTTTTGACATTACCTCAAAGCAGTCAACGCCTTTGAACAGACAAAAACACCGTCCGCCTTAAAGAGCGCATTCACTGTTTTCCTTCGTACTTATTTATTAAAGAAAGCTTAATTAATTTTATTTATATTGAATACAATACCCTTAGACAGAACGATTCAATTCTCGATGAATGGCTTCATGTAAAATGATGCCTTTTTACATCTAACAAACAACGACTAATTGACTCATGCATTCTTCCTTTTAATAATGTCTGCAAGTGAAGAATTTTTTTTTTATTTTTTGTGAAATCAATTCCTCAGCAATTGATATTCTAATCAATGGCTCCCTGCGTTTAGATATTTCTCAATTGTTCCTTTCGAGTATATTCCTCCTGTTATTGACAGAGAGAAATTATTCAACTATGTGTATAGTCCTTTCGAAATCTTCTTCAATATCAAGCCTTGAGCATTGTGTTTGAACCGGAATCAACTGTTGTGCTGTGACCCACAACCAATCAATTTCGATATTTTCTATTTTGAAAAGCATCATTCCATGCATGAATCTATCTGTGCATTAAATTGATGACAACATTTTATCTCGAGCAGACAAAGCCTTTTTGGACATCTTTCGGTTACTGGAAATTTGAATTTGCCTTCAAGTGAGCATACACCGCATTTATCGATGGAATTTGAATAGAGCGCCCACATGAAAATTGCCAGATACAATAGTTAATTTATGCTTTTTCAGAGAATAGATTTTAAATTTTATTGAAAGAATGTAAGAGAAAATGAATCCTTCGCTCAGCTGCGATACGGAGAGCCCGCCCATGAAAACGAGAAACTCTTGCTTAAAAATAATTTAAGCTTTAAGTGTGGTATAACGTACAAAAGGATTTGGATGAGAAAATATTTTTAAAAAAGCTTACAAACACGGAGTATTACTATGAAAGATATTCCGCTATCTTCTCTAAGTGCGAGACTGCTCTCTATTGGATCATTTTTAAGAGTACCTCCAGTGCTGGGTTCATCTCCAAAAACAATAATATCCACTCTTAAATGTGCTTTTATGTCCAAATTATATACAGTGTACTCTCTCCTTGCGGATACTCTTCTTAAGCGGACACTTTTTGGGAATGCTCCAGTATTCCTAATTCTCAAATAGTTTCCTCTAAAGCGGCCATATTTTTCGGTCCCGTAGGTGTCCGCTTAAGATAAAGTACACTATATTGTGAACAAATTTCAAATTTTGGCTTATTGTGTGGTTGTTGAAAATATGGGCGTGGCAAAAGTCTGGCTTTGGAGAAAAGTCTCTTACACCCATAATTCATATATCTGCAAAGCAACAAAGAATAATTTAACATTATCAAATAAACTCAGATCGTTAGAACTTAGCTTTGACCTTAAGTCCAACGGATGGGACCTCTGTGCCGTAATTGGTTGAGATACCAACTTAAGAAGTGAGAGCCTGTGGGTTCAACTCCCAGCTGAGGTCGTGAATATTTGTGTCGTTTTTTCTGTTTATGTTTTTCTTTGTTTTTCCATTATTCATGGTATCACAACGGGCCAATGTGAGTCCTAATTGTGTCATCTTTGGTGGTAGCCACACTAACCTAACCCAAGTCCATCGGTAGAGTTCTAACGATCAATATTAAGTCGAATAATAAGGCAGAAAAAAAAAGAATATTTTTAAATTAACATATTGGGAGACTTATCTTCTTTTGATATGAAGAAAAATCATGTATGAATTCTTCTAAGTTTAAATGCAATTGCACTCCGAAGAATTTCAAAGTAGATTGTAATTTTATTTTTCCCTATGAGAATTTTCGTTTCACATACAGCTAGCTAGCTTCGGCTGCCATAGTGAATGTTCAGAGTTATGCATCTCTTATGCTTGAATGCATTCTCCTTCCCGAGTTTGCATAACAATAAATCCGCGCGAACAAGTATAGCCATGCATGAGTGATGCGCTCCCATAAGAATGTTTGCGTCGCAAGGCAGAAACTGGCTCATTGACTTTGAAAATTCCTGATCCTCTTAAATATATGCATGTATGTACAACAGTAGCGCTGTACTGCTGCATTTGCATACCTATGTATGTGACTGACTGCGAGAGACAGCTCGATGTAGAGTGCATTTTCTACGAAGTAATACTTTCCTGGATGGATTATCTGTATGGGATTCTACATGTTCTTAGCTCGTTACGAATGCATACCTTTGTTCATCCAAGACTTTTATATTTCATGCGTTTTGTTGTTGTTGTTGTTGGTTATTTTGATTCGTTTGCTGCTTTTATTCGAAAATATTTTCATTTCGCTTTTAAAGAATTGAAAATCAATAGATTGTAAAGTGGACTCATGCAATCATATCCATATAATCTGAGTTCCTTGTAGACCTATAAAGAAATTTAAAAAAAGGATGGACAAAAAAGGACTACCTGAACGTAAGGGTCGAGACTCCGAATTCATTAGGAAATTTATCAATGGCCTGTCGAATTGATTCATGGAATAATTTAGGTACGCAGATACATGCATGGAAAAAATTATGATTTTGTGTTTTTTTTTTTCAAATCTTGACTCAATCCGATTCTGTGGAAAATAGAGTAAATTCGAAGATACACATGGGAATTTCCCGAAAAACTGACGTTTTTGTCGCGTCCGTATATATCTGATTGCCTTTCAGATCTGCTTAGAAAGTTCGATAGATATAAAAGTAAGCATGATTTGCACGAAAGTATTTAGAAACAAAAGTACCATTCACCGCATTCTTCGATTCGGGCCTTAAAACTACTCACGCAGGGTCGCGTCACTAATTTAGAATGTTCTCCAATAGGAATTATTTTGAAGTTTTTAAACCATTTTCATATGGGTACTTCCAGAAAAAAGTTAACTTTTTGTCACGTCCGAGCATATCTAATTGCCTTTCTGATTTGCATAAAATTTTGACAAGTATAAAAGTCCGGAAGAGCTGCGCGATAATAGTAATAAACAAAATTATCATTTTTCACATTCTTCGATTCGGGACATAAAATTGCAAAAGTAACTGTCACGTCCGTTTGGAAATACCCATATACAGAATAATTCGCGTATTAGGCCTACTCAAGTGGCGACGATGGGTATGTATTTACAACCATTGCTTCAAATTGGAATGTTCCGCTGGGACACAAAAAATCCCGATTTCTTATAAATATTTAGAAAATGCCCAGTCAGGATGTCATCAAGAGCAGTGAAGTAGTCATGGACTACTACACTATTCCGATTTTAGGGTATAGTAATTACCACTCGAAACTTACTCAAAACTTCTAAAGATATTCTTTTGCAAAATCTTCTAAAATAAGAGAGCTACATTTTACTGTACAAGAGTCCGCAATGCCGAAACGTAAACGAACATACAACATACTGGTCGATATAAGCTTCGACTTTTTTTTTGTATTTATGCTACTGGGTTATTGTGATTTAAAAAAAGTCGAAATCCGACCATCGAAAAATGTGGCTTGGTTGACTTTTCACTCATATTCTATATAGGAACATTGTAGTATAATGAGTTGCACTGAACCACAGTAAGGATTTCATTTGTTTCTTTTTATAAGCTCAAGGAGAATACTTTTTGTTAAGTATTAAATGATTGTATTCCGTTTATAATAAATGAAGTAAAGAAAATTCTTTTTGCTCTTCGCATGATGCAGACTACTACCACTCCGATTTTTGGTGTTCCGCCGCTCCTGCCATCAGGATGTCATCAAGAGCAGTGAAAGTAGTCAATCTAAATTCATCTTTGATATCTTTTTACTCTGTTAAGACCACTAACCGCTTACTCTTTGAATCTACTGTCTACCATTAAGGAGTCAGCTCAAGGTCTCCAGTAAGATCGAAAAAACTAGGCGATCCGCTAAATTTGAAGCACTGGGTTTCTCTTTAAAATGTTACAGCGACCCGAAAGAGTCTTGGTTGACTTTTAATCCTCAAAAAGGATCATTGTGCTATAAGGATTATAACAACATAAGATGATACCAAGAAAATGAGGATCTAAATGCTTGTATGACTTAAAAAATTCCGTTTTAAATATGAATAGAGCACCTCCTTGTTCGCCTTTACATTTACATTTTCTTCTTATCCTTCTCCTTCTCCTTCTCATCTTTATCTTTGCGTTTACTTTGTTAAAGAAATTTCTTGTAATAAGCCCAAAGAGAGCGAGTGCATTAAAAGTTACAATAATAATTGCTTTTGTATAGAAAGTGTTGAGGCAACAGCAGGAAACGCATTAAAAACACTAATAACTGCGGGACTTCGCAAAGGAGCGAACAATGCCGATGGCAACTTGGTGGAATACAATCGCGTGAAGTAGAAAACTGCAAACGTGAATAATGCATTGAAAGTGTTAAAATTTTGCAAAACTTTTCGCTTTTTAAAATTTTTCCTTTTTTTGTTATATTTTATTTTATGTTTTTTCTTTATTCATTTTCATTTTCATTTTCATTTTGGGGAGGCACAACCGCAAAATGCTCGCAAAAGAAAAAATTACAACTGAGACTGAAAGCCCTGACGAGAATTTTCAGACGGAACTTTAGGTGAATGCGAAACTTTTTGAATAAAACTTTTTGAATACAATAAACTGTACTTAAGCGCAATTAGGTGCCTGTCGTTGGTAATTTGTAAAAGTCGATGGGATTTGTAAAATTTAGTTTTGGTCCTTCAATGAATAAAATGCGATAGAAATAGGCGAACCTGCGGAGGGTGCTTTAATATTATTGGATTTTTTTTCTTTTAGATTATATCAATCCAGAGTCGGGGTGTTCAGTCTAGGATTTCGATTTCGAATTTTATCCATTTCCAGGACCGTTCTGAAAAAAAAATTTTCGCACCTGGTCTAATCGAAATTCCGTGACGTTTGTAGGATCATCCAAAGAGTTTGGAAAACTGTATTTTCTCGAACCCCGTCTATTCTTATATGTAGTCTGAAAATTTCCCTGCAGTAATGAGCCGGTCAATTTCCTATGAAGGACTGGCCTTTGACCGATTGAAATGCTACCGGTTATATTATGGCAGTTCGCTCCATCGAATTCGGCTAGCCGGCGGTCGGTAATAAACGGGTTGGTTTAAGGGTAGTCTGTAAATGACACTTTCATCAACTTGGAATATATATAAGAAATTCGTCTTTTATTTTCCCTATTTGACTATCCTAAAACCAGACAAAAAAAAACCGCCGTTTTGCGGACTAGTCCCTCTCCAATGGCAGGCCCATGTTAAAAAGGTCAATTGAATACATTAGAAGTGGATTATGAGGGGACTAGTACTGGTAGCATGAAGGACAGATCCAAAGCCTACACTTGGGTCAGTCCATATTACTGCAGGGATGCTATAGTGGAGTCTGGTTATTGGAATATCGGATAGTGTGAACAGTTCGTTGGTGTTAACACATGGAATGAGGCTTTTATGACATATTGTACAGGTATTTTAACAAAACAAAACCATAGAAAGAAGAGCGTTCTAAAATAATTAGAAGAATAATTTTTTGTAACCGAGCTTTTTGACAAAAAAAAAATTTATTTTGTTTGCATTTTTTGAATCAAATAAGGCAAGTTAAACATACAAAAGTTGAGCCTCGATAGTGTGAACAACCTCGATAATATTAACAGGTTGTGCAAAAAATGTTTCACCCTATCCAGAGTTACTGTAATCTTAATATAGGCGAATAAATGTGAAAGATATTATCATATTACTCCTCCTTCACTGCGGACACCCTCATATGTAAGGGGGCAAAAAGTTCGTTAGCGTGAGCGTCAGCATATGAGAGGTTTCGCTGTATATGATAATGTCTTTCGTAGAATCTTTTCGATGCAATTTATTTTAAAAACTTCTTAGTCGGCGGACCTGCCTACTGTTGAGAGTCGAATTCTTTTGTTCTTGATGAAGACATGCACAAAAATGTCACATTACATGTCAAATGAATTTTATTTCTCTCGTGAAAAGAGCTTCAACTTTTTGAAGCTCTTTTCGCCATCGAGAAATAAAAGATTTCTCATAATTTCTTTTATTTTTCGCACACACGGAAACAAAGACGACGTAAGACGACAAACGACAGACGACGACAGACGAAAAGGCGAAAGCGAACTCATCAGATACATTCTTATGTGTCACACCCATAAGTGATGTGTAATACGATTACAGCGGCAAAAACTAGGACTGTAAATTTAATTAAAAAGTTACTCCGAACAAGAATTTCGAAGGAAAAAGTTTCCCTTGTTTTATGCTCATAGAAAACTTATCTGACACGAGATAGTAAGACTGCATATCTCGGGAAGAAACACGTCTTTCGCATATGTCTACCCTCAATAAAAATAAAAATTTTAAAACGAAAAAAAAAATTAAGAAAAAAGAAAACTAGACAAAAAAAAAAAACAGACATGAGAACCAAAAAGAAAAGGATTTTCTTGAAATGAGTTTTCTCTGCGATGGACGAAGTGAAAATTTAATTACACAAACTGTCAGAAGCTTTTTGCCATGAAAATTACTATAACTTTGAAGAAGAAAAAAATGAAAAAATTTTTAATTTTTTTTATTAAAAAAAAAAATCAAATTGCCCTTTTGGAATAGTTCGGTGAACGTTCAACGGTATGGGACATTGATGTTGCCAACGTCAAGTGCGACTTGAACGTCAAACCATTTAAAGTCACTTGATTTAGTTATCATTTTGTTTTTTCTCTAACAGCGATTCTAAAGTTTTGTTAACTCTCATCGTTGGTGAAAGTCATATAAAAATAGTTTTTTTTTTTTATTAAACCTGTGTGATTCAAAGGCAAGAAACTTTCGACAACCGCACCTGGAGACATGGAGATTAGCCTTCAATTCTCATGTCTAAGCTGGTCCAAATTCGACTCTTATTTTTCATCAAATTTCATAGAAAGTTCGTGACAAAAAATTAATGTTAATGGGGCAACCTAGAGGCGCCACTGCATTTTTTGTAGGGAAAATTAGAAAATATCATTTTCAACAGTGTAGCCACACTGCTAAAATTATTATTACCATCATAAGATACGTCCAAAGACGCACTTGCGACAACCGAAAATGAAAATGTCAAGTCTTGACCCAGCGGCCAACAGTGCCTACCGCCTACAAAGTATACGAGAGACCTTCCTATTAATAGCTTACAAAGTATATGAAATCGTAGGTAGTGTACCGGATGACCAGCACACAACTCCCGATTACTTTGTGTTATCGTGGTAGGCTTTCGCTCTTCAAAACGGTCACCCTCGAACAAAAGTATAGTAAGACTGTATATGAGGTCGTATGCATTACCACCTTCGATATGTGTTCAGGTTCATCGCTTTTGTACGCAGCATTTTGACCGCTGGGTTATTTCGGAGCATGAAATCAGAAAGAGATAGACAGAGAGGGAGAGAGCGAGAGCAGGACTTTCATAAACTTCCGGATTCCAACAACATCTGCACAGCCGGTCTGAATATTTCTCATACAAATTCATGGCAATCGGGAAGAAACTTGTAGGCTGGTCTACGATCGCCTTGATTGAACGTGCATCTCTGATTTCAATATTTTTTCCATCCATCAATTATATTCCATTTTTACACAAAACATTCAGTTGAATTGACTTTATTTGTCCTTTTCATTTAAAGACATCTGCCGTATCAAATAAATACCTGCTTGGTCATGGATTACCGTTGCAATGAATTATGTGTATGCAGTGGAAAATTTTCAATTAACTGAATTTGTGATAAAACATTTGCCAGAAATGCGTAGATGACCGCAATTATTTCATCTCAATCAAATATGTACATAATTCGCAAAGAGACTCGACTGAAGTTTGAGTCGAA
This sequence comes from Chlorops oryzae, assembly GCA_020466095.1. NCBI lineage: Eukaryota > Metazoa > Arthropoda > Insecta > Diptera > Chloropidae > Chlorops > Chlorops oryzae. The sequence continues at coordinate 82,365,817 of CM035807.1, forward strand.
AGGCAGTAATCGCTATTTACCTGAGAAAACAATAATAATAATGAGGCGTTTTTTTTTTAAATTTTTTATGCATTCGACATTAAAGCTAACATTGAAAGATATGTAAAGGGGTCGAGATATTTGACTTTCAAGTGATAAATCTACATTTATTTATTGCTCCGGGAAATGTGTGTATTTAAACGCCCACCCAATGTATTAATTATATACAAAGCCAAGAAAGCCATTGAATAGATAGACTACTGGACGATTTTGTGCAAATTCTTACGCATACCATTGAAGGTACCTCGATAGAAAACCACATAATCTGATTTAATTATACAGGGTGTTCCGTTTCCGAGTGATTTTTTTTATAGGGTTGATAGGTCATTGCGAACCAAAAAACGTATGGGAATGGGGGGTCGCAAATGCACCCCTGAGGAGTTATAAGGGAAAGAAAGAAATTTGCAGTTGTTTTAGAAAAAATTTTCTAACTTCTAAGCCTTGCATTTCAGGCAAAAAATTTGAACGCAGTTCGACAGAGAATTGTCAGGCCTTTCTGTACATATACAATTTCCTTATACTTTTTTGCAGCTTCAAGGATATTTGTGCCATCAAAGTGAAAATTTTGAATTTTTCTTAACACTTTTTCACTTTGAGACCCATTCTAGTATGGAAAAGGTCCTATTAACACATACCTTTCTAATTTTTTCCCCGAATCTGCACTAAATTTTCTTTAAAACGGTACTGCATGTGTCACACTTATTTTGCAGTTTAACCTTCGAAATTCAAACAAAAAGGATTCAAAAAGATCTTGGATTTTTTTTTATTCAGCTGATTCTAGCTATACAAAACAAAAGATATTTGTGATGTTTCAACTTTAAAACAAGATCATTTTTATGTTTACAGAATATTTTCAAATTGCTGGCCTGACTTTTTTATGCAACAGTTAGCTCTTTTAAGGATTCCATCACATAAATTTGAATATCCCAATTCTTGCGTTACCATAATACGGCGATATAAGGCCTTATATACAGTCTGGCCTTGACCGAATCGGAATGATGCGAATGCCCTTTAGAAGGATACCATAAATGCTTATGCTTAAGGAGAAGATGATTTTTTTTTTATTCAAGTCGTCCGCAAGATTTGAAATACTCTGACCTGAAAGCTTAAGAGCTCATGCCTTTAGTATTTCTTTGAATATTTTATTTTCCATAATAGCCTTATTCAGGCTTATTAAGTTGAGTACCTAGAGAACTTCTAATTCAAGAACCTTCCACAAATTAATTGTCCTTCATGAAGTTAGCCGTTTTTATTTAAGCCCTCATAAAATTCCGATCCCTCAAAAGTGGTTGTTTCTTCACAAATTGACGCGCATGTATTGAAAATAATAACTACTCGGGTTGGTAGAGAAAAATATCTATTGAGTGGAAAGTTTTTAGTTAAAAAAATAGTCAGGTACTTACTACACGTAATCAGGAGCAGGTATTAATTTTTTTAAATTTTTTCATCCTATATAAATCAAAATCAATCGGCGAGTTGAATCAATTGCGAATTGTTGATTGTTGTGACAACATAAACGAGCTCCAGTCATGAATAGTTCATCAATAACGGATTTCATTTATCATCACAAGAAATTCGATTACAATCGTCGGTTATCCTTAATCGGTGAGGATAATCCTCAACATTTTCCACTTAATTTGAGTCCAGAGCGCAATGAAATGTATCGGCAAACGCACCTCTCTATCGAATCGGATTCCAGTAATTCCTTTGGATCAGCATTGGATTATTGTTGGAATCAAGACGGAAGTGCTGCGGACCGTTACCGCGTAGAAGCAAAAGGATCTTCAATAAGTGAAAAAGGACGTGAAATGGAAATTTTATCACGAGATTGTAAAAATCGAATTAAAAACGCACGAAGAATGAGCGAACGAATCCAAAAGCTATCACTGAAATGTTTCGCCGAGAAGGACAATGAAGGAAGCTGGCCATGACGAGTGGTGCTGCAGCATATCAATTTTATAATGTTAGCGCATAGGCATTTATTTATTTTTGTATTTTAGTTAAAGAAAAACGAGTGGCAAGTCCTTGTGATTAGTTTTTTTTTTTTTTTTGGGATCTTGTTAGAAACGAGTTTTTCGTATGATTTTAAGGGTTTTTCTTTTTAGAAAAGTAAATAAAGAAGATATACAATGAACTCTTGTATTTGATTTCTGAATAACACATAAAATTCTTGAAAAAAAAACTAACAATAAGAAAGAAGGATAAAGAGGGAGAGAGAAAGAGAGTGCTCACATCGTGACAGTTATTATTCTTAGATGTAGGAATATATCCTTCTGACTCGAAAGTGTGCTTTTCTACATCATAAAACTTACGAAGCTCAGGCACATAGCAACGAAGAATGCTTTTCATGTATTCATGGCTTATGGCAGAATTCAAAGAAAATCCTTTGCAGTGGAATCGTTTGACTTAATGTTCTCTGAGGAAGTCACTCATTCACTTATGTATGAAAATTTTCCCAGACCAATGTACTCGGGATGCACTTTGTGCTCAGGTCTAAGACGGCCACATTCTTGTGCCCGTCGCCAATTTTAGTAATGGCAATACGTGACAGACAATATTGCAGCATAATAACCGAGAGGAGAATTACGCGAAGGATGAACCAGTGAATTTTATAGCATCCTTAACGGGGCGTAGGGAGTGGTTAAATGGTTGTATAGGAAAACTATCTACAGTATTCGCCGGATATAAGAAGCATAAAAAAATTTACACTTAAACAGTGAGTGCTTATTATCGAAAAATGTTCACATTGAAATAGCGGTAATTGCCCTTTAGGAAGGTTGGGGTAAATTGGTGCCCTGGCGAGTAATCCGCGAGTGCAGAAAATAGAACTGTTACACGAGTAAAGACACAGACAGTGGAACCTAACTAGTGGCATGGTCAACAGTTTCGATTTTGCTCAAACATTAATGTTAAATATTTGTTGCCCTTGAATCAGATGGCTCCGGGGCGCAGTGGATAGCATGTGCGACTAGTAAGAGAATATCCTAAATGCCGTAAGTTTTGTAAACTTTTTTTTAGCGAGGAGAGAAAACTCTTTTGCAGCATTCATTTCGTATAAACGTTTTACTTTCACTTTTTCACTGAACCCTTGGGTCCCCGGCTTTTATACAGTCAGGCATATTCTCTTGAAAAGAACTGAAATTTATTATAGCATTAAGTGAAGTGAAGAACCCCCTCCCACTGCAAATCCACTATGATTTGTAACGATTTTATCAAAGAAATATAAGAATCTTGAAATCCACATAACACTTTTCAATAGAACCCTAATTAAAACAATCAAATCAAATTCTTTCACATTCCGTAGCCGTAGTCCATCAAATGAATGTGAAATAAAATGAAAGAAAACCGAATTAAACAAAACAAAACAAAAAAAAAAAAAAAAAAAACGGCAAAAAGAAAACAGAGAACAGAACGGAAAGAAGAACCGGAAAGGATTCATTACTATTCCGAGCAAGTTCGCGCTCGGCAAACATACGAAACAGTGAAGGCAACTAATTCTTTTTGACTTCGAATTTCGTTTCCGAAGAAAATTTGTTAACATCAAAAAGTAAATCTCTCCGAAGTCCGTGGATCAACTACTTTTACGTACGTGGGGCTCCTACTTATGCGGCTGGTGCATGTTGTTTTAAGGAACTCGTGCAGAACTTTTTGTACGTGATAAAAGAGCTCCGAATCGGATAAACACGGAGCTGGGGCAAAAACACTTGCTCCGCAATGTGCAAAATGTAAATACTTAATGATCTACTGAGGATTGAATCTAGTGCGCAATGTAAATAATTAGTACTTCATCAATGTGGCAGCACAACTTCCTCTATTTAAGCACACACACACACACACACAAATGTTAAATATTTATAAGCTAAAGGAGGAAGATTTACTTGTAAGCATCGAAAAGATTTTAAATATTTCGGTTACTACTACAATTGACCGCGAATCGATCATTACAATAGGGGTATTCACAAGGCGTCGGAAAATAGGAAAGTCGGAAAATCGGAAAATTTTAACTGCTTAAATCGTTGTGCAAGATACAAAAAAAGTTGTAAAAATTTTTAAGAAGTCGCAATTTTCCCATTTCAAGACTTTGCAACATTTTTAACGCGCCTTTGTGAATACCCCTAATATCTTCTCGACTGAACTAGTTTACCAATAATTGCTTCTTATTTTCCCAGGAGATCTAAATGCACATTTCTTACAGACTCGTGCCTTCATTTTGATTGAATTTGATATTTGATCATATCTTAGGGCAATTAATGTGAAAAATTTGAAAAGTGGGCGTGGCAGAAGGGAGTTTCTCGAAAATTGTTTCCTACACCCGAAATTCAAATGGGACTTGAACAAAAGTTGGCATGTATACTTCCTTTGTATCCATAAGCTTCCTCTTCAAAAATTTCTTTGATAGGTCCATTATTAAGTGTACCTCCAGTACTAGGGTCTGTCAAAAAATCTCAAAACTGCCCCAAATTCGGACTTTTTCGAAATATTTCAATGAAACTTAGAATTTGAGCGTATATTTAAGCCCCTGATTAGAATTTAAAAAATTTGAAAAGTGGGCGTGGCAAAGGTTAACAAAAGTCGTCATATGGGGCTCCTTATGGCCTTAAACACCTCTTGATGTAAAAAATTATTTGAGCATGTGTGTCTGAGTCGGTTATTTTATTGTCAGGCTCGCCTGGCTATAACACCCTTACTTGATTATTTCGACCTTGAGGTCACAGGAACTATTTTATTTAATTTTTTGTGTTCAATATTTCGAAGAGCATGTTCAGGAACAGTAAAGATAAAATGAGTACAAAGTAAGTTATGGGTATTTTTTAATATTTCCACCCAGTGCAAGATCATCATTAGTCTTTTTAATTGCGTTGAAGTCTTCAAATCGAAATGTAAGAACTATAAAATGTCAATTTCCAAGAAATCCAAACACATTGCAATACACTTTAAGCCCCCCAAACAAGCTTTTTGGAAGTACATACCTACAGTACTAACTCGTTTTTATTTCCCATTGATATTTATGTCCCCAATCGAAACGGGAAACTACAATTCCTTGCAAAAGAGCAATAAAAATAAATTTAAAACAACGAGATAGAGAGAGGAAACTTTTTGCACAATCTATAGTAAGATGGAATCGTATTCAGTTTAAGGCACATAAGAAATAATGTCAAATGCAGCAAAAATAAAAAATAAAAATAAAAACACGAGGAAACACGTAAAAGCAATATTGTAAGGAAAATAATTTCGAAAAGTTTCGAAATTAATTTTGAGACCTTTTGAAAAAGTCGAAAAGTTTTCAAGAAAATGCTTTGAAGCTACAACCAAGTGGTTTTATGTTAGTTGCTAACAACCAAAACGAACGTTTTAAATTTAAACCCACTTGACTATATCAAAAAGAAGAATTTCTTAACCCTTGTCGACCCATAAAAAATCCGTTTTTTTTTTCTGTTTTTCTTCAAGCATTTTCTCGAAGTCTTTTAAAATGTAAAAATTAATTTACAACTTTAGTCAAATGGAATTCGGTTGTTTTTTTTTTTTTGTGGGGGGGGGGGGGGATTTTTCTCGGGCATGGACTCTAATTATCCGCTTCACTCGGGATCTTTCACTTTGATTGACAACGAATCGGGTGGATTGCCTTTCACAGCAACAACAAATCTCACGGTAAAATCAGTGTTAAAGTAAAGAATTGTACAAGTAAATCGAAATGCTCAGAATAGAATTCTGGCAAATCCGCAAATTGTTTCACGGTTTTCAGGTACCGTAACTTTTTCTCTCCTCTTCAATTGGATTTTATTCAGTTGTTTTTTTTTTTTTTTTTTTTTTTTTTTGTTGCAGCTCAAAGTCACTACAATTCATTGATGGCAGACTGAGTTTTCAATTTCTCGTAAAGTCCATTTCCAATGGCTTAGCACTAGTTTCATTGCGCTTTATTTCCATTTCCAGTTTGTATGCTTGGATTTGTTTGTGTGTGTGTAGAATGCGTAAACATTTTGATTACTTCCGGTAACGTGAAATGTGACTCCAAAAAAAATTTTTGTTGCTTCATCCGATTTACACTTGTGTTAGTTTGTGTTTGTGTTTGCGTTTTCGTGTTTTTTCTTTTTGTGAAAATCTCTTTAACTTTTGTTTCAACTGCAGTGTCCTTTTTCTATTTTTTGTTGTTGTTGTTTTTTTTTGCTTTAATTTGTTGTTGGTGCTGGTGCTGCTGTTGTGTTTGCTGCCTCACAGAATCCCTATTCAGAATGATTTTAAGCAAGATTTCACATTCTGAACTCAAATCGATTTTCAGTCGATGCACCATCAAAATCCATTTCCAATTTCATCCCGAAAGCTGCTTTCATTAAAACTTTCCAAGAAAGTAGGGTGGAAGAGAGAGTGAGAGGGGGAAAAAGAGAGTGAGATCTTATTTCACTGGCGCGATTTCTTATTCCTTTCTTTTTTTTTTTTTTTGCTGCACGTTTTGGTAAATTACCAAACTGGGAATTAAATTGTAAACACTTTCGAAGTCATTACTGCTTTCGGCCCCATCAGCAGTCGAATTGGCAACACAAACAAAAAAAATAAAAAAGACATTAAAAAGAGTTCATTCAATTCGCCTTGAAAGTGAATAAAAAAATTCGCAAAATATCACTGTAGCAGCGATTTTTTAAAATGAATGAAAAGCACTTTTCTCACCTGTAACAATTTCAATTTTTATGACTTCTGCAGCACTATCACATGCATAGAAGAATCATCCCTTAATTAAGGGAAATTTCTAGTACTCAGCGGCACCTTATGGGAGAAAAATATTGAAGCGAAAACCTTTAAGGGACCAAGTTTTTGTTTTCAGAGGATTCCCAAATAAAATTTTTAAGAAGTTTGGTCTTACTTTGACCCAATCATGAAATATATCCTCCAAAAAAAAAATTAAACTGGTAATGGGGCCCAATTCGGAATATTCCCGGCGAAAGGATTTCTGGAGAATTTACCTTTCTCGAGATTAAAATTCTCTTTTTTTAAATAGATATAGTAAAGAAAATTATGGGTATGGGTCAAATACCCATTCTCCATCAAATTTCTTCCCCCAAATATTTGAAAAGAACAAGTTTACTCTTGAGAAAAGTAAATTCCCCGGGAATTCTTTCCCCGGGCTTTCAGAATTGGGCTGATTATGTCGAAGCACCATAAAAGGACTTATTCTATATCGCATACTCCGGTTTGAAGGACTTTGAATATATAAAATTCTATTGCGCCCAGAATATCTATTGATTTTGATTTACCAATCGATACTCTATAATCTGTCAATTTTTAAGTATCTACAGTAGACTCTAGATAGTGTGAACACCGGATAGAAGTAACACCTAGGCGGTGTCGGACACATGTCCTGAGGCTTATACAATAGATTACAATAGTATTAAAACTTTTCTCAAGAAGTCTGTTCCAAAATCCATAAGCAAACGTAAGCAACAAGTCAGTATTTGTGAAAGAACTGAGCTTTTGGATAACAAGAATGTTTGTACTCTCGATTGTGTGAACAGCCTCGATAATATTACTGGACCTTCAAATGGTCCGATCTGGTCCATTCTCGAACTTGTTCTTACTCATGTCCCCGCAAATACGCATACCAAATTTCGTCAAGGTAGCTGAACTCTTTCGATAAGAAAAATGTATACGGACAGACAGATGGACATACGGACATAAGGACTCTCTCTAAATCGAATCTCCTGTAGATGCACACAAGCACACAAACGCTTTGTACCCTCGACACAGTGTGTCAGGTATAAAAAAAATTATATGAATGTACTTCTAATTACTGTCATGAATGTGAAAATGGTACCGTACGGCTAAAGAATTTATTCAATTATTTTTTTTTCTTGGGAAAATACATGAAATTCACAATTTTTCCATAGAGCTTTCAACAAATTTTTTATGAAGAGGAAAACAAGTTTTCTGACTTAAGAGAAATAGAGTCCAATGTCCTCCTAACCGAGCTGTCATCATTAATGAACTACTTTACCTTGCTTGGTCTTTTCATTGCACATTTTGCTGATTGTATCGAGTTAAAGCAAGACCGAGACCGAGCCTTTTGTGTGCGGTTGCATAATCAATGCGACGCCATTGCCGTGGACATACATACAGTTAGAACCCAGCAAACAATATGAGCATTTTCGGACACTTTTTGTACACATTTTGTCGACATTTTTATGAGCATTGACGCTCACAATGTGCACAAAAAAGAGTCCGAAATGAGCGTTTTTTTCTATGAAACCGGTCGCACTTTATGTGGATAATTTATGAGCCTAATATGACTCTTTTCGGACTCAGAAAAAAGTGCTTTCACCCTCCTAATGAAACACATAAAAACGTCATAAAAGGCACCTAAAAGATAATTTTCTAGGCACTTGAAACGCTACTGAATCGCCTCCTAAAAGGCTCTTTTATCACACATATTGAAGTGCAGATTTAATTGCAAAAAGTGCACTAAAGTGTGCACTTATCTGTGCACTTTAGAGAGAAACGAAATTATTAAAATTTTTGATAATAGCATTTTGAATAAAAATAACTAACAATACTTATTAAAAAAAGTAAAAAATAAATAAAAATTCACAATCTTTAATTAAAATAAACAAAACTTAAAGACGAAGACTGGCTGCGGCGTCGTTTCTCTCCTATGGGTTCCTTCATGGTTTTAATGTACTCCTTCCGGCTTGACTCATTTCATTTAATTTTTCTTTTTCCCCCGGCTAAAGCTTAAATATTATAATTGTCACATTGACAACTTACACACCTTCCGCATCGAAATTTAACCAGAACTGAAAATTTGAATCGTCTTGCATATCGCGTTTTTGAGCATCCCGTCATTATTCGCAGAATTTTCAACCAAACCAGTTGTCAACTCTGAAAACGCTCAGAAAAAAGTGCTTTTCTGAGCCCCTGCTAAAAAAAAAACGACAGAACATGCTCCGAAAATGCTCCATTTTATGTGTTTACTCATTAAACGCTCTTAAATTAGGCTCTTTTTAGACACATAATTCGGAGCGCTCCGAAATTTGCTTGCTGGGTAAGCGCAAACATCCAGACACATACTCGTACATACTGTATGGGTATACAAACATTCTCATTCGCAATGGTGAGTCCTTTAATTTGTGTGCAAATATTATTCAGATTGGCACTTTTGGCACATTGCATCTCACATGGATACTCTCAAAGCAAACTCGGTGGATCTTGCTCTTGCTCATGCCTAACGGTCGTGTTATTGGTAAGCACAAACAAAACAAAATGTAGCCATCCACCGCAAATCCTTTTGAGCCTCTTCGATACATTGCAAATGACCGATAAGGATTTTAAGGTTCAAAACTGAAAAAGGAACATCACATAAATTGCAGAGATGTCTTGGTTTTCTTCTAAAAGAACCACACAATGACGAACATGTCTGAACAAGGACCAAAACGAAAATCGATTTTCTTAATAAAAAGTGCAAATCGCAATATTTGCAATTAGCAATGACTAATTATTCGCATTTCTTTTATGCAAACATTGACTTTCAATAGTCAGTCTTTCATTTCCATTGAAAAATAAAATTGCCTCTGGGTAATTCTTTATTTGTTAATTTAATGATTTTAATATCAGTTTTTGTTTTAACATTTTATTTTTGTCGGATTTTAAAATTCCAATGGATATGTATTGAATATTGAATGATCAATCGATAACGCAACCGTAAAAAGACGGGAGCTCGAGAGGTGTTTTTCCTGTTGTCCTTTATTCGTAAATTTAAATCCTGGCACAATCCATAAGATCGACGCTTCTGATGTCGAGCTTTTTCAACATACGTTTCACATACAAGTGTAAATTATCTTTACCCTGCAGTAATTCCTATTGCTCTCCAACTACTCCCCGACTAGTTATAAAAGTACCAGGGCTAGTCCCTTTTTATTTGCCAACCAATGCCTTATTTATAGAAATGGTCAGTCCCACCAGGAGGCTATATTTAGGCATGTCCCTCTGTCTGTCTGTCTGTATACAGTTTTCTTATCGAAGGAGTTCAGCTATCTTGGCGAAACTTGGTGTGAATGTTTGCGGGCACATGAGTAAGAACAATTTTGAGAATCGACCGGATCGGACCATTTTTAAGGGTGACTCCAGTACTAGTGTCTATCACTTTGTTTTTTTATGTGAGGGCGGTTCTAAAAGCCCTCGGCTGTCAAAGTGGATGTTAAAAAATAAAAGGTGTAGTGCTGGCTGCCACGATTCGAGGTCTCCAAGTTGTTAGAAATCAAAAAGAAAAACGTAATTATAATCAGTATAAATGTCATTATGGCGTCAACCTCCAAAATAATTTTGGAATTTTTTTTTACAAAATGGCAGCCATTGAAAAATGACCCATCGATTTCGGGCATATTTTTTTGTACTTCAGGGTACAAAAAAAATAGTAAAAAATTTGTTAAAATTATGTTTGAGGTTCACGCCATAGTGGTGACAATTTTGCGTCGAGTGCAGTTCGTTTCATTAAAATCGGTCCAGTTGAACTGGAGAAATCGTGGCAGCCAGTTCAAAAAAAGTGGTTTCGAGATAAGTGCGTTTAAAGTTTGAAATAACGCGAAAAATACTCGATTTAGCGCAGATCTTGCGCCACAAAGAAGGCTATATCTTCTAAACTATTTCGAATTTCCAAAAATCATTTTAGCACGATATTCTCAAATATCCAAGCTATAAAAAATTGCACAAAAAAAAAATGGCAAAAAAATTTTTTCCCAATGAGACAACCCCCTTAAAAGCAGTTAATGTAATTTCTTCCACATTTCGACTAGTCCTATTCCGTGTATTCTCAGAGTACTCCTTTTTAGTAAGTTAACCTCTCTTCATTACTGGAGGGTAGTTGTATGGATAGTTTCATGCTCATATGCATTGAATTGCTGTGATGGTGTAGGAATGTATGAAATAACAATTGCCGTAAAATTTCATTGGAAAATGAAACAATGCAACAACATGATTGCCACAAAACACAACATAAATGAATTTTCGGTTGATTTCGTCTCTAAATGTTTTGAGAACCAATATTGACAATTGACGCATGCAATTTGCTTTGCTGGAGTTTATGCTCCGTTAAAGAGTTACAAAAATAAGACTTAATGGCTGACAATCTAATTTTTGGCTGTAAAATTTTTTATGATTTTATTTTAATCGTACTTTTTTCTGAGGAAAATAACAAAAGGATATTTGAAAATATAATCGAAAAAAAGAAATACGAACTGAAAATTCAACGGCAAACTCCGAAGAATGAAATTTTTTGTTTTTTTTTCTGGAGAATTGGATTTAAAAATTGAAATTGACTATAAGCTTCCGCTTAACCCTTCTCCGCTTAACCGCTTAACCTTAGCCAAAGCTTCTACAGTAAGTTGACGGTTATTGGATCAAACTGATAGTGGATTATCGACCGCAGTGCACAAAGGGCTTGACCATATGATCTTAAATATGGTACAGCGGGAGCCGGAAGCCCCAGAACCGAGTGGTGTGGTTCTTCCTAGTCATAGAACGGTCCGATTTTAGGAACTTTTCCATGCTGTTGGTATTTTATGAGCGATGGATAGCCCCAAAACTCGTCCGAGATTTTCTGACATTGTCAATTCCCATATTGGAGCTGAAATCGGTACATATTTCAGTGTACTTCACATTAATCCCTCGGGATACTTGCACCGCTTTTGGTGCTCAACCCAACCAATTTCAATTTGGAAAGAATTTAAAAAGTGAAAAGGTAAAAAATAAAAAAGCTAGGAATTAATCCCTTTATTCATAATCAAATTTTAAATTTAAAACATGGTTTAAATTAAATTTTTTCATGGACATTTGACTTTTAAAAAATAGGGGTATTCACAAAGGTGTCGAAAAATAGGAAAGTCGGAAAATTGAAAATTTTTACCTGCTTAAAAAGTTGTGCAAGATACAAAAAAGTTTAAAAAAATTTTAACAAGTCGCAATTTTCCGATTTTCCGACATTCCAACGTTTTTAACACGCCTTTGTGAATACCCCTAATGTTTTAAATTTAAAATTTTGATTATGAATAAGGGGGTAAGTATTTTCGAATTAAAAGTTTGAATTTAAGGAATCCAAGATGTTCCGTACTTACTTCATCCTGAGACCATTTCCTTCACCATCGAGCAAAAAACATTTGCATTTTTTTTTTTGTACAAAGCCAATAGAAATCTGACTTGCATTAAAAAATATGTTTTTTCCATCTTTTTGCATCACGGAAGCGTTCATTGCAAACATCGTTTCCGTTGGGCTACAGAAGAAAAAAAAAACAAAGAAGCTGTGGAGCAAAAGAAATGGATTTGAATTGCTCAAGAGAAAATTGTGGAAGAAATCGAAGAAGAAGAAAAAAGAAGGAAAAAAAAAGCAAACCAATATTAAGATTGCGGCTGTAATAGATGCAATAAAATTTGAATTTCAAGCAGATGCCTCACTTTTTCGTCCTTCCCCCAGAATGACCTTGATGCTTAGCCAAATTTTTCGTGCAAAGAAGCTTTGGGACTATGAAAAAATTAAGTAAGCAACAAGTGAAATCAAAAATAAAATGTTAAAAACATTCAGCAATGTGGATGAAAGGATAAAAGATGCTCAAATGCAATTTTTGTGCTTTTACATTAATGCGATGCTCGAAGGTACATACATGTATGTATGTATGTATGTTTGAGGAGCGAAAAAAAGCCTACAAATTCATTCAAGTTTTTCTTGCATCGTAACAAACGAATATTAACTAGAGTTCAGTGGGTACAAGAACCTGAAGGTCAGGGTTGAATGAAACTAAGAGAAGAAAAGGGGCGGAAAAGAGGTAGACTAAAGAATCGGTTGGGTACATACAGACTCTAAATATGCCCCAAATACCTATATATATCGAGAAAACTTTCGAGCCAGAATCTGTTTTTCTGCAGACTGAGAATTTTTCAGATTCATCAGATTTCAATGAAATGAAATTCAACAACTATTACATTATCTGTGAGGATATCCCAATGAAATCAGCGTTTTCCCTTTTCTAAAAAGCTTTTTCTTATATTTTGTTTTAACAACTTCATTGTGAACTTAGGGATCAAGGACGGGAGTTACCTATTGTCGGTCAGTGGTTTGAGTCTTTCATTAAAAAATTCACCTGAAATAACTTAAACCAATGTTCAAAAATTAAGTTATCAGAAAATGAATTAACAAGGTTCATTGTTGTCCTGTCAAAAGGACACAGAAAAATGTCTCCTTATGGAAACAGAACACATTTTAAATAACAGATATGTTAACGGATTTTAACATAAAAGGAAAATGTAAATCAAAATAATGCTATGTTAAAATTTAACATTTTCGGGACATTATCATAAAAGTCCTTTTCCCCAAAAATTTAGTACAATGTGGATCGTATTTTAAAGAACTTCCCCATATTCGTTGGTGACTCTGAATATAGAAAAATGTAAAATTCTCGTGTTTTTTCTATTAAATGGATGTTTGAAATATCCCTCGGCTGTTAAAGTTTAAAAGGAAATATTCAGCCCTATTCTAAATGAATATTCCGCGGGAGTTTTTTTCCTTTCTCGGCGGAAAAAGGAATTATTCTAAGCGTCCATAAAAGAAAGGAAGTTATGAACTTTGCATAAAAATGTTCAAAGTTCTTGTTCGCTTTACATGCCCTTCCCAGTGGGCTAAGAATGGAAGCATTTTTTTCAAATCCTCACGAAAAAACTCCCCGGGAATATTTACTTGAGGGCAGTGACATTTTAACAAATCATGCTGTATGAGGACAAGCTTAAATTCAATTTATTTACAATCATAGGAAAATGTTAAATATTTATTCATTGCCAATCATAGAGCAACGCTTTCGAAAGCTCTATTTAGGATAGGTTAGGTTAGAGTGGCTGCCCCCTTTAAGGGGACACACTTAGGCCGCATATGGGCCCGTTGTGGTACCACATGGGAAGACATGCCTCCCTAATTACCCGTTTGGTGAAACCACTTGGACTCATTAATGAAGCGAGCTATGTCTTTTATTCGAACAGATGACAGCTCAGTGAGAGAGGAGAAGAAGAAAGAACCGAGCAGCCTGGATCTTCTCCTGGCCAAGCCCGGGCAGTGGCACATGAGGTGACTCACCGTTTCTTCTTCCTCCTCCGATCTGCAACTTCTACAGAAGTCATTGTAAAGAACGCCAAGGCGTTCTGCGTGTCTGCCTATTAGTCAATGTCCTGTGATTATGAAGACCATACGCCTTATGTCGGCGCGGCCCAGCGCCAGGAGTTGACTGGTCCTTTTGTAGTCCAGGTCTACCCACATCAACCTTGAAGTTAGGCAAGAATCTTACTCTGCCCATGCCAAAAGCTGTATTTAAGAATAGATCAACTCCCCCAAGTCTGTTGTCTGAGAAATTCTTAGTGAAAATAAAAGAAAATTATTAGATCGCCGGAAAATTGAGGGACTGCTTTTTCGTTCTTGTGGCATATTTGTCAACGTTGGCGTACGACTTGCAGCAAACATATTGTCGTACCAGAGTTATCTTATGAGATAAGAACACTTTCTAGGGTCAAACTTTTCTCCATGACCTTAGATATTTTTGGATGAAACCATTAAGAACTCCAAACACTTTTTTTTAAATATCTCTTTCAAGCCCACTAGGGTTACAGTCTTCGTGTCGCCTAAAGTTCTTTGAAAGTCGAAACTTTCAAGCATATTTCAATTAATAGTCTCTCTAGTAGCTGTCGTAAACTTAGTTTATCCTTTAATAAAGATTTTTATTTGAAAGCTTAACCTTTAACTGTGGAACGTGCGGTCTCACAGACCGCTTGCAGTTTTGTGGATCTCGTGCCCCTCTCCTCCGGCGGACCCGAGACGTATGCCGGCCTCAGTAGCTTCAGCCTTCGTTGCGAAATGACTGCTGAGAGAGAAGGTTACGTCGTCGACTAAATTTTGCGTGAGTTATTTTGCTTTATATTTTGAAAGCGGTCTGTGAGACCGCACGTCCACGTTTGTGTTATAAATTGATGCTGACGGTGATTTTTTTTCTTTGAGATTTTGGTACCTAAAATGTCAAAAAACGGTCAACCAAAGACTGCAGGCAAACTATAAGATGAAAGAAAAGACATCCCACACTTGTGTAGGCTGTAAACAGCCGCTGTTCAAAGACTAGTGTTGCAACGGATAGTGTGTCCGGTAGGATGCCGGATATCCGGCTGGCTGCTAGGCCGGCTAGCCGGATATCCGGCTGCCAAAAATCGCAGTTTTTTCTTATATATTTTTGGTTTTTAAAGCCATATTGAACGGCGTATCAATGATCCTGAGGGTTGGCATTTGGTAGAAAAAATTTTGAACGTTATTTTTTGACACAGCACACATTTTAGTAGTGCGTGTTTCAAGTGGTTGGACAGAAGTGCAATAAAAAATCTCTGAAAATGGAAATTTTCTGTGAAAATGTTAGCGGAACTGCATCCGGTTTCCTCCAATCGCTCCAATTTCTAATCTTCATCCTAGTACAAATACAATATAGCAAATGTTTAATGTGTGGTATCCGGCGGCCGGATATAGATGGTATCCGGAATCCGCCCGGATACTAAATTTTAGGCCGGATAGGCCAGATACCGGATAGTGGCAGGATATCCGTTGCAACTCTAGCAAAGACTGCCAGTAAAAATGACCAAATTCGACCCTTGTCGAAATATTTATGTTTATTTTTTAGAACAATATATTAAGTTTTTTATGTTTTTTGTTCTTTATATTTCATTGTAAGAGAAGTTAAAGTAACTAAAAAATGAATTTTCCTGTGGTGATATACCAATAGAGTGATCTCAAGCTTTAAAGACTGAAAATTGCCTTTAATTGTTATATTGTTAGATTAAGTTTAAAATAAATCCTTTTTTTATTAAAATTGCATCTCTTATTTAAAATCAGTAGCTATTCTAAGGGATAACAGCAAAAAAAGATACAATACTTTCTCATGAAGGTATAAACCATCCCGTAAAGATAGCGGTCTGTGAGACCGCACGTCCATAGAAGTGTAACAAAAATGGAACGTCCACAGTTAAAGGTTAAGCTAAGATTAAGACAATGATTTTTTTCAACTGTTCAAAATTGTTGCTAAAATATCCAGATGTCATATTATTGAAAATTGTCAATGAAATAATTACAAGCCTCCAAAATTAATTGCATCAAATCATGTTTATAAAATACAAAGAAAGAAAATTCAGATCATTCGATCTCTGAATGACAGTTGATTAGCAGAAACTGGACGGTTTTCATCCATGGCAACCTCACTTTGTCCAGTCCTGTATTAACCTCAGCTGGTAGAGTAGCCCACCACCCATCTAACGAATTCATTTCATGTTTTTTTTCATCATTTTTCTTTTTACTTCCGTTGAGTAAGCTCGCTCCCTCGATCCAAAATAGTGGACAAGAGTAAAAATTGGAATGTTTTTATATTCTTATATATTGAATTTTATCCTAAGTTTTGGTGTTAGTTCTCTTGGAGCCTGGAGGCCAAACATTCCTGTTATAATTTGTTAATTTTTTGGCAATAGAAAAAAAAAATCTTTCGTCGATTATTTTGTTTTCACTCCTTCACATATAAAGTTATATTTTTGGCATTTATGCAAAGATTTTAAAAACTTTGAATGTCTCACTTTGTTGGGTGAGGAACCGACTTTAAATATAGGTACAATGCAAAAAACATTATCTTCCATCTGATCGATTTTTTAGATGCCGATGAATGAAAAATTTTATGAATTTTTTTCTAAATATATATATATTTTTTTATGTTTAAGCTTCTACTGAATCTTGTTTTCTTGACCGACCTTCAATCTATGTGACAAAACGTTTTAAAATGGTTCATTTACTTTAATTTATCGTATTAAAAGTTCTCAAATAAGCTGCAATACCTACTCCCATAAAAAAAAACCTTTTTTTCCCCCAAAAATAAATATAAGAAACCCTTGCATAAATATTTTTTTAAATACTTTTTTCGTATTAAAAAGGCCAAATTCCATAAGAAAAAAGTATTAAGATCTAATGCAAAAAATGGTGTAAACTAGTGTAATTAACTTATGTTAGAAGAATAATATTTAGCATTGTGTCTCAATTTTGGATTGAGTTCGCGTATGTATGACTATTCCCAAATGATGTTTGCTGTTATGTTAGGTGATGTTGCACTGTCGTTCATGTGTGAATTAATAAAGACGCTTTTTATACATGCAGACAAAAAGCTTCAAAATGACAGCACAAAACAAAACGAAAATAAAATAGAATAGAATAAAATGACATAAAAAGTAATAGAGAGTTATACGTGACACAAATTTTTGGCGGATATGTTGCACAGTCTGTCTGAGTGTCTGTCTCGCTTGCGTATTTTTTTTTTAATGTTTTTTGCTTTTGAGATAATTCTCTGTGGGTGGGTGGGATTTGGTAATGACATGCCACAGGTAAAGTGAATGAAACCTCATATAATGTGCAGTGCAACATTTTATTGCGGAAGCTAATGGCAGCAAAACGACTTGATGAGGGAGGCTGAATATGGCAACTCGTATGGAAATGTCAGTCTCTGTTCGCTAAGCTTCATTGAAAGGATTTGTTTTGTGAGTGGTTTTTTTTTTTTTTTTTGTGTGCACTTTTTGCATTTTGCATTTGAAGGGATACAACCGAAATCGTTGTTGTTTGAAAAGATTTTTTCCATGAATTGCAGCTGTTTATGGGAACAAATTTGCACAATATTTTTCATCCATTCAGCAAATGAAATATATTTAAAAAAAAAGCGAACAATCTTATTTGTAATCAATATGATAGACATGTGACGTTTCAGAAAGGATGTCCTTCTGAGCGAAAATGCCACACCCAGACGTTTTAGACGTTATTCAACCATTACAAAATATTTTTTGAAAGGGAGCATAAATGTTGCACTAACCTCGGGGGCGGTGAAATGGGATAGTGATGAGACCACATTGATAGCTAAGAGTTGCCGTAATCGGATAATAATCAAAAAGGAAGAATGATGAAGAAAACTTTAAAAAAAAACAATTTAAAGTAGTTCAAATAGTTTGAATTGAATTGAATTGTTTCTTCCTTGTTTGTTCACCTCAAATGCAGACAACAGAAACGGCAACAAACATTGAGAAAGCTCAAATGTGCTATGAATTTCAGACCTCTCATTTATGTATAAATTCGTCCGGATATTAGCACCCCCGGGCAAAAACCCTGCTTGATGGAAAAAAATATGATGATTGTTCAACATAAATTTGTCATTGCACTCAAATTATTTCGAAACAAATTATTTGCCGCTTTTGAATAACCTCTTTATTGTGCTCATGTCCGAGGATGACTGCATTCTTCTTATAAAAATTGAAGGCGACAGCCTTAAAGGAATCTTTAATATGATTTCATATTGAATCTAATCGTATGGATGAATAAAATATTTGTTATCATGTTGAAAATGATATTGATATGGCTCATTAAAATCATGTCGCCGCTAGAGCTACCATCATTTATCACTTGTGCGAACTGTCACGCACGGATGCATGACAAGAAGAAAAATGTTAAGAAAACTGCAATAATCAATTAAGTTTTTTCAAACTCTGACAAAAGAAAAGGGTTGAAATTTCAATGACGCCATACGTCGGCAAACCCTTTCATTTATTTTCCTGGCATCATTTAGAAAAAAATTATATAAAACTTTTTTTTATAGAAAAAATACAAGATATTGATCCTCATGCATAAACCCAAGCAATCCTCGCATCACTCAAAGTGAGGACCAGTTTCTGCCCAAAATAACTGGCTGTGTTCGAAACCTATGTATATTAGAAATGTTATCGATAAACATATATCCGCAGGTGATTTTATAAGCGTTTTCGAATAGACCGATTGTTCATCGATTATATCGGCACTGTTGCCAGTTTGGGGATTATTTGCCCTCAGTTAAGGGGAATTTCTGGTCGTTAGAGGACACTTGGGAGGTAAAGACTATAGGTGAACTTTATGCGATCAAGTTTTTGTTTTTAGATGATTTCAAAACCAAATTGAAGTGCATTTTGCATTTATTTCGAGACATTCGGGGAATATATCCCCAAAAAAAATTGGGGGATTATTTTTTTAATGGGATGCGTCAAGTACCGGTACGATCGTCTCACCTATGGTGTATTTAATTGTTATTGATAAGTTTAATCGAGATAGATTTCAATAAGTCTTCATATCCCATCTGAGAGAGTGCTTTCTTTCACCAAATCTTAGCCCAGATGTAAAACTTCAAACGAAATTTCAATAAGGAACTACAATTTCGTAAACCGCAAGAAAAAAGAAGGAGACAATAGTATTAGTAGTAGATGTAGAAGTAGTAGTAGTACTAGAAGTAGTAGTAGTACTAGTAGTAGTATTCGTAGTACAAGTAGTAGTAGTAGTAGTAGTACTAGTAGTAGTAGTAGTAGTAGTATTAGTCTAGTAGTAATAGTAGTCCGCTTTTATCTCATCATGAAATTGATAGTAGTAGTAGTAGTAGTAGTAATAGTAGTAGTAGTACTAGTAGTAGTAGTAGTAGTACTAGTAGCTAGTAGTAGTGAGAAAAAAGAAATAAACCACTTTTAAATTCAAAAACAAATTTCTCCTGAGTCTCTTGACGTCGAAATTACGTGACTTACCTCGAAAATTAGCTTCAATTTGTTCGATTCTAAGCTGAAGACTTTATTTTGAAAGATACTTACAACTTTATAAAGCGGTTCAAACGCTGTCAACACGCACACTAACACACATACTCACACATATTCGCACACACACACCTTCACACAGAAAGACAGACACACACGACAAGCTATTTGACCTATGAATGCCAATTTCAACGAAGGAAAAAGTCTCAGTGGTCGGCAAAGGTCAGGAGCAATTTATCAGCAAACCAAGACAAACGTGATATTGCCAGGCAGCCGAGAAAGGAAATGGAAAAATAAAGTTTAAAAACTTCGACACATGAAGTGATGATTTTGAAATCCCCCCTCAGCACCTCAGGTCTTGTTTAAGTTCTCGTAATGTTTTTTTTTTTGCAAAAATTTTAGAAAATCGTCGCATTCTTTTGACTTGGTCTTCGAAGAGTGACAAGAGTCCATTATGTGAGAATGTGCAAAAAGAGGATGAAACGAGAAATAAGAATCAAAATGAAAAAAGGATAATAAAAAGCGCATCAGCTTTTGCGAATATGACAGAATATGCATTATCTGTGAGTGCCGCAAGGAAATCTAACTGAATAGTGCGATTTAATTAAGCAGCACCATCTGCGGTTATTTCACGTTATTTCCGAAGCTATGGAAATTGCATTAACAGCTGAAAGTGCAGGCAGACGCGCCCCCACGGCCACCTACGGCTGCCACTCAACTTTGTTTGCACTTCACGCCTGAACTGCCAATACGAAAATCGCCGGAGATCAGATGCAAATCCGGCAAAATGCATGCAAATTGAAAATGGACTTAAGAACTTAAGTGAAGTCTGAGAACAGGAAATGCTGCAGCGATTCTCGATGAAAGCTTTAAAAAAAAAATTGTTGGAAAATTTCGTCTCTGATCTCTATAGAAAAGAATTTATTCAACAGAATGGAAGGAAACTACTCGTATGTAATTAAATCCATCAGAAATTTATTTTTAAATTGGATTTGAGGGATTGGGAGGAGTCTTTGAAGTATGAAGGAAATTCCAAATCTTTTCCCATATGAAGTTATAAATTTTAGGAAAATATTATCACGTTCTGCCATAATATTTACAACATATTTTCTTATTCCGGGGCATCCGTTTCACATGGTCTTAGTTCTGCGAAACCTTTCTTAATGGCCTTATTTTTGGCACCTCTAACATCAAAGCCTTTTCGGCCACAATAGGCATAGCACAATATCGCTGAGGAATTTTATCATTTTCGTCCCGCAAAAACTTGGAAAATCCCGAGACACGTGAACACATGTCAGCATGAATTCGGTGGTGTAAAAGTGTGTGAAGGACGAAAGAATGTGCCAATCCTAGCTTGGGCTCACTGCATGCACTCACTTAAGTAGTTACCCGATTTTGGGCTACTTAAGAGGCTAAGTTTTAGGCTTTAAGTTCGGGAACTCTTTAAAATCGACTTCACCACTTCACCACTGAATGCTGTGACAGACTGTGCGGAGCTTTGACACTTAGAACACAAAACTTCGAGTCGAAATCATTGTATTTAATTTTACTTTTATTTTTAATGTCTACGTAATTGTATTTTTTTAAATTCTTTCAAGAAATTCTCCCTTTTTGAAAAGACAATGCGTGTAAAAGTATCGCGTGACTTGCTAACGTGTCCGTTTTAAGTGCTTGGTGGAAGCCAACATTTTGGAAAAGCTATTTAGAAGCTTCACTTAAGACAAATAAAAAGGCGTTGAAAATGCAATCCTTCTTTATAAAGTCAGTCGAATTCAATTAAAGAGAGCTTGATTCCATGAAAGGCAATGTCATTGTCGTGTTAAACTGCAATTTGCGATATTCGGAAATCTTCCAAACGAGAACTGCGCATGCCCTGAGGAAGTAGAAGTTAAAATTCCCTAATAAGGACATCAATTCAAAATTGAAGCGGGAAATTAAATAAATGAAAAAGGAAATATTACTTCATCTGTAGACCGCTTATTACTCTCGATACCCACTGTGTCAAGTTTATATTGCGTTTGTGCGGTTGTGTGCAACATCCATAAGCGAGAGAACGTGATAGACCCTACAAGGGTCCACCAGGAGATTCGATTTAATCATCGTGTCCGGTAGTCTGTCCGTTTGCATACAGTTTTCTCATTGAGAGAGTTAAGCAATTTCGAAGAAATTTGGCATGCGTATTGGCGGAGATTTGAGTACGAACAAGTTCGATAATGGGCTTCATCGGCCCTATTTCGGGGTACCTCTAGTACTAGAGTCTGTCACAATAATCGAAAAACCACTCCGAATCGGAATTTTTCGAGATATTTTAATGAAATTCGAATACATAGGTACATTTGACCTTATATGTAGACCTCTGATTAAATTTCTAAAAAATTGTAAAAGTAGGCGTGGCAAAAGGGCGGTTTTCATAAAGTCATTGCAGTGCAATGGGCATATGAGTCTTGTCCATTTTTCCCACTGAAGCTACGTACCGAGTACCTCTTATAGCGAGCTTTGTCAAGGAAATTACCCTTTCATTCCAGCCTCCTCCCGCTCCAAGGAATTAGCACCCACTTGGCATACACTTAAGGTACGTGGTTCTTCTTTTGTATATACGAGTATTTTCGATAAAATATAATCGTGATGGCACGATCAAGGCGCTTTTATGGTCTAGAAAACATCCAGAGTACTTCGTTCAGCTTAAAAAAAATATTCAAACATACAACTAGTTAAAGCGAGTGGTTTATCTCTAACGGGCATTGTATTGTCCGGCTCGCCTGGCAGTAATTTTTCTTGTGTTTTCAAGAATATTCATGTTAAAATTTTTTGAAATATGCTACAATATAAATTTTAGTAAATTCGTTTTTTGCTCAACCGATTGAAGATTTTATAATCGAGAAAAAGAAAAAAAGGGGAGAAAATAATTTCGCCTTCAAACCAAACATGGCTTTCGTGGTTGTTTCTTTAACAGTTACTTTCTATTTTTTTTTTTTTTTTGTTACTATTTTTCTGTTGCTTGCGAATTGGATTCATAAAAATGGAAGAAAAAAGTTGCTTGCGTTTCCAGCTGACAGCAAGTTTCGCAATAAGTTGTTCACGCTTGGTTGCTTTCGTAATAAAAATGAGTTACTGCGCGTTAAAAATTCTTCCCACCTCTTAGCTCCTCTTTCGAGCATACATAGCGACGAGGAAGTTGAGTAACATGAGCGTACCTGTAAATCTACAATTTCATTTCATTTTTTAGAGTCTCAAAAGTGAACATATGAGATAAATATTTGCTGCACGAAGGACTGTTGCGGGTGACTGAAATAGCTTATAAGTTATGGTCTCCTGTTATTGTTTTTTTTTTTTTTTTTTTTCATTTGACTGAAAGAACATAAAAGTGTAGATTGGAAACATTTTAATTTTGAAACCTCATTTTTTTTATGTGGTTACTGTTCTGCTAACGCGTTACTCTAGCAATTTCTTTCGTTTTCGATATTTGAAAGTTCTTTTTGAATGCAAACAAAAGTACACAATATCGCGTTCAATTTTCCACGCTACGAAAAGTCAACGCAATCGCATGAAAGTCACATTTCGAAGCTTTATAGACGGCCCTTCAGAAATGATTATATTTAGCGAAGAAATTGAATTTGAAAGTAAACAGAAAGACTCAGAAATTCAATTTCCTTCAAGTGGAATTTAAGTGAAATCATTCAAGAGTGTTCACGTTGAGGGAAAGGCGATTTACTGTGATATTTAAAGCAAAGTAAATCATCATTGAAATCGCATTGATATGGTTTTAATTAAGGGAGGACATAGTTATAGGGTCGATGATTTGCGAGATAAACTTCTTACAAAAATACATACATGTATGTTTACATACGTATAGTATGTACCTACGTACGTTTTATGTCCAACATGATATCATTTGTCATCGATACGGATTTACGGCTGTTGTGAGAAAAATGAGGGAGATCCAAATCCAATGGCATGGATATGTATTACAGGAACACGAAGCCAATGACTACAAAGGCTTTGATGTTTGGTGGTGCCAGGGACAAGCGCAAAAGGATGCATAGAAAGAGATGGATTACATTTCATTGAAGATGATATGGCGGCGAACATAGGAAATCGCGTCAAAAATAATGCATCCTGATTTCTGTCGGTATAAAAGACGCTAAGACCAAGAAGATAAGAATCAACATTTTTTATTTATTTATTTATTTATTTTATTTTCTATTGATCGACGAACTAAAGAGAAAATATCGCATAAAAGTCACAAAACATGCAGGACTCTTATCTTTGGCAAAGACTAGAGAATACAGGTTACTTTCAGTCGTCATAGAAAAACCCAAATTCTGTCGAAAAAGTCTTAAGGAGCAAGTCTTAAAGAAGTCGGCCTCTGTGCCGTAGTTGTCTGAGATGTCAGCTTCCGAAGCGAGAGGCCCTGGGTTCAACTCCCAGCAGAGGTCGTGGACGTTTTAGTCATTCTTTAGAGTTTCTGGTTTTCTTTGTTTTCCCATCATACGTGGTATCAAAACGGGCCCATTTGATGCCTAAGTGTGTCACCCTCAATGACAGCCACACTAACTCACCTAATCTAACCAAAGCCTTAAAGATTTAAATGTAATCGAATAAAATTCTGATCAAACGATTTCGAATCTTCAATTTAAGTTTTTCATCCAAATTGAATTTGTTTTTATAAAAAATCGTAAAATACCATGGAATCGAGTGTCATAGAAAGTATTAATTTGCATCTATTTCGCGCACGACATTTATAAATATTTATTAAACCCTTCGGGTAACTTTTGTTGATCGCTCGCATTGTCCGTATTTTGATTAGGCGATTTTTACCGCTGAAACTTTTAGTTGAAGGATGAGAATCGTCCCCTTCCCTCGCGCTTCATCGTACCTTTTTCACCCTCAAACTACGAGTTGATGGGATTAAAGTCACATATTCTAAAAAACGGACATTTTTAAATCCTTTTGCAATTTCAATACCGCGTTTGTCAATTAATGTCAAGCATTCATTTTTGTATGCAATTCACTAGTATTGAAAATTCAATCTACAGTAAAAGAATATATTTATTATTAAAGGTAGTATTACACTGTTTGGCATTTGGCCAAATATTTGGAATTTCGGTGCCAAACACAGGTTCAAACAGTGTAATAGGCAAATATATTTGACTAAACATATTATTTGATCGTATTTGGGTTATGTTTGGCATATCGTCAAAAAGCCAAATATTTGACACTTTTTTTTCTGTGTAATTGGGTTCGCTTTAAACAAAGCAAACTGTTTGCACGTATTTGGAATATAATTTTTGTTTGGATATTCCTTGTCAACTGCAGAAACAAATACAGCCAAATAAAGACAAAATTATTTTTATTTCAACCTAAAATTGAATTTAAAAAAATGTCTGAAGGAAAAAAGAGAGTCAAAAAGGTTTCCATACAGTGGAGTGACACCGAAATAATGAAATTGATAAGCAATGTGGAAATGCGCGAATGTCTCAGTTAAATGATTATAAAAATAAAATAATCAGAGATAATGCTTGGAAAGAGGTGGGTCTTGAGTTTGAACAAAGAAATTTGGTGTGTGTATAGCTACTATGTAGACTTAAGCTTTCGCTGAAAAAAAATTGCGACGTCGCTATAACTATGGTCATCATCCTACACATTAGAAAAAAACACTCTTTCTCTTATTCTCATATCTGTATACAAAAATGATTTTTTTTGCTTCTTCTGATTGTGTATTTTGCCGCCAAATAAAGTCGTCACTTAAGGTTAAAATTTGACCACCATTCGCGAAGTTCGCGAAAATTTGATTTTCTCTATTTTGAATTGAGTATTTCGCTGCTAGACAAAATGTCCTCTAACGGTTAAAATTTGACCATGCCCACCATTCGCAAAAAATTTGTACTTAAATATAATTTCGAGTTTGTGAAGCTAAATCGAAGCACAGATAATGTGTAGCTAGAACAACGAAAAGGGCAGGAATTTTTGTTAAGGTAATGTTTCAACATATTTAAGGCTGAGGAAAAGGTATGTGTGCAATCGGCTTAGCCGATGTAAACTTCTTTACTTGTTATCTTTTTAATTTCTCCAAAGAACAAGAAAATTATTATGAAATAATAAAGAATTTTTTCAAAATACTTTATTCTTGTCAAATAATTTGATGACAAACAGTCTAATACCTATCCAAATAACTTTGACTCGCTTGCTCCAAACATGTATTTGTCTGAATCAAGCCAAACAAAAAAGTTCCAAATATTTTATTTATATGCCAAACAGTGTAATACCCTATTTTTATATGCCGATCAAACACAATATTTTATCAAATATTCGTAAAAAATTTTATTCCAAATATTTGGCCAAATGCCAAACAGTGTAATACAAGCTTAAGTATTTAATTTTAATTTAATTTTTTTAAATTTTGTTCGATGTTAAATAGTTTTTCTACATTTTAAAAATTACCTTAATCCAAATGACCCTCTTTATGCATCCATGTGTTCGTGCACATCAGGAGTACTTTTAAAAATGGATTAAATATTTTAATGAGTTTAAAACGTACATAAAGAGTGACTGAATATCTACCACTGAAAATGGTAAACTCTTGTAACTCTTGTCAGTATTTACGCCTGAGTTCTCAGATTTGGACTGTAGCTCGTTAATTTAGTTGCCAAGTGCGGCAGCGCAGTTGTTAACTTAATTAAAAGAAGTAAGCAAATTTTGTTTGTTGCCGAATTCGGTATTGGTCGACTGCAGCGCAACCTTCGCATCTTGATCGCTTCTCACAGACAGAGTGCAGAGAAGGATGATACGGTTGTTTAAAATTGTATAGAAAATGAAATACTTTGTGGTCAAAGT
This sequence comes from Chlorops oryzae, assembly GCA_020466095.1. Lineage (NCBI taxonomy): Eukaryota > Metazoa > Arthropoda > Insecta > Diptera > Chloropidae > Chlorops > Chlorops oryzae. The sequence goes on from CM035807.1 coordinate 82,392,304, forward strand.
AAATTTGATAAGGATGGACTCTGCGCTTAGTTTCTATAATGAATCATCGTTCGAATTGAAGCGACATGAATCAGTCTTGATTGTTGACATGTTACAAACGGCCTACAATGATTGAAAATGCCATTCCGAAGGCACTGCAAAAGATTTCATTTAGATGCATGTATGTACGTCCCAGAGGAAAATGCTTACGAAAGCGTTTTCAAAATGCCGTTCGGACTGGTGCAGCTGGCGCGCTTCTTTTACTTTACTTTTGGACCCTGTAATTACCGCTAGGCAAACAAGTTCACTTTTGATATGTATCTATCTCAGCGGTTCTCTGAAGTCAACAACTTCGTGTACATACTCTTTTTCTGCAATTCGTTTTTGAAGTGTGTTTGTGTGTGGATTTTTTTGGCTTCTTTTTTAGACCATCCTCGTCAGAGTCACGGAATTCCAAATGTTTTGTTTGTGTTTCCTTGCAAGCATTAAAATTTCTTGCTAATGGCAGAGTTTTTCTATTTTTTCTTTCGTAGGTTTTCCATACTTTCTTATTTTGCGAAAATTGCCCGAAAAATGCAACTAAGTCGTTAGAATCACATCAGGCAAATGGGCAAAAATGGCGAAGAAAAAAAAGAGAATTCGAAATTCGGTTGAACGTTGAACGTTGAACGTCGAAGCAACGACTCGCAACGGTCATTGCAATATCAATTAAAAGTCAATTGCGGTTAAAGTTTTTATTTCACAACATTGCGAGAACATTTTTGGTTTAATTGCGAATTGTTTCAAATGGAAGTGCTTTCCAGCAATAAGGTTAAGTAAAATTCGTCCTTTTGGCAACGAAAATCAATTAGGATATTTTAGCAAAAATTATGGAATTTTTTAAGAACATATTTTGAACGCCTTCGATTTTTTTCGGACTGCTTTCAAATGAATTTTTATGCTTTTCTGGATATAGAGTTACCATTATTCACGTGATGACAGTGTAGGTAAGGCTTACTGTACATTTTCCCATTGCGTGTGTAATTAATTTGATTGCTTGAAAGACTAGCAGCATATGCTTATGAAGCTTCTACATTCACAGTTACTTTTTAAAAGTAATTAATCTAATTTTCCAATATTGAAGGCAGCTTTTACTGTGCCGAATAATAATAAGTTACCGTAACGCTAAGTAGTGTAACCACATCAAATAACTCTCCTTTTAACCGATAGTCAAAACCCATTCGCCTTTATCGATCTATTCAACGAACACTTTAGTTGATTACGATTGAATGGTAATGAGCATCATCAAAATATTCTTGGGTAAAATAAACACACTTTACGTTATATATAGATGTACATAATTATTGGATTTCGATCAACTCTTACGATATGCACACAAAGAAACTTAACTGAATATTTTCTATGCGAATTCTATTTGTTCGTATGTGAATGAAATCGATATGAAAACATTTAACTCCGAAAAATTTCTATGATTTTAAGGCCCGATATTACAGTGCATACTTAAGTTAAGGAAGCTTGAAGACTTAAGAACACCTTAAGTGTCAAGCGGTTTAACAGTCAATTTTTATCCAAAACTCACGAAAATTGTTTTCGGCAGGTAACATTTGAAAAAGCCTATATTTTTTATTTATAGTTTTTTAAAATTCGTAAAATTAGTGAAATTCCTTCATTAAATTAATTTGAAAACTTATTTAAGGAGCAATTAAATTTTGTACTGTTAAAATGCTTTACAGACTTAAGCTTTACTTAAGTGCTAAGGAGACCTTAAGTATGCACTGTAATATCGGGCCTTATATGTACAAATTGTAGTCGACACTGCGTATACGTAATGTTTTTTGCTTGATAAAAGCTGCTGTACCCAGTTGTAAAAATGTTGTTGAATCATGCCTCTTAAGGGTGCTTTGCATGCATGCCAACCTTCCATGCCTGTTCATTTCTTTTTTATACAGGCTTGTCAAAGGAAATCATGCATAGACAAGAAGTGTTTGATTAATGCTTGAAAACCCATGAAACATGTCTTCCCTACTATGCATGAATCAATGATCCTGAGAACACAATAATCTAATTGCTGGAATTCGTTCGCCTAAACAAGCAGTAACAACCCGATGTAGGCGGGTTCAATCCCCGCTGCGGCGAGCATAATTTTTTTTCTTGTGAATACTTAGATAGATAATAATATAACAAATCAAAATATTTCAAAACTTAGAGGAATAACTTGCTTTCATCCAAACATTAATGGAAAAAAAAATGTTTTCTAAGCACGGCGTGTCTCATGACTGGATAGGTAACTTCAGTTTATAACTTCCAACTTGCTTCCTACCCCCAGCGGCCCCGCCCCCCTAATTGGGTCAAACTTTACCACAAATTTGAAAATTTACTTTGCAACTTTCTAAGTCCCAATTTTTCCGCCTGCGACAGGAATCGAACTCGAGCCCTCCAGGTTACAAATCGCAACACGCTCCCATTACGCTACCGAGAGATCTCATTCGCGAGTGCTACATTTAATATATTAACGTTCGAAAAAATCGAACTGTAAAGGCCTCGTAAGGTAAGGTATTTTTATAATATAGATATTATTTTGGGTGGATTTGCGATGTTCTTAAGAAATTCAACGTTTTCAAGGAATCATGAATCAAACAGGATCATGAACGCATCAATCATGAATACTACGAGCATGCGTTCGTTTTTTTACAACTGGAGAAGAAATGTTTCATGTGTTTTCAAGGCGTCGTGAAACATGCATGATCATGAACGCAGGAATCATGAAATCTACTGGCATGTATTCTTGTTTTATAACAGGGGAAGGCATGAATTATGAATACTACGGGCATGCGTGCTTGTTTTCACAACTGGGGCTGTATTGCAAGTTTATCATATGCAGCTATCGCCTGCTATGGAAAACAATACATACTTCAATGGATTTAAAAATTGTAAATAATACTGTGATAGTTTTTAACACGAAATTTTTGGTACTAATGTGAAAACCATATCGTTGTATTTCGGTGAGCCCTCTGACTACTACTGCATCGATGAAAGTGCCGAATTGACTCGTTGGGAAAATTTTATGGCGTTTTGTTTGAATCGGTCAATTTGTCGATTTTTGTCCATTTTCAGCCCACTTAAGTCGCTTTTTCTGTATTAAAAATTTCTTGTGTTATCTTTAAACGGCTTGCAATTACGATTTACACCATCACAACATACATTTCAACTGAGAAAATCAACATTTTAGCCTATTTCCATGACATTTTCCCATTTTTCATCGATTTTCTCAATTGTTTTTCTGTTTTATGCGCTTTTTTGTAGTTCTTGTGCAAACTAATCGATATAATTCTTAGCGTTTTTCCTCTTTTACAATATATTATGCAATATTATTGCCATTTCAAGCAACTCAACACACTTTTTATATACAAAAACCTATAAAATACCTGACCTACTCACCCGACGTATGAGCAATGTTATACGTATGTATATCATGTATACGCAATCAAAACGACTACTTCATTTATTGTGATATATTAATATTTTAAATACAAAAACAAATACTTTTTTAAAATCAATAAAAAACGCGAAAATTATCCGAAAAAGCGTAAAAAATTATGGTATGGTATGGATATGCCAGGGTGTACTTCGAGCAATAATCTTTAGTAGTCACACGTTTATATGACCGTCAGGATCCTTTACAAATATTTATGTGTTCGACTTCCATGAAGGATTCAGCCTCTACAGTTTCTTTGTGTTGCAGTAGAGTTCATATCCTTTTTAGTTAAAAAGTTAAACGTTTATATGACCGTCGTCTGGAACAGAACTGAGATGGTTCTTGAATCATTATTGGATTCTTGGATCCTTTTGCATTTATTGAGTAACAAGTGTGCGATTGGAGCCAGTTAGGAGCGTGATCACAGCACTAATAACTTTCTAAATCGAATTCCAAAGTGAAACTGGCCTCCACGTATTTCAAATTAATGCTATAATGCTTTCAAATTAGCTGTTAGCCCGCCTACTATACACACATTGTTCACATGGTTGTTCATGCAAAATTGAATACCACTAATATTGAATAAAATCGTTCAATTATTTTAATAGTTTTAAACGCGTTTGATAAATATTCACTTGAAGCAAAAAAGTTAATTAAAAGCTTTTTTTATAAAAAAGGAATAAATATTTTTTTTTGTAAAAATTCCACCGGATAAGGCTGAGACCACACCGGATCAAACGAAACGAAACAAAACCCCTTTTCTTTCTTAGTCAAAACCGTTTCGTTTTGACGTTTTGACTAATCTAGTGTGGTTGGCTCTCATAAGACACAATGTACTGTTGTTTTTGAAAACGTTTTGTTTCGGTTTCGATTCGTTTCATTTCGTTTGATCTGGTGTGTTCTCAGCCTAGCTTGGGAGTTTGCATGAAAAATGCATCAATTATTAAAAACTAAGCCATACTAATGCGACGATGAGTTTCGAATTTCTAATTACCCCACAAAAGATTAGGACTTCTGCATCGACAATTTCCAACTTTGAAAGTGGGAAACCATTTCAAATGCAGACAGAGAGAGAGAGAGAGAGAGAGAGAGAGAGAGAGAGCTGAAATGAAAATGATAAGCTGACAGATACAAAATGGGGCTGGCGAAATCACACATGCAAACCTCATACAATGAGGACCATAACAATGAGCAGTAACAATGCGAATATAACAACTCCCCATAGATCACATGTCATAAACGTTGAAACAATGAAACTGGCAGCTTTGCCATTCTTTCGAAAGTCAACGACCACAACGAGTGCAGAGCAAGGTAGGTTGGAGTAGGATATAAAGTAGAATAAAGTAGGGTACGGAACGAACGCATTCCTGCAGTGCATATCAACTCATTTATTAAAGTGTTGGATTGCAAATTTCCACTGTGCACATCACATCACGTCTACAGGAATGGTAATAAAGTTAACGAGCATTTCATCCACACACGGTGTGTGTGTGTGGCACACGGCGAAGGAGGACTTGTTCGCGCAAGGTAAATTGTGCAGGAGTTCCAATTTCAAAAAGATACATAGTAGGTACCTACCTACGTATGAGAATCTGTTGCAAGCCATAAAGAAATGGTAGAGTGTATCAGGCAAACCATCATGCTCCGTCGTAATCGAATTTTCCTACCTAGGCAGTCCACCGTTATAACATGATTTTAATTTCAATTTAAATCAGAGATCACTCACTTGTTGCTGTGCCAATCAAAGACATGAAAATTGAGCAATGGGAATATATTTCGCGTATTCATGGTGTGACGATTTTTCTGTACTTTACCATCACCATGAATGCCTTAAAAAGAATGAAAATGAATAAGAATGAAATTTATATTGGATTTCATGCGAAAAGTAGGAAGATTTCTCAATAATTTAAAGAGAAAAGATTATTTTTCTTGTGATGCTTGAGATTGTAGTGATTTTTCTTGAATTAAAACGTCTGCAATATTCAAACATATCTCATTTGTGCTGTCTATCTTTCTATGCCTTAACCCTTTTAACTTTAAGTCATTACATGCGTTCGATTTGAAACTCAAATCCAGATAAGTAATTAAAATGTTCGCCATCTTGATTTCGGCAGTGAAATCGAATCATTCTTGGAAGCAATATAATTACCTTATTACTCTAAGATAACGATTCAAAGTTAAAAGCTGCGCAAAATTATTATTACGTTGAGAATTATTTACTTCAAACAAGGAAATGAGTAAATAGATCAATTTTTGGCTGAATTTAGTTGAACATAAAATTATTTTCGTAATATTCAAAAGCGAATTTCTCAAACCATCGGTGACACCATCGTCACACCAAAGTAATTTTTGGAAGTACCTTACATTGAATTTAGTTACGATTTTCGATGATGAATTACTACGAACGCCCTATGGTTTGATACGGAGGTATGTATGTATGCAACTTTGATGTTCGACTTTTGCTTGATTAGCTTAATTAGAGATGAAATGCAAAAAGCCACAAACATCATTAAAATCATGCCTTGATATCGCCAAGTTTGTTCACTTCGTTAAATTCGAAATTCATAAACTGTGTTCTCCGGTTATAAACACCTTCATAATTGCACGAATGATTTCCATATACATAATTAAGTTATGCTTGTACCAAAATTATTTCATTGCATAGAGGAAAGATAACTTGTTCGACGATGTCTTATGATTTTACAGAGATGAATGGCTGACATCCAGGGAAAACTTTTCTCCGTTAAGTATTGATGTACCCAATATCATATTTAAGGCCAGGCATACACGGAAAACATGCTCCCGGATTTTGTGCGGCTCTTTGGAATTTTTCAGGTGTGTGGAGCTAATTAGCGAGCCGCTCGTTGTTTTTGAAAATTTTAAAAGTTTTTAGCGATTAGCGAAACCATTTTGTTTTGGACGTGCAGGCCCCGATTTAGGTCATGGCAAGCCGAGTGGCAGTGTGAGGGGTGGATATTTCCCATAGATATACGGAAATAGTGCCCCATTAGTGGCATCACAGGGATGCCAAATATTCTTTATGCTCAGAGTAAGAAAAAAGCTAGATCAGCCTCTGTGAACGTGACGAAAAAAAAAAATTTCGGAAAAATTAATAAAATTTTTATTAATAATATATTTTAAAGCTGAGCTCGGCCTTTGGCAGATCAAAAGTGAAGCATATAGGTAAAATTAAAATTGAAAAGAAGAGGGCTGGGGCATTTGAGTTGTCCATGTTTTTCTAAACGCCGTTTGTGGGCAACGAAAAACGTGCCGTATGTGTCAAGCACTGTTGCCGGTTTTCTAGCGGGATATCCCGCTTGGTCCCATGAGGTGCCGTCAAAATTTCCCTGACCACTTTTCTGATTTAAAACTCCATAAAGATCATAAATGTCTTAATTATTCCCCGGAGATCCCGCTAAACTGGCAACAGTGTTGACAATCTCAATAAATTGACTAAATTTTTATAAACAAAAATATTAAATGAAGACATGATCAACTATTTTATTATACTGGGGTAAATCCAAATAAAACTAGTAGAGATTTCGATTTGGATATTCAAGATAAAACTAATTCCTGTTGGTTATATTTTTAATCCATCCTTAATACATATATAATCTTAGTTTTTGTGTTCATATTATTCGGGTCCTTAGGGTCCAAACAGTTCTGATATGAAATCTTTATCCGCTTTATCTCCATGACTACAGTGCTTAGGGTTGCAATATTTTGTCAGGTGGTAAGTTGAAGCCACTTGAAAAAATTTGCATCAAAAAGTCCATTTCGTTAAAATTTTAACATACGATGATTTCGCAAAATAAAAGGGGTCGATATGTTTATACTGAAAAACAAAAAAAAAAAAAATAATAATATTTTCAATGAAATTTCCAGCTTTTTCTCAATTAAAACATTGACAAATGTGCACTTAGCTCCATTCCATCGTTATTGAGACATAAAAATTTTGCGGCACTTAATTACAATTACGTCGTTTTCATTGGAAACTTGTTCGCAGTCTCAACGTTAGCAGCAATTACGGAAATGTCCGCAAGTCTCTAGAAATTAATGCGGTGTAAAATGTAACATTTGTAATCCTCATTGATGTACGCTATAATTTGGCCAAAGACTTAAAAAATTGCAATGCTTCATTACCCATTTGGCGGTGGTCCAAGACATGAATGCATGTCATAGATTCGCGAATGGGCGTGTGTGCATGGCGCTTTCGAACTTACAGAAATTGCAAGAAATTGGATTGTAAAATATTTAATGGCAGGATATATATTTCCTGTAGAAAAAAAAAAATAATAAAATAAAATTAATTACGATTTACTGAACGTTTGAGACATGACCCGTGTAAGTGGCAAATAATTTTGAAGAAACCAAAGAGTGTAGGTAATGGAGGCTTATAATTTGTCTTGGTTTTTGTGGCAACCAAATAGAGTAAAAATTCGATTAGTTCGTAAAGTGATTCTTTCTACCATACAGGCAGCGGCGGATTAGGGTGTCATGGGGCCCGGGGCTTATATAGTGATGGGGCCCCTGATGCTATATTTGGTGCAGTTTTTTGAAATATTTAAGGAATAGCTGCTAAAGTCAATTTGTATTAGAACAATATAAATTCTTTCAAAGGAATGAACCATAAAGGAAACAATTTATATATGAGCCCTTGATTTTGAAAGTGGTAAGAGTCAAAAATTTTATTAAGATATCATATAATTTAATTTTTTATTTCATAAAATTTTTAATTTTAAAGCGATTTTACGGGAAAAAATTTTTTGAAATATTTTGATCATATTTTATTTGGACGCTCGGGGCCCGTTAACAGTTGGGGCCCGGGGCTATAGCCCCAGCTAGCCCTACCTTAATCCGGCACTGCATACAGGGACTGTGTACAAATTGAGAAACTTTGTGAGCCAATGAAATATTTATGCCATGAACATGAATTGTCTTGAGCTGAAGTTTTTGAAAATTATTTATTTAAAGCTTTTGGACCGCTTCTCGTTCAACGTCCATAACATTATCAAAACATTCTTTAAAATTTCATCTTTTATTTAGTCCCTAAAGCAATCAATACTGCTATATTCCAATGGCGAAGCGTGAGCGTCTTACGAATATAAGCAGAAGTTTCACATGAATGTAATTCATGCTACAAAAACTTAGCCTAACTGTTGATTCAATTTACAAATCCATTTTCGCCTTGTAAAATATTAAAAATATGGCAAGAGGTCTTTGACCCAACCTTTTACTTCTCCTACCCATCCGCTCTAAGCGAGTTCAAAAACTTTGCAATATTTATCACCAACTTCACCACTTCCATTCCTATCGAGAGCGACAACTTTGAAGGCATATCCGACCAACTTTTAGAAAGCACAACCGAGAATTTTTCATTTTTCCTTATTTTCCGGATTTTTTCTTTTTTCATTGCATGTGTACATATTTTCAAAAGTTAACTTACTCAAAATATGTTTGCTCCGATGTCACTTTGAATCTTAGAAACCAAAAAAAGGGTTACAACACGTTGCAAGGATACATTGATGCAAGAGTTCACCCATCGCAGTTCGTTTTGAACACGAAACGTGTTGATCTGCCTCCATCCTTCTCTCAATATCTCACTCTCCCTTGCTCCATTTTCTTGTCTATGTTTTGGCTTTGGACTTGAAAATGTTCCTTGGAACTCCCCAGCGAATGTGCGACCACTTTGCTTACAAATCAAAAGTTTGTAAGCCAATGCACCCAAGCGTTGATATTCTAGAGGACGTCCGCTGTCATCATCGCCCTTTTTGGGAGAAGGATGCTTTTAAGTGAACGAAAGAAAAAACTTTTTCAAAAAAGCCAAAAAAAAAAGAAGAAATGAAATAAACAAACCGAAGTGATAAAAATTACTTCGTTTACCAAAAAGTTTTTCTAACTAAAATAAGCAAACAATTGCATTGGGCTTCAAATAGTATGGGCATAGACGACCAAAGATCTGAGCGCGACCATAAGACGATTGCGAGACACATCGACGTGTGGAAACTTGAAAAATATTCTTATTCAGGCAAATTGAAATCACTCAAGTGTTTCTTGAAAATAAATCGAAATTAGGATATGCGTTGAGTAATCTTCGGACGATGAATAGTGAAGTCCTGACTTACCAGAAATTTTCGTATATACAGGCCGATTCTAAATATTTCTGGTGAATTTTTCCCTGCGGTTTTGAAAAAAATTTCCCATTTTAAAGACATTAGGAAGAGAATATAAAAGTAGCAAGAATCTCGAACATTTTTAAGCAAGGTTCATGAAAAGTTTCCTTTTTTTGAAGCTTAGAAAACTTTCTTTTTCTACGGAGAAAAATTTCTAGGTAAAAAATTCCCGGGGAATATTCATTTAGAATAGGGCTGATAATGAAAAGATTAAAGAATCATCATTCACCATTATCATCAGAGCATTGTCACTATTATCATCAGCATATTCATTAACGTCATTATCATCATAGTTGCCTTTATGGCTGTGTTCAAAATCATGATTATTATGACCTTCATGATCTTCATTATCATCATCATCTTCATTAATACCATGACCTTCATAATCGTCATTATTATCATGATCTTCATGATCTTCATTATCATCATCATCATTTTCATTATCTATAATCATTTTAATCATTATCATCATCGTTATTGTAATCATTATTATCATCATTATCATGCCCAGCCCAGACTTCTTAAGCCAAGGCCCGTAATTATCAAAAAATTTTAAAAATTATTGATAGACTCCTATCCTAAAGGAGTGATCAAATAAATAATATATAATGTTTTAAAAAAAAAAAATAAAAAAATTATCATCATTATAATCATCATCATTACCATCATTAAAGTCATTATCATCATCATCATCATCATTACCACCACTATAATAATTATCATCATTAACATCGTTATCATGATAATCATCATTATCATCATCATTATCATCATTACCATCATCATCATCTTAATGGTCATTATGGTCATTATCATTATGATCACCATCATCTTCATATTCACCTTCATAATCATCATAAGCATCATCAAAACCATCATCTTTATCATCATCAACATCGTGTGTTAGCATGTTGTGTTTGTATGAGATCGTAGAAGAGCTTTTCTTCCATAGTTACCCATGTTTTTATAAAATTCTAAAAGATAAACTTTTCTTATCCTTCACACAGGACTATAAAATCCCATTGTCATATGTACGAACAACATTTATGTATGATCGATCCCATATTTCCATTCTGCACAAAGAATTTGGTTGCTCCAAAAAGCAAAGTCAAAACTACAAATCTATTTTCAAAATTGAACGCAATTTTAGCTGCTACAACAAAAAGAAAAAGCTACAAAATATTTCTTAGTATTTTCATTCGACTCCAAATAAATATGAGTAGGAATAAAAATAAGTTATTTCTTATGTACACATTAGCTTTTGTTTCGCTCTTCTGCTGCCTTAACATACAGATTCTAAAATATGTTATTCCTACCCAAAAAAAAATTATTTTTAATCCCTTTATAAATCTTCTGTTGTGTTTTTGGTCCCCAAAAATTTGGTTAAAAATCATAAGAAATTTAAAATTGGGTTTTTGATTGAATTCGGTCAAAGAGTATAGAATCTAAAGAGTTCCCATATTCATAATGGCGCTTCAAGGGAAATTTTTCATGATGAACGATTAGCGCCTTGGTTGGATTCGGGTTGTATAGGTAAAGTTCGACCGAGCAAAAACAAGTTCGACCAAAACAAAACAGTCAAAGGAACACAAACGAGATTTTTGAAAAAAATGTCAACAAAGATCGAACCTCTCTTTCCCGCAAATAGAGTTTCTATTGCCTTACTGTTCGCACGCATTGATTTGAAAAAATGCGTGAAGAACGCGAATTTTTGGATTTTCGCAAAAAATCAAAAAAGCGAAAGTGAAGAATAACAAAATCGGACCTCTCGTTTTTACTCATTCCATTTAATTCGGTTTCTTCACACTTATTGATTTGAAAGGCCAAACCAGATTTTGTGTTTTTGATGTGTGCTTGCAAGTTTTTGACGACCAGAAAATTGAAAATTCGTTTTCTGCTTCGATTGCTTATGTAGCCGAAGCGTTTTATCCTCATTTATGAGCATAAAATGCTTGTTGCTAATGTAGGGTGATTTTCTATGTAGGAGTAACATGAAAATTGTCGGCATGCACGACTTTTACAATACCCACTAGAAATATGCGGAACTGCTATGTAAATATAAATAGCTATCACAGACTTACAATATTAAAATAAATAATTCAATCAGATACCCAAATTAATTATTATTTTCGAATTTAAAAATCAATATGAAATAAATTATATTTTAAAAATTAGTATTTGAGTGTTGTTCTCAGAGTTTTATTTGTTGATCAATAAATAAAAATTATTTGTCAAGTTGTATTTTTTGATCAGGAAATAACAATTATTTTTCGAGTTTTATTTTTTACTCAGAAAATAAAAATTATTTTTAAAGTTTTTTTTTTACTCACTAAGTGCAAGTATTATGCAAATATTTTTAAAATTCGTTGTGTTTTTCTTGCAAGTGCCTTTTTAAATTTGATAAATAATTCCCTTGAAATGGTGCCTTGCATATTTTGCATTCCCACGAATTTTTCGTTTCCTAAGAGATAAAAAATTTTCTTACAAAAATGTGCCGTTTTCGTCCCAATTTACTAATTTTTATTTTTTGAGTAAAAAATATAACTCGAAGAATAATTTCTATCTTCTAACACGCTATTTACACGTTAAGACATTTCGATAACGAAACACACTTTTTGGAGGCTAGGGACTCGCGAGGAAGTGGTATGGTAGCGTTTTTCTCTCCTCCCCCTGCGTCCCTTGCCAATGAAAATTTGTTCCATTATCGAAATGTCTTAACGTGTAAATAGCGTATAAGCAAAAAATAAAACTCGAAAAATAATTTTTATTGCTTGATCGAAAAATAACAGAGATCCTAAATAACTGCCAAATTTTTTAGAATCGAAAAAATTGCTTAAGATTGGGATTTTTTTGTTTTTCGTTGCTCAAAACTTATTTGTTGATAAATATTTTTTACGTTGCCTTATAACAATTATTAATGAGAAAAAATTTGTTCCGTTGCTCATAAATTTAAACGTTCAATAATTATTTTTAACGTTGCTTCAAAACGATTGTGAATGAGAAAAAAACTTTTCCGTTTCTTATAAGCTTTTATTTTCAATTAATAGTTTTTAATTTATTTCGTTAAGAGAAAAATTATATGAATAGTGGTACACTGGTGATACAATTCTACTGATATCATTAACAGCGCTGCTGAGCACGGTGGTTATTAGGTAACGTAAGAAAAATTTATTGAAAATTAAATGTTATAAGCAACGAGAAAAAATGTTTCTTATTCATAATTGTTATATGGCAACGTAAAAAATATTTATCGAACGATTAAAATTATCTGCAACGGAAAAAATTTTTTTTCTTCAATAACTGATAAAGAAGAATGAAATACCTACATTTTCATTGTTTGATACTGTTACAATGAATTTTTTTTAATACAAACTTTAATAGTTATAGTCCCATTTTTTTCCTTATTTCTTATAACTGTTATGTCTCTGAAAAATAATAATTATAAACTTTCACTTATTTACTTTTGTTAAACCTGTACATCAACATTCATCGACAAGGACCGACTATTCATCTCTTATTTTCTATAGCAAGTGCGCTACAAACATTTTCTATTCAGCAATCCGCTTGAAACGCTGTCGCGTAATAGTTCACATGAACGCAGAAAATAATTTCTGTTCAATAAATGCTTCAAAAACGAAGTCAAAACTTCTAAGCAAGACAAACATACATACATATATACCCTTAACACATACGTTCAGTCCATTAGAAAAAAACCACGCAAACACAAATATATGGTGCAACGGCGTTTTTTCTAACTTCCACACTCCTTCACATACCTTTTCATGCAGTATTCAACGTAGGCGAAAAAAATCATTCATAATTCTATTTCTACGCACGCGCCAAAAGCTAACCAACCAAATTTTAGCTCTTCCAACCGCTTCCAACTCGAAAGTCTGCAGCGGAACATGTTTGACCAAAAGGCGCCCATATATACATCATGAGAGCCAAACCATAAAACCCATTATATTACCCTTATGGGAACTCTTTAGATTCTATACTCTTTGATTCGGTAATTTGTTTTGCGTCTATGGTGTTGTCAGAACTCCGAAACAACTATTTGAGTGATGTAGACACAAACCGTAAGAATGAAATTTCCCAGTTTTTTGTGGACGTCGTTTCATTATGCCAACTTTTTCCACATTTAAAGTGGGAAATCATCAAATAGCTCTGTTAAGTGTAGAACGTATTTGTGGATTCAATGTAAAGCGAAAGGGAAATATTTGATATGGACTCAAAAGGGTTGGAAAGAATTTTTGAAATATGTACAGTTACTTTGAAATATTGGGTACTTTCAAACTTTTATTTTAACATCGGCTCGTTTCGAGGATTATCTTTAAAATTTAAAATTGCTTTCGTCCGAATTGTAGTCAGGGTCTTGAACACCCATATATGTATGTAGGTACACAAATATGTGGCTATTGACATATCAAGTACAATAGCTTTCAACGTCCTTTATAAAGGACATTATAAAGGCATTCACATATTGCAGCAAGGTATTAGCAATGTGTCTGTAACATTCCTACAACATTACTGCAATGTGCAATATTGCAGAATCAATACTACTGCAATATTGTAGCAATTTAAAATTCAGACTGGGTAACACCCTTATGATACATATGTAGGCGAACAAAAATGAAACTTTGATTCAAAAAGAATTTTTTTTTTTAATTTAAAGGACTCAACTGTGGTACAAAACAATAGAAATTAAAGGGTTCTTTACATTTTACATTTGAGGCCATGCTAAACGTATAAATTTGGTCCTTGCCGTCGAAATCATTTCGGTTTTTATACCCGACACACTCTGTGTCGAGGGTATATTGCGTTTGTGTGGTTGTGTGTAACACCCAGAACCAGTCGAGATAGACCATACAAAATGTATATAGAAATGATCAGCGTCACCAGGAGATTCGATTTAGACATGTCCGTCCGTCTGTCTGTCTGTATACAGTTATCTTATCGAAGGAGTTGAGCTATCTTGACAAAATTTGGTATGCGTGCTCACGGGGACATAAGTAAAAACAAGTTCGAGAATGGACCCAATCGGACCATTTTTAGGGGTACCTCTAGTACTGGGGTCTGTTACGAAAATCAGAAAAACTGCTCCAAGATCGAAGTTTTTCAAGATATTTTGATGAAAGTTGATATTTGAACATGTTTAAAGGCAACTAATATGATTTATAAAAGTTGGAAGAGTGGGCGTGGCAGAAGGGCGTTTTTCGAAAATTGTCTCCTACACCCGAAATTCAAATGGGACTTGAACGAAAATTGGCACTTATGCTTCCTTTGTAGTCTATAACATCCTCTCCAAAATTTTTTTTGATAGGTCAATTATTAAGGGTACCTCTATTATTAGGTCTGCCACAAAAATCCTAAAACTGCCTCGAAATCGGACTTTTTCGAAATATTTCAATGAAACTTAGGATTTGAGCGTATATCTAAGACTCCGATTAAAATTCAAAAAAATTGGAGAAGTGGGTGTGGCAAAGGGGCAGTTTTCATAAAGAAATTTAACAAAAGTCGATATATGCGGCCCCTTATGGCCTTAATCACCTCTTGGTATTAAAAATTATTTGAACATATGTGTCTGTGTCGGGTATTCTATTGTCACCTGACCTGATTCTATGCTCGCCTGACTATAACACCCATACTTGTTTAAAGTAATTTTCGAACAATTTATCAATTACATTGTGATAGTTTTTTTCAAAAATGTAAAAAGACAAGACCGAATTAAACGGTTCCCCCCTATTTCCGGCACAAGGAATCGAACTGCATCTTTAGTTTTTTGAGTTATCTGTACGCCTTCATGCAAAATTTTTTTTAAAAGTTTTGTGACTACTTTTTGCCACATATATATGTATGATTGCCCCTGTATGGGATTCAAAACTCTCTTTTTCTAGCCATGTGCTCACACATCGACATCATCTTGACAAACTTTCTTCCCCATATCGTCTAAATGTTCGCTTGAAAGATGGATATTTGACTCCTCTTTCCGTACATCAATCGAAATAACTGCGATTCGACATGTGCTAGCGTGTAAATAGCATCATGTTTGAGTGAAACATTCAATTTTATTTATATGTGAAAAAGATGACTTCGAATTATTGCTTTCTCTATTAATTCTCAGCCGCTTAAGCTCAATCTTTAGTGCAATGAGAACGGCAATGGAATAACGATTGTGAGATTTTAAACAAAATAAACAAAAAATTCCAGCTTGCATACACAAAATGTAAATGTGCTTTGGATGTAGGCGCGTTGCGGTATCCTTCACGCTATGCCTTCATTGATTCATATCCTTTTGTAGTACGCTATAAATCAGCTTGAACAATCTGGACCGCAACTACGATTTATTCAACGGTAAATGTTCCGAGAGCCTTATTGCAATGAATAGGTAGGCTTATATATTGTGTGGTCATAAACTGTTGGCTCAGAACGCGTAAATAATAGCAAGCATTCATCTTCAAAAGCAGAAGGACACGTTGCCTGCGTTGGCCATTTAATTTAGCATACCTATATTTGTTGGGCTATAAATTTTGAATAATATTAGAAAAGAATTCTATTGACAGATTCTTCGCTGAAGTCAATCAATTTTTTTTTTTTTACCCAGCGTAAGCAGGGTATATTCGTTATGTGCGGATCTTGTAACAGCTGGAACTAAGCTCCGCAGACAAATATTATTAGGTGTAGTAAAAAGAAATCCATTATTTTTCCAATAGATGGCGTTATTTATCTGCATCTCGCGTTGTATAAGTCCGATCGTGTTCCGCCAGGGGGCATTAGAAAGATGACAGTTCCTACTAAAAAAGCTTTTTTGACACTTTTTTGATTGATTGATTCAGTTTTGTTTGAGAGCTTGTCAAAGATGGACATCAGCAAAGAGAAAATTCGCTACATTTTACAGTTTTTCTTCGATAAGGGAGAAAACGCAAGCCAGGCGGCTGAAAATGTGAATAGCGTTTATGGACCTGATACTGTAACAGCCAATCATGCGCAATTTTGGTTTCGTCGATTTCGTTCCGGTAACTTCGATGTCAAGGATGCACCACGCACTGGAAGGCCAATTGTCGAAAATGTCGATAAAATCATGGAAATTAGCGAGTCCGATCGTCATGTTAGCACTGTTTCGATTGCAAAAGAGCTAAAGATTGCACAAAAAACCGTTTGGAACCATTTGAATAAGGCTGGATACACAAAGAAGCTCGATGTATGGGTGCCACACGAGTTAACGCAAAAAAAACCTCATAGACCGAATTTCCATCTGCGAATCGCTGCTGAACCGCAACAAAATCGACCCATTTCTGAAGCGGTTGGTGACTGGTGATGAAAAGTGGGTCACTTACGACAACGTCAAGCGAAAACGGTCGTGGTCGAAACACGGTGAACCGGCGGAAACGGTGGCCAAGCCAGGATTGACGGCCAGGAAGGTTTTGCTGTGTGTTTGGTGGGATTGGCAGGGAATTATCTACTATGAGCTGCTCCCATACGGCAAAACTCTTAACTCGGAACTCTACTGTCAACAATTGGACCGTCTGAAGGAAGCAATCGCCCATAAGCGGCCAGCTTTGGCCAATAGGAGAGGAATTGTGTTCCATCAGGACAACGCCAGGCCACACACATCGATAGTGACTCGCCAGAAGCTCCGGGAGTTTGATTGGGAGGTTCTTCTGCATCCACCTTATAGTCCGGACCTGGCACCAAGTGATTACCATCTGTTCCTGTCCATGGCGAACAATTTTGCTGGTGAAACATTCGCTTCAAGAGAGGCTTCTGAAATTCGACTGTCTCAATTTTTTGCTAATAGGAACGAGGGCTTCTATGAGAGAGGCATAATGAAATTACCTTTAAAATGGCAACAAGTTATTGAACAAAACGGCGCATATTTGACCTAAATCGGGTCATTCTAACTATCTTAAATAAAGCCCTCAATTTAATGCAAAAATAATTTCTTTTTACTACACCTAATATATATATTCTTGATTAGGAAGGAAAACTGAATCGATTAAGACATGTCCGTCTGTCGGTTCGTTAGCCTTTGCCTTGGAAAGGCTGGACCAATCACTTTGAAATTCGGCAAACGAGTATACCGAGCCTCGAGGTCAAAATGGGAAATATCCGCCCACTGCCACGACCACAAATGTAGATTTTTCATAGCTTTCGACTTTTGATGTGGTCCACCCAATTTTTTGAAATATTCCACTGAAACTTAGAATTTTAGCGTATATTTAAGCCTCCGATTAGAATTCAAAAGAATTGGAAAAGTGGGCGTGCCAAAGGGGCGGTTTTCAAAAGGAATTTTAACAAAAGTCGGTATATGGGGGCCCTCATGGCCTGAAACACCTCTTGGTATTAAAAGTTATTTGAACATGTGTGTCTGTGTCGGGTATTCTATTGCCTGACTATAACACCCTTACTTGTTTTCTTTTGGTTCGGCTGTAAGCCTAAGCAAACGAGCGAGAAAGAGGAACAAATGATGGATTTCACACTTTTCTGAAGCTGTCTTCTAAAATGTGCCTTCTTTCAAAAAAATGTAGGTTTGCTCACAATCCCTAACGGTGGATCCTGATACAGCTAGACTCTCACATATTACCAAATATTTGTATTTGATGCAAACTAAAATCGAGATTTAAAAATTTATTTTGTAAGAAAGAATACGTAGCGCCTTTATTGCTCCCTGCTTTGACAATTTGCCAAAATACTTTGATTCGTGTGACTAATGGAAAAACTTTGTAAAGTAGCATTAAAGGAAATAAAGCGATAACAGGAAACGGAAATCTTTTCTATGCGACAAATAGGCAACGAAGCATTGAATTGCAGTTGCACATTTTTTTTCCCCCGATCGAGCTGAAAAGTTTTAAAGTTTAAAAGTGTTTTTAACTATTTTCCTTTTGACTGGATTTACGTTTCGAAAATCTTTCGATTTTATCGCATTCGCTTTTGATTTGTAAGTAAATCTGTATGTACGTATGTTTCTATGTTTGTATGTATCCTGCAGGAAATGACAATAGTGAATCTATACTCTTTCACCACTAACCGTGTCGACAGTAACACTGACCAGCTATACCCGCCGCAATGCTTTGCGCTATAGACATTTAGCATTGAGTTGTCATTGCATGTCTACATGTAGACCAAAGAACTAATGACGAGCTATATTGACGTCGGTAGCTACCTATTATGTAGACAAAAGGAGTAATCTTTCACTAGAACCGATGCATAGACAAAGTCGCAACGAATTACTAGTTCTATTAATAGTTTCCACTTACGAAAGAAAAGCTTATATTAAAGTTGTTTAAATACTTTGTCGACATGGTCAGTAGAAATAGTATAACTTTTCTAGTGCTACCGCTTGGAAAAGCTGTTGACTTTTGAACTAGTTCAATTGTCTATACTGACGAACAGTATAGACATGGGGCCATATGGCGACAGGCTTCCTGCAGGGTAGGCAGAGAAGTCTCTTCATATCGAGTATAATTGACAGATTTACATCTTGTTTGGAACTGACATGCGAGATGTCCGAATGATGCGTTTAATGGTCATTAATGTCAGAAATTTTACATCCACCATCCGTTCACGAACGTCTTGAAATGATTCTACGGGGGGAAATTATGTACGATGACATTCACAGTGATTGCTATGCAGACGACCGTGCGTACGTACGTACCTACATACAGGCTTAATGCACAGTTCTAAGTACATAAACCGCAGTTAAACACGAACGGAGAAGTATAATTTCAATATGCATAGTCAGAAAGCATGTGCTACTCCTATTGTCTGACTAAACTGAAAAGGGCTGCCTTAAGATACTTGCGTAAACACGTAGCGATGTTAGGTATGTGTTATAGGTACATATGTATGCCTTCTCGAGAATTTAATTCATAAAGATTGAAGCTGTCAATTAATTTAATCCTGTGCTATGTTAAGCTGGAAAATTCGATTTCATGGATATTTTTGAACAGCTTAACAAACTGACTTAAGCTTGATAGAGATTCAGATGATATACATACATAAATGAAATGGAAAAAGATTTTAAAATATTTTGCGAAAATTGAGATAATTTTCTCAATTAAAGAATAGAATATTATCTAAGTTATGGAGAACCTTAAAGTTCTCGTGTAGCATCTGCTTTCAATGGAAAGCAAAAATATACAGTCGACTCTCGCAAATTCGACACTCGAGGGACTCTTAAAATATTACGAGTTATCGAGTGTTTGGATTACAACTAGTCTAGTTTTGGTCTAGTTCCAAACTGGTCCAAAAAGGACCAGTTTCTAGAAAAAATTTTGACGCCAAAATTCTAAGATTTTTTCACTTTTTCTATATATAAATTTTCATCCAAATCGGACGCCATGATTTTTTCGGATTTTTTTGGTTTTTGGTCCACAACTCTCTAAACTTCCTCTAGCCCGCCCCAAATTTTTTTTTTGGTTAATGTCTTATAATTGTTCAATATACCACTGTGGAAAATATAAGCAATATCAAAGCACTCTTTCTCTGGACACGCCACTGCTCGTGATCACTTTGAATTATAGAGAGGTTCGAATTATCGCAGGTTTGATTGAACGAGAGTCCACTATACCTATGTATATCTTCACGCTCAAATTCAATTTATCTTAACTTGTGATGTGCGTCGCAGACTATCAATTGAGTTCAAGAATATTTCATCCTTTTTGGAACATGGCTCCAAAGCATATACGAATACACAAAGAAACCCAAAATCACATGCTGATGATGCACATCGAATCGCTTTTGATATGACACAATTGTGTAATTTCCCATAATTGGAATTTCAAATAAAGTAAAGGCGACATTTCGAAGATGAAGAAGTAGTGTAAGATGAAGATATTACCGCCGATTAAGATATTACTGCAAAAGCCGCAACTCGTATATGGCATGAACTATTTATGTATCGAAATTAAACAATTTGAGAAAAAAAATTAAATTGCCTCAATTTCAAATGTCAAATTTGTTCTGAAATTTTTTGAAATTGAGCAATTTCGATACACGTGTGGCAGGCATATAACGAGCTTTTAAAATTGAACACAGCTTGTCAGAACTGCAAGAAGAAATTCAAATCGGAAATCGAAAATAATAATAATAACATGCATTTTTGTTTGGTTATCAAATACCGTACTTTCATATACAGTCAAAATATAACTCGGTTTAATCTTGGATGCAAAAATTAAATGGGTTGAACATGTTAAAATAAAGAAGGAAGAATAAGGGCAGATACTATACTATACTAACATATGATAGAGAAAAATCAAAAATCAATCAATTATTTCCTGAACCGACAAGATCCCTTTTTAGTCCCGACACACTCTGGGTCGAGGTTTGTTTGGTTGTGCGTAACACCCAGAACCATTCAAGATAGCCCATAAAAATATGTAGGTATAGAATTTGTCAGTGCCACCACGAGACTCGATTTAGGCATGTCCGTCTGTCTGTCCGTCTGTATACAGTTTTTTTTTTTATCGAAGGAGATGAGTTATCTAGAAATCTAAAAGTTGGTGTACGTGGTGACCGGGACGTGAGTAAGATCCAGTTCGAGAATGGACTATATCGGATCATTTTTAGGGGTACCTTCAGTACTAGGGTCTGTTATGAAAATCACAAAAACTTCTCTGAAATGTGATTATTTTGAAATATTTGTATGAAATTTTATATGGGAGCATATTTAAGGGCGTCTAATTAACTTCCAAAAATTTTAAAAGTGGGCGTGGCAAAAGAGCGTTTTTCGAAGAATTTAAATTTGAATTGTAAATTTGAATTGGAAATTCAAATGGGGCTGGAACGAAAAATTGGCGGCATTTATGCTTCTTCTCTAGTCATAACCCAACTAACAAAATAGGTCGAAAATAAGTCGAATCGACTGCGTTTAAGGGCACACTATTTGTTTGACCTGACCTAAATAAAGCAAAATTACGTCCATTCGACGTTGATTCGTCGAAAGTGGGGAATAGAATGGAAGTCGATTGGCAGTAATAATAGGGCATAATAAGGCATTTAGTTGTTAAAGTTAGGGAGTTAAGAATGCAGTTCGACCAAAAATAAGTATAAAAGAAGTCAAAAGGAGGTCGAAATTACGAAATTTTCACCTAAATTGGGCTTATGAATTAAATGAATTCAAGTAGAGAAAAAGAGAAAGATATAGGTATAATAATTTCTTACTTATTAATATGTATTTACACATAGTGCAATGAATGAAAGAATTAAAATTCTAGCAACTACTTATGTTATTTGAAAAAAAGAATAAATAAAATATGGGTTTTATGGAAAAATATTTTCGATTCATAAAACCAAATTATATATGCCAGCTAAGATTTATGGTGAAAGTATTTCTTGCAATTCTGAATTTTTCTCGGGCCATTTCAATTATGAAAAATAAAAGAAAATTTTATTTAAAGAAATTTTTTTTTCATACTGAAACAGATTGAGAAGAAGAATTTGCAAACTGAAATACGAAACAAGATGGCAGAACGTAAACATGGACCACAAAGTCGAATATCCGTGTTTTCTTAACCAAATAGGTCAAATTCACTTTGAAATTTCGACCTATAATTTGGAATGCCCTAATTAAGTATTTTAAACTTACAAGTCAAGTTTTTTTATAATAATTTCTGATCTAAAATGACTTATTAAGGCATTTTTCGTTCAAGTAGCCTTATCAGGTCCTTTGTTATTTATTTTAGTACCAATATGGTATTCCAACTTATTGAGGCATTCTAGAGACATTTCGACCTAATTCGGCGTTTTGCCTTTAAATCGCCTTGAAAGTAAATATTCCGCCAAAATACTCGACATTTCACAAACACGTGCGTGCAATGTACATTTAGCGCAAGAGATATGGCGTGACGTCATGAAGGAGTTTTTCATGACGTGTTGTTGTCTTGCATGTGAATCAAGGGAACTTTTGTGTTTTATTTTTATATTTGAAGAGCTTAGGAACAAAAGGTGACATTTACACTTTTTATTTTTTTGAGTAAATTGAGAAAATAAATATTAAAAAGTAACTTTTTGCCCCAGAAGCAGCTTTTCAAGCTCATTTTTCTACGAAGCAAGTAACTTTTTAAACTAATCTTAGCGGATAATGATAAAAGTCAACCTTTTGAGTCGTATAAAAATGAAAAACCCAAAAATTCCAAACACGTAAATGTCACCTTTTGTTCCTAAGCTCCTCATTTAACTAACGATTTAATTAAAAAATCCTATTTTTTTGTTGTATTTTACGCCGATATTTAACTAAATCGAGTTTTGGTCCCGGTCAACAAACTGGGCATATATTTATGTTTGAATTAATGCATAAAAAACTCAAAACTTTTTACTTTGGAAAATAATAAATGTATTCTCTTACAGACAGACAGACAGAAAGACAGACAGACAGACAGACAGACAGACGGACAAATGAACAGACGGACAAATGAACAGACGGACAAATGAACAGACGGAGGGGCATACTTAAATATAAGCTTAATATAAAAAGGGCGTAACATGCATTTTCAGTATTTTACAGGAAAAAAAATAACTGAACAAAAGAGGAAGATTTGTAGTTTTGACTTTTTTAATGTAGTTGTTATAAGAAAGTCTAAGTAATTGAATACTGTAAAATTGTTTAACCATTTTATATTTCCCATAAAACTGTTTTCGGTTTAAAATGTAATCCTTCAAAATATTTGTGCATTTCAAATTGAATTTTTAGTCGAAATGAATTCAGATTCTAGAGCATGCCTGTATATGATATGACCAGGGCTGATCAAAATATTTATTTAAATAATAAATATTTAATTAAATATTTCGACTCTTCTGGGCAAAAATAAATATATCAGCAAATTTTGATTTTCCCTAAATATTTCGGCTAAAATTTCATATTATATACGAATATGCAGTAGATATACTCGTAATACTCGTAATAAGCATGCTTTCCAATCAGATAAACATAATTCATAACGCTGCACTATGGGCGGAAAGCCCAAAAACAGCGGCAAAAATATGAAGGACTCTTGCAATAAGAACGATTTTTTCGGTAAGGGGGTTTTTTGGGGTCGCTGATTTCAAATCTGGTGTCAGATTTTTATTACAAATGTTTAAAGATATTTCTCTGATTATAAACGAGTCTTAGACAATAGCCTACGTTCATTCATTTTTGAAAATCTTCGAAAACATCTCATATTTTATTGCAATAAGTTTACTTAAACCAATAATATATGGAAAATGCCCTTGAAATAAATTTTTATCGTAAATATTTATCGCAAATATTTTGAGTGTTTTTTCTTAAATATTAAATAAATAATTTGAAGTTTTTTCATAAATATTTTGATTAGCCCTGGATATGACCATCTACGAAATTCATCTATATTAAGCTAACGATATGTCTTTTTTACTCTATAGAAAAATATTGAAAACATTACCTACTATTTTCAAAAAAGAAAAACATTAAGGGGTCTCATGCAAAACATTTACACCGTGTAAACTGAGTTAAGTAAGTAAAAAAGTCAAAATTTCATACAAAATTTGACAGTTTTATTAACTTTTCTCAGTTTACACGGTGTAGCTGCGTTTCATGAGGACCCTTATTGTAATTTTAAATATTTGAAATAAAACACAAATTTACTGCATTTGTACATAAAAATAAACATAAATAAAACACAAAAATTGGCTTGAGTTACACTCAAAACAACATCAGCGTCATATGAGAAGTTCTGACGTGACGTCATTTGCGCAGTGAGAGCTGAGAGCATCATGCTCCTTGGCGCTACGTTAGATCAAAAACATTCACGCTCTTATGAATTGGGCAAATATAGGGCAGAACAAGGCATATGATTTTTTTAGTTTGACTTATTTCGTCCTAATCGACAATTTGACTTTAAGGTCGAAAAATCAAGACTACTCGACTTATACGTTGAAGTATCCAATAAAATAAGTCAATTTTTGCCTTAATATAGCCTTTAAAGTAAAACGGACTTGATACTCGAATTTAAGGTATAAATTTGGTTTATATGCCTTAAAAACTTCAGATAATTTCGAAATCAAAGTCAAGTCACTTCTAAGGCATTAAGGAGGGCATTTTTAACATTTTTTCAACCAAAAATTTTATTAAAAGTTGAAATGACTTTGAAGGCATCGCAAAGGTAGAATTTAAGTAATTTCTACCTTGAAAAAAAGACTTTAAAGATAGGTAATTTATAAGGCAAAAAAAACGGTCAAAAATAGGGAAAATTCAACCAAACTAGGTCGAATGGACTTAATGCTGGTCAGATTTCCCTATCTTGCTTGTTGGGAAACAGTAAATCCAAAAAGTTTCTTGATCGGTCCATTATAAAGGGTATCTCTAGTACTAGGATCTATCACCAAAATCGCGAAAATTCTTCATATGACGCTCCTTATTGCCATTAAAATCTCCAGAATACTAACCTTTTATCTGTGTCGGGTATTGCATTGTTATTCGCCTGACCACAATACCCTGACTTGCTATTAAACGATATCGTTCGATTTTCATTTTTTTTTGTGCCTTATGTCCCGACTCGAATCAAGGTCCAGTGTTCTCGATTTAGCTACCGTTACTTTCTAATTTAGGGTATATGCTTTTGTTTAGGCGCAATGCTGATAGAATTTCTTCATTGGTATGCATTCATCTATTTTTTGGGGCACTCAATTCCTTCCTCCTTTCTCCTCCACCGTGGCACATGAAACTACCAACACTGTTTCCTCTTTTGATGGCAAAAGCACGTACCTCATAAAAAGGTCAGAAATTGTAAAAAGACTCATTTGACGCTCAAATAGTTAAACGAGTCCAACAATAATAATAATATTAATAATAATAATGATAGTAGTTTTCATATTTTTACAACGTTCACAAATATTCACATCACGTGCTAATTAAAAATTTTCGCATTCGACATGTAGAATCAAAAATGAAATAGCTTTGGGAAACGCTTATTGGGAAATGATTATTCAACATTTCGTATGAATGCACAAAATTTATAGGCAAAAAAAAAAATTCAGAATTAAAATTTTAACCTTAAAAAATGCGATTAACAAAAACGAAAATTCGACTCTGTTTAAAAAATAAAAATAAAATAAAAATAAAAATTTCCTGCTCGCGTGGATAAAAAGCGCAATTATGGGGCTTAATTATCAGACGTGAGAATTAATCTTTAAATATAAAATAAATAAATGCTTTTGACGAAATCTTTTTCCATTGACTAATTAATGCAATATTTCCACTCAATAGGATTAAAAAACATTTTTGTTTTTGTGCGGCTGGGTAATCAAAAATTCAGATCCAGGAACAAAAAAAAAACGTCCGACGCAATCTCTTAAACTCCATTCTCCCGGCAATAGAAAAGTCCTTTTAAATCACTGAAACGTGTGCAAACAAAATCATAACTATTTCCATAAACGACCGCCGATCTCTGCATAAAAGCTCATGCCACTCGAAAAGCGCGTCTCAACGCGTCATCGAGCACTAAAATTATCATTGTCATGCTGTAAGGCGAACGTCTCCGGCAAGTCAATTTTACTTGGCTCATGAATAATTCACGTTTTAAGCGCGCCATACCGATTAAAATATTGCAATCAAGGACTACAGTGACAACTCTTTCAGTTGAAATTCACATTCATGCAAATTGACAGCTTTTAAAGCGATTTCAATTTTGTTACCATAGCAGATCTTCTTCCTGTCATGTATGTATGTATTTATGTATGTATGTATGTATGTATGTATGTATGTATGTATGTATGTATGTATGTATGTATGTATGTATGTATGTATGTATGTACATATGTGTGTTTTATTATATTAAATTAAGTATTTCATTAAAAAATTGAAATAACAAAAAAACACCTTCATCTCATCCCTAAATTTAATACCATAAACTCTTGCTGTATCGATTTACCAGTTTTCGAAAATTGAAAGGCGTACATCAATAATTACGAACAAGTGTAATAAAACCGATGTAACCTCTCATTTCATTTACGTAATTTTACAAAATAGTTACATGGTCTTATTTATTTGTCTTTTTTGAAAATAACTGGCCTCCTGCGGGAGCAGTCATTACATCTCATAGGCTCATAAGTTCACATTGGCCAATGCATTGGTACTGTTAAATATGCTGTGCAACGTATGTAAATTATGTTAGATTTGTCCCCAATTGTGCATATCTGTAATGAAAATGGCTTCGGCGCAGAGCCCACAGAGAGCTGTGGGTGTGTTAATTGCAAATGACAAAATGCATTTTATTTACAAATGGAGTCACTTCAGATATACCCAAACGAAAAATACTGACATATACCTATAGGTACTTATATTCAAAATAATGCATCGACAATATACTTAAACATATCATTGCTTATTTTGCTTTGACTTCCTCAACATATAAAATTTTATTTTTGCCATTTATCGATAAATTTTGAAGACTAATACCACATTTTGTTTGGTAAGGAACAGACTTTAAATATAAAATTTTAAAATTTTTCGCGATCGATTTTTTTTATGCCGATGAGTTTTATTACTTTTTTGGGTTTATTTTTAATGTTTGAAGGTCTGAAGGCTTTTATTTTCTTGATTGATCTTAAAACAATTTAAGGAAGCGTTTTAGAGGAGTTAATTATTTCTATTTTAAAGGATAATTTGTTCAAATCGGATGATGCACTGTGGAGTTCTGCTCGAAAAAGCTTCAGTACTCCCATAAAAAATTAATCGATATAAAAAAATGACTTCCATAAAAAAATTCTGTCAAACCTTTTTCCTATTTAGAAGACCAAAATCCATAGGAAAGGTGCTTTTTAATGTTCAGAAGAATTAAAAATTAATTATTTGTAAACTAGTGCAATCATTCAAATGATTAATTCTTACTGCTAATTACTGTCCGCGGACTCCATAGCTCCAATCCGATTTATATAAGGTAAGTGTACCACGTAAGGCCCGGCTCCTCGTAAGGCCCAGTTTCATTTTAACCAACTTCTAACTATCAAATGTTTCTGTACTTGCACATGTTGAAACATGTCGTCAAGTTATTTCGTAGAAATAAAAAATTAAGACAATCGCACTATATTTGCGGCGACCACAGTCAATTGAAAATAACAGAGGCGTAAAAAAGCCATTTTTATAGTGGACGATGCTTAAAAAATAATGATCTATAGTGAAATTGTGGGTTGCTTTCTTAAAATAACAAAGTTTGTTGTATTGTGAAGATACAGAGGTATGTTTATGGTAAAAAAATCAATAGCAAATTTTTTTTTCTTGGAAGGCCTATGAAGGCCCACCATAAAAAATTCAACAACGGTCATTAAGAAACCTTATATTGAGTTGCTCTGAGGTCAAAAGACGGCAACTATACCTTTTTTTTGATTAAATAGCGTTTAATCTTTAATTCTTAATCAAAAACAGGTTAGTAACATTCGTTAAGTTTTTTTTTAAATAAACGAATTTTGTCTGATATTTTAATTTTTTTTACTAGCTTTTACAATATAAATTAACATAAAAGGCTTTCAAAACTAATGAATGCAAGTTTGGGTTCATTATCTCAAACAAGGAGTAAGTGGGCCTTTTAAGGTACACATGTTCCTCGTAAGGCCCAAAATGACGTTTTTTTAAATCGCATTTTAGGAGCTTTTCCGATAATGATTTTTGGTAGAATTTTTTGTTTTTATATAGAAAATTTATCAAATAAAACAACACAAAAACAATCGGGTTTCTATCATCAATACTTTGTACGCTGTAATCGAAAAGGTGTTAGGTGGGCCTTACGTGGTACACTTACCTTATTTTGGTGTTTTCAGTAAAGGCCTGTTGCTTTGTTTTTTCCCCCATACACAGCGTCTGTGTAAATGACCAAATCCACTCAATTGGCTATAAACACGGTCGAAACACCAGCTCCGTTCGTACACGTTAAAAATGAGTTAAGTTTCAGTTACTCTTGATTGAACGTAACTTAACTTTACTTATTTAATCAGCTTACTTGATATGTTTAGTGCATTTTGTACCTTTACAATGCAGAAAAAATTCTTGTTTGAAAATATATTTTGCCAAACTCAATGATTGATATGCGGCTAACTAACAAAAGGAAAAAGAAACATGATAAATTTCAGAGTCAATTTTTTTTTCAGTGCAAATTAGAAGAATTGTGCAAGTGGCCGGTTTGGGCAGCACTGATTTAGTCGCTCAAATTATTCTAATCAATTGTTTTTGCGAATATATTGCACAGATCTGTTATCGGATTTTCATAAATGGACTGTAGAGGTACATATTTTAAAATATTATAAAAAAAATTCTTTTGATTCGAATGGTAAAAACTAAAAGTGGCTATTTATACAAGAATGTTGTCAAATATGCTCGGTAATATTGATCCTAAATAAATTAAGACTTTATATAGATCGGCACAACTAAGCAAAGTGTTGCTTAAGTTCCTTTTTCTACGATGCAGAATAATTGAAATCCGTCCATCTGAGATCGAACACATTTCATCTACCTCAGAGACGTACAAAGTCCCCAGTGACTTATTTAAAAAAAATTTAAAAAAAAAATATCTTTCTTTTAGCGTGGAGAAATTTGTAATTTATTCTTCAATTTTCAATCATTTTTTCGTGAGTGTAAATAGTTGCACATCATCCATATCGGAAATATTTCGCAATTTATGTAAACTCTCATTAGCCTAATTAAACATTAAATGGAACGGAGTGTAAACACATCTATATGCCTTAATGTGCCAACGAAACCAATTTCCGATCCAGTGAACAGCAACGCATAGGTACTGCTTGCCTGACCACTGCACGCACACACGGGATTGATGGACAATGATTAAAGCCGTGACTCGGCACCAACCACTCGCCCGCCACTCACACTTTAGCTGATAATTGTCATTTTGAGCACGTTGAGCAAATACCAGAGCATTGTTAGTCTTTCGTTGGCATTGTTCGATTCGGTGCGAATATATTACTAGAAGCCACTACTGGATCACCTCTTCCCGAGCACCATCTTCTGCTCGTCGGGTCGGGCGATTAGAATCAACTTTTGAAAACCGAAAAAAAAAAAAAACTAAATCAAAATCAAAAACCTTCTTCACTTCAAGTATGCACTTTTAAGCTTCGACTTTTCAAATTCTGCATTTCATCAGGAAGTCTCTTGTCAATGGCTTTGCTCAAACTCTGCAGTTGTCCTGAAACTTTTAATTGGCATTTCAAATTCATTCATACATACACACATATACATACATGCATATATGAATTCGGAAAATCCAAGTCTCTCTTTGTGCACAAAAAAAAATGGCTATGAAGGTGTGGACCTGTATGCAATTATCAATTGGTCAGAAGGATGAGCTCGTAAGACTTTTAAAGCCACTTACTGGCTCCGGACTTGCATAAAAGTTGAATTTCCTTAACAAAATTCTGATGAATATTTCATTTGGCCAACCCAATCAAAAAATATTCAACAAAGTTTATAGAAAGCAAATGAAATTTGCATTTCAGATTCATCATTAAAATGGTTTAAGCCTCAAAACTTTTATAATGAATATGAGTTTTGCTAGCAACCGAATATCTTTGAGCAATCATACACACCCACAAACGCACACACACACACACACACACACCTTATAAGGCATCGATTCCAAAGGGCCCTAAAAATCGAGATTTCGCACTTAAAAAATATTTTTATGAGCTTTTTAAGTACCTTAGACACGTTCAGATCATATAAGTATGATGGAGAGAATTTTTCAACATTGTTTTAGCTACAAATTGTCCACACACAGTGGATTAAAATTTTGCTTAGTTTAGGAGATTTAGTCGCAAACTGGCGAAAAGAGCCCTAAAAATCATGATTTTTCACTGCAAAAATGACCTTTATGAGCATTTTAATTAGTGCAGACACGTTCAGACCCCATAAGTATGTTTGAGAGAGTTGTTAAGCTTCTTACCGGCTACAAATTTTTCAAAAATAGTATAGGAAAAATTTGGATTCTCTTCAAGTTATGCCTAAAAAAGTAAAAAAATTTAAATTTTTTTGGGAACTTTTTTTTAAAAAATATTATCGAATTTTTTTTTAATGAGTAGTTTTTGTTTTTTATTTGTGTTCACTAGACCGTTAGCTACAACTTTGCTAAAGATAGTTACCCGATATATCTAAGCCTTTCGCCGCCGTTGAACAAAAACTGATGCTACCACTTTTGACCAAAAGCAGCAAGGCTCGCAATGTTTAGGGCTCCATAAAATCAAAAAGTCTGGTAAACTCGAAAAACCCAGCTAGGGTTTTACTCACCTTTGTAGTACAAAGATTGTACTGTGTCACAGTGTAATTTGCAAAAAAAAAACTTAGTTTCCTATGATTTTCTTCGGTGGCAGAAGGGCAGTCAAGGTGTAAAAACCGGAAGCAATGTTAAATTTATAAGTATTTAAAACATGGCGTATTTAATAAGGTGACATCAATAGGGGTATTGTCTTCTTCTTCCCCATTTTGCTTCCATGACAACGAATTTAAATTAGCAAAATTATTTTGAAACATTTTTTTCCTGCAGGAAATGGGACCAGTTAGCTCTAGCATTCTACTAGTTCAAACTTCACCAGTACTAGTTCTCCTTTTTAGCTTTTCAAATGTTTTTGGATAATTTTACTGTTTTAAAAATAGTTACTTATTCGATCAATAAAGGGTTAAATAAAACATTGTTTTCCCTTTACTGTGTCTTGCGTTTTCCATTCAAATTACGCATACGTTTTTGTTTTAACCGCGCCAAGAATTTACAAAGTTGCTCAAAAAAGAGAAAAAAGAGGCATGCCTGTGTATTTATGATTCAAGTCTATATAAAAAAATAAATGAAAATACTATATTTTTTGACAATCAAAATTCTTTACAAAAACAAATTAGTATGTGGTTTTTGTTCGACTTGTAGTTGTTGTACTAGTGATTTGATCACCATATTAAATACGCCTTGATTTAAAAATTAGTTTTTCTTTTTTTTATACTTTTACAAATCAAAACAAAATTTGATTATTTTTTTATTTTTTATTATACCTCAAAATTTTGAGAGAGAAAATTTGAGAAAATATGTGGCTTAAATTGGGCCTTTTGGGATGCGTTTTTTTAATTTTATTTCCTTATGCAAGTAAGTTCAGCTCTTCTGAATCTGTTTTATGGCTTCGAATAATAAAAAAAATTTCAACCTGGTGTAATCGAAAAAGATTGTATTGACGACAGAATCATTAACGGTGAAGATGCATCATGGGAGGAGCTCAGATATACAGTGGCTTTGAGAATTAGACCCGTTTTTTACACGAATTCCGGTTGGGATGTCATGTGTGGAGCATCATTAATAACGTGGAAAAATGTACTCTCTGCGGCGCACTGTTTCTTCGAGTAAGATAATTACCCCTATTCTGAATAATAGAAATTTCTATTGAAACTGGCGGAAAAGTTCACGTGAAATATTATTCAGAATAGTGATGAATGAAAATGAAAATAAAAATTGAATGTCACGTAAAATTGCAGTGACGACGGCCTAATGGATCCCGATATTTTCATTGTAGCAATGGCTATGAGCAATATCTTCATAATAGATGAGTTCACCATTATGATCGATGTCGAATCCTATAAAACGCATGAAAAATATGGAACCCCACGTTTTGCAAACGACATTGCGATAGTGTTTTTAAGTCAGTCGGTACCAATTGGCCACCCGATTGCTCGACCGATTCCCTTAAATCGATCTCCAATACCTCTGAAATCGGTATGCCAGGTTAATGGATGGGGCACGATTAATGTGATGGTAAGTTATTTCAAATATTTTCGATATCAAGGCAATATACAATCAAAATGGCATAGAGACCCCGTGATGTAACACATTATTTGTTGAAAACCCGGCTACCTACAATCGACTGCCAATCGATTAGAAGAATTAAGATTCCGGTAGGAACGATTTGCGCGTTTGCCCCAAATACCAGTTCTTGCAGCGGGTGAATTTTTTCAATTGTTTAATATGTACGCTTGTACTGCTACGGATGTATTTTCTTATACAGAGATTCAGGTGGTCCATTCGTATGTAACAACCGCTTGGCTGGAATCGTTTCGTTTGGACCCGCTAATTGTGACTCTTTTGGAGTTTACACGGATGTGAATTACTTTATGCCCTGGATTGAAAAACAATTGAAAATAGAGTCGAAAGTCGACCATATTACGAGTAAAAGGAGCAAGACATCACGTTTGGGAAACCGATTCGCTACGATCGTTTTTATGGTTGGAATTTCAGTTTTTGTTACTTTTTTTCTTAGGAATAATTTTTGCATATTGTAAATGAATATTTTTTTTAATGAAGTTCCTGTGGAATAAATCTTACAGCGCAACTATGAAGCAGTCGGTCTTGTCCCAATAAAAAAAAAAAAAAAATTTTTTAAATCTCAACTTAAAACAAGTAAGAAAGCTAAAGTCGGTCAAGCCCGACTTTGAAATACCCAGCGTCCCAACATTATGAGCGCAATATGTTTTGCTTCTCTATTTGTGGGCGTGGCAGTGGATGGGCCACATAAAATATTTTCCTACACCTTTCATTCCCCTTGATGAACCTATGTTGCGAATTTGAAGCTTCTACGCCTTTTACTTCGGAAGTTACGAAAAATCTTCATTTATGGGCGTGGCAGTGGGCGGGCCACATACATTTTTTCCCTTCACCTTTCATTCGCCTTGGTGAACCTATGTTGCGAATTCGGAGCTTCTACGCCTTTTACTTCGGAAGTTACGAAAAACTTTTATTTGTTGGCGTGGCAGTGGGCGGGCCACATAAAATTTTTTCCTACACCTTTCATTCGCCTTGGTGAACCTATGTTGCGAATTCGAAGCTTCTACGCCTTTTACTTCGGAAGTTACGAAAAATCTTCATTTGTGGGCGTGGCAGTGGGCGGGCCACAAAAAATTTTTTTCTACACGTTTGATTCGCCTTGGTGAACCTATGTTGCGAATTTGAAGCTTCAACGCCTTTTACTTCGGAAGTTACGAAAATTCCTTATTTGTGGGCGTGGCAGTGGGCGGGATACATAAATTTTTGTTCCTACACCTTTCATTTGCCTTGGTCAACCTATGCTGCGAATTTGAAGCTTCTACGCATTTTTTTCACAAGTTACAATAAGCCCTTATTTTTGGGTTTATTTGTGGGCGTGGCTCGAGAAGGGCGGCGTCCATTTTTTGCCAGGAAATGTCCCTTTTCGTAGCTTACCAGCACACCAAATATCAATTAAATGTGTTGAGTGGTTCGCAAGTTACAAGCATTTTACTGAAAACTTAATAAATTAATTTGTGGGCGTGGCAGTGGGCGGATGTCTCCCATTTTTACTTAGGATCATGCTCGGACCCCGATATACATGTGTGCCAAATTTCGACATGATTGGTAGAGCCGTTTCGGAGGAGATCCGACCACGGACGGACAGACGGACGGACGGACGGACAGACGGACGGACGGACGGACGGACGGACAGACGGACAGACGGACATGTCTAAATCGATTCAGTTTTTGATCCTGATCATTTCTATATATATTTTTCTATATCTCCGGAGCTTAGTTCTCCCTGTTACAAGATTTGCACAAAACTAATATACCCCGCTTACGCTGGGTATAAAAACTTAATTTTTGGAGGCAAGAGATGGCTTTCAGAAATGTTGCTCTTAACCGAACCGAATCGAAATAAGCTATGGCATCAAATTCCGTATCGCATCGCAATACAGATTAAGGCCCCTATTGCTTTTTTCATTGTCGAATTGCGAACTGAGTGAATTTGCTAATAGAACCATAGAACCCAGCGACCAAAATAATTGTTACAGAAGCGATGAACCGCAACAAATTTCGTAAGCCGTAGGCGGTACTGGATACAAACTCGTACACACACCATCCTAGTGCATTTTTGTTCAAGCGTGGCCGTTTTGAAGAGTGAACGCCTATCACCACCATGTAAAGTAAGCTATTGTTAGGCAAGTCGCCTACAATCTCGTATACTTTGTGGGCGGTCGGCACTGTTGGCCGCTGGCTGGGTATGAAAATCAAAAACAAACCAACAACAACCGGCTATATGAAAGAGAATTAAGGTGGGCAGCATTGGACTTGAAATTCTTGTCAGAACGCTCCTTTTACTGCGATTCGAAAAACTTTCTATTTATAACACTGTGATAGTTTTTTGAAAAAATTTTAAAAGACAAGGCCAAATTCAACGGTTTCTCCCTATTTCGGGCACGGGGAATCGAGCTGCATCATTAGTTTTTTGAGTTATCGGTAAGCCTTCATATGATTTTTTTTTTTAAGTTTTTTTGGCCACTTTTTGGTCCATATCTATGGATGTGTTGAGGTTTGGTATTCTTAACTGACATCGGAAGGTACTCTGAGATATCCCAAGTAAATCTTTCGAAGACACTGTTATAATAAAATGCAGCGTTGGAGAGCTATAACCATTTAAAGCTCAAAAAAGATCCATAATTTTGTTACAATTTTAAACATACCGAAGCATACTTCAGGGGGTTTTCATATAAAAATTACTAGGCTTTGAAAAAAAGAATAGATATTTTTCTAGTTTAAAAAGAGAATAGCTTTCCAATGCGGCACTTTATCATGACAATGTCTACGGGAGAATTACTTGGGAAATCTCAGAGTACCTTCCGATGTCAGTTAAGAATACCAAACCTCAACACATCCATAGATATGGACCAAAAAGTGGCCAAAAAAACTTAAAAAAAAAAAAATCATATGAAGGCTTACCGATAACTCAAAAAACTAATGATGCAGTTCGATTCCCCGTGCCCGAAATAGGGGGAAACCGTTGAATTTGGCCTTGTCTTTTTTTTTGACTACCACAGTGTAATTAGCCATTTTGGTAACTTGCCCTGTTAACGTCAATCCGGCTATCTTTGACTTTTTCAATACGAAAGCTTCTTCTCTATGCATAAGTCACCAGTTATTGACTCCTGAGCGCAGGCAATACAATATGTATGAAAGGTTGGATCATTTCAACAAATGGGATGAGATTATGTGCATCAAGTTAGCTTGCACTTTTTCGAATTTCCAAAAAAAAAATATTGTGCTGTAATGTGCCCAGTTTGTGCTATCATGTGCCGTTTCGAAAAAAAAAATTCCTCAAGGGATGCCATTTTTATGAGGAGGTCCTTTTTTTCGTGTCAAGTTAGCTTGCACTTTTTCGAATTTCCCGAAAAAAAATATTGTGCTGTAATGTGCCCAGTTTGTGCTATCATGTGCCGTTGCGAAAAAAAAAAATTCCTCAATGGAACCCATTTTAATGAGGAGGTCCTTTTTTTTCGTGTCAAGTTAGCTTGCACTTTTTCGAATTTCCCGAAAAAAATTATTGTGCTGTAGTGTGCCCAGCTTGTGCTATCATGTGCCGTTGCGAAAAAAAAATTCCTCAAGGGATGCCATTTTTATGAGGAGGTCCTTTTTTTCGTGTCAAGTTAGCTTGCACTTTTTCGAATTTCCCGAAAAAAAGTATTGTGCTGTAATGTGCCCAGCTTGTGCTATCATGTGCCGTTGCGAAAAAAAAAATTCCTCAAGGGATGCCATTTTTATGAGGAGGTCCTTTTTGTCGTGTCAAGTTAGCCGGTAATGAGTCTTAGCTCTAGGATGTTGCTAATCCACGAGCTGATTTTTGGGTCAATTCTTGCGGCAGAGAGCTCCTTTGTTATGGCCTCTCTCGTTACATTATTGAAAAATGAAGTCCCGGCTAACTTGACACGAAAAAAAGGACCTCCTCATAAAAATGGCATCCCTTGAGGAATGTTTTTTTTTTCGAAACGGCACATGATAGCACAAACTGGGGACATTACAGCACAATATTTTTTTTCGGGAAATTCGAAAAAGTGCAAGCTAACTTGACACGAAAAAAAAGGACCTCCTCATAAAAATGGCATCCCTTGAGGAATTTTTTTTTTTCGCAACGGCACATGATAGCACAAACTGGGGACATTACAGCACAATATTTTTTTTGGGAAATTCGAAAAAGTGCAAGCTAACTTGACACGAAAAAAAAGGACCTCCTCATAAAAATGGCATCCCTTGAGGAATTTTTTTTTTCGCAACGGCACATGATAGCACAAGCTGGGCACATTACAGCACAATACTTTTTTTCGGGAAATTCGAAAAAGTGCAAGCTAACTTGACACGAAAAAAAAGGACCTCCTCATAAAAATGGCATCCCTTGAGGAATTTTTTTTTTCGCAACGGCACATGATAGCACAAGCTGGGCACACTACAGCACAATAATTTTTTTCGGGAAATTCGAAAAAGTGCAAGCTAACTTGACACGAAAAAAAAGGACCTCCTCATTAAAATGGGTTCCATTGAGGAATTTTTTTTTTTCGCAACGGTACATGATAGCACAAACTGGGCACATTACAGCACAATATTTTTTTTCGGGAAATTCGAAAAAGTGCAAGCTAACTTGACACGAAAAAAAGGACCTCCTCATAAAAATGGCATCCCTTGAGGAATTTTTTTTTTCGAAACGGCACATGATAGCACAAACTGGGCACATTACAGCACAATATTTTTTTTTTGGAAATTCGAAAAAGTGCAAGCTAACTTGATGCACATGATGAGATTGACTTTTTCAGGCGTTTTAGGTTGCGGAAAGAAACGGTTGCAAAAATATTAGAATCAATACGATTGAAATATGTACAGAAGTTAACATCGGCTTAGCCGATTGCACACATACCTTTTCCTCAGCTTAAAATATATTAAAACATTACCCCAACAAAAAATCCTGTCGTGTTCATTGTTCTAACTTGGATATCTAGTTATACCTTATCTGTACTTCGATTTAGTTTCTCAAACTCGAATTTATTATTAAGCACAAAATTTTCGCGAATGGTGGTCATGGTCAAAGTTTAACCGTAAGAGGACATTATAACTAGCTGCCAAATACTCAATTCAAAATAGTGAAAATCAAATTGTTTTTGAACAACTTTCTGAATTTTTAATTATGAAATATGTTTATTTAATTTCGTTGGTTAATTTGACAGATAGACTGGAAAAATATTGGAATTTTTGTTTAACCTACGGTTTGTTAACCAAACCCGAAAATTGTTGAAAATACACAATTCCTTAACCTTTGGTTCATAAACACTGGTTAGACAAATTTCTGGTAACCAAACCAGAGATTTAATCAGACTTTAAAATACCGGCCCTAAGAATAGGTAAACTTTAACCGAAATAGAACTCTGGACTAAAGGCTGGTCAAACATTTCTATTTTGTAGGTATGGGTTAGGATAATATATTTGATTTAATTTTCATATTGATAGAGTTGATATATAGTTTTAAAGTTTATAATTTAAACAAACCATAAGGGGACCTTCTGGTCTAGAGCACGAAAATTAAGGGTATTTTCATGATTTTTTTTTGGTATTAAGCCGAATAAAAAACGGGTTTTTAAGTTTGCAGGATTATTGTTTTATTTATTGACAATCTGAAAAAAAAAATGTATATTTTTGTGTTTTTTTCTATTTAAAAAATGGCGGCGAAATAGACGCTTTTTAAAAAAGTACCTCCGTTGCGTACACGATTTCGTAAGTTCGGATTATTTGAAAAAAAAAAAAATACATATTAATCAGAATAAATGCGGCTCTTGGGTGAACTACAACAAAAAAAAAAAAAATAATAATAATTGACAATTTTGAAATTAACGCCCTTTTTTTGAGCATTTTTTTAATGAAAAAATATGAAGTTCTTGAAATAAAATTTTGGTTGTAGCTCACCCGATAGCCATTGGTGCTGTGAATAACATATAAAAATTTCAGACGAATCGGTTCGATGGTTTTTTTGTTTTCATGTACGCCATTTAAAAAAACAAAAAAGTGGTTTTGAGATAAACGCGTTCAAAGTTGCTTTGATCAAGCTCCCTGCCTGCTGTCTCCACCTACTAAAACGGCTGTAGCAAAGAAAATATTGACAATATCTTCACGAAATTTTGCCAGCATTTTCTTAGAAGTTTATTCTTCCGAAATATATGTATATAAAAAAAATCGATTTTCAAAAAATTCTAGACCAGAAGGTCCCCTTAAGAGGCTGCTAGTTTTCATTCAAAGATATTTTTGTGCATTCAATACACACACAAAAGTGTTGCAAGTGCTTATAAATGTAGATTTAAAAAATAATAATAATTTTATTAAATGTTTAAGGCAATTTTGTAAATTTCGATTTCAAGCGCTTTTTTAATGGAAGAACTCGCCTATGGACCGATCTTCCCGATAAAATATTATCCACGGCTATGGACTGCCGTCCGTCGTCGATCCTATGTTCGCAATCAAATATTCTCATCAAGCAGCAAATCATTGTCATCGCCTCGATCGGGCAAGCAAACGAAGAACTCCAACAGATTTAATACTGGTCCACGACTCCATGGATTCTGATAACGCCCACGCTTATCACGTAGATATGGATAACGTTTATAGTTGAACATTTCATTGGTCGTCAAGTTCATACAAGCATGAAGTATCTAAACAATAGTTCATCGTAATATATGAACAATTTTTTATTTATTTCTTTTATGAATACGTTAAATGATGTCTTACCGATGTGCATGTAAGAATCCAGCCCAATCCACAAAATACTATTGCTTCGATCAATCCAAGCACATAGAGCAGTGTGAAGCCTTCGATCATAACGCAATAGCAAGCAAAGTAACTTAATTTTAAAAAGAAGAACACATACATATGTATGTATAGATACAAATAATTATGGATGAATATTTCAAAAATACCATCGCCATGTACATACATCGTAAAGGAGCAATTGACGGCAACCGAAAGTACGAAGAGGAAAAACCACATGCGATTCCTTAGGCCAACGCAATTATAAATAAATGGACAATGATGATCGAAAAAGGCAACGCAACGATTGCAGATGCGGCAATGTTTTGCACGCAACGGCCTCAAGCATCGACAAGAGTGGCACAGACGCGTCAGTATGACATTCCTTTTTTTAATTTTATCAAAATATGGTATCTGCTTAATAGCACGATAGTATGCCTCCGAGCTAAGCGGTATATAACCAGGATCACGCCGATTTGCAATTATCCAACTTATCCACATGACAGTATTCCAATAGATGAAACAATAGTGCGATCGGCGCAGTGTATTCCATGTTATTGGTATTGCCTGGAAATGAAAACAGACATGATAATCGTCTACTCGTACAGTATCTTATCATCATTGGCATCATTATTTGAACACACTCACTCGAATCATATACATGGGATAGCCCCAAAGTAATACCGAAAATAAAAACAGGAAAAGCGGTCCCTTCGAATCGCCCGCACCACCGAATAGCCAGCCCCAAAATTCTGATATCGATGGCATGCAGCGTGATTTTTTCTTAACTTCGTTGCATAGTAAGCGTACTATATCATGGTGCTGATGTGACTGTGCCAACATTATTGGTGTTTTACCATTCTTGTCACGCGGCTCCAGTTCCATATTCGATTTATCACACAGCAGACGCACGCAACTCATGTTGCCCGAAAGGCAAGCCAAATGCAATGGCGTCGATCCAAAGTTATCTGTCTTCTGAAGCTCTACACCCGAATACTCTAGAAGCCGCATTAGATCGGCATGCCCCTTATGAGAGAAATTATCATTTCAGTTTTATCGGGGGGTGAAAAAATTGATCAATTTTTATTTATCTTCATACAAAAAAAAAAAAATATCAAGCTAAGAGGCTTGCCGGAAGCCATTCGGTTCCCTGAAAGGGATTTTAAGGTTTTGGTGATTTTTTTTTTTTCATAGATACTACCTCAAAACACTGTAGAAACTGAATTTTATCCGGAATTACGACTTTCAATTTTTCATGGCTTGCCAT
This sequence comes from Chlorops oryzae, assembly GCA_020466095.1. Taxonomy (NCBI): domain Eukaryota; kingdom Metazoa; phylum Arthropoda; class Insecta; order Diptera; family Chloropidae; genus Chlorops; species Chlorops oryzae. The sequence continues at coordinate 82,432,747 of CM035807.1, forward strand.
TTCTCAAATTCTCGCGAGATGGCCAATGGCAAGACATAAATTTGATAGATGGTATGCTATAAAAAATTTAATTTCGAGACGTAGGGCTATATTCCTCTCGTGAAGTGAAATAACCTTGAAAAATCCTTTTTGGTAAGCAATTTTCAAAAAGTTATATCTCGAAAACTAATAAAGATAAAAATACGAATATAATAGCACTGTCAGACATAGGTATTTTATACCATGATGGCGTGAAGTCTAGGTGTAACACATAGGTATTTCTCAAAAGTCAACCTTAGCCAGCGCCGTCTTTAGCGTGAGGGAGTATTATAACTTTTGGGGGCCCTGGGCCCGGGCCCATCGGGCCCATGCGTAAAGATGGCACTGACCTTAGCCATCATAGACTTTTTATGTATTTCACACTACATTGAAAGGGAGGATTTATTGTGGTCTTCTTAGATTGATATGGCAACGCTGCACAAAATTAAACGAAATATCGATTATTTTATCGGAAATCAGATAATTATAATTTTCAAATTTCAAGTAATTTATGCGAAATGCATGAAATTAATTCCATCGTTTGGATTTATATAACAAACAAACGATATTTTCATGGATTCTTTTGAGATAAATTCGAGGCTAAATGCTACCAAAATGTTTATATTGTTTTTTTGTTGTTTTATTTTTCAATTATCAGCTGTTTTAAAGAAGTTCACAATAGAAATCCACAATCAATTGTAGTGTGTCACCCCAACATAGACTTCTTTCATTGTAGTGTGAAGTCTATAGACTGTACACCATATGTCTGTCAATGCTATAATATTTCAGAAAACAAGGAATCTGAGAAATTCTTTTTTTTTTTAATTTACACTAAGAAATAAATTTTCACAAGAAAGACAATAGAAGGTCAGTAACTTTTTCAGTGTGTTCTCCTTTTCGCACCACTTTGTGGCTATTTGAAAATAAAATCGCTTTCAGGGGGTCGCAGTCGGCTACACCGTTTTCCATTTTAAAAAAAATTAAAAAAAACAATGTAAAATAACTCTCAATGAAGGTACCTTGTAAGCTGCCCAATGTAAGGCTGTATCACCATTTATATCGGCCAAATGATTGAGCGCACCCATTCCCAATAAGTAGGCGGCCGTTGCTGTTCGCCCATACATGCAAGCAGTCATCAGTGGTGTTAAACCCTTGAAATCGGCAGCATTCACAGCAACACCGGCTTGGAGTAGAACCTGCACAACGGCCGAGTGTCCTTTGCGGCAAGCCCAGTGTATAGGACGTGGGCCTTGTGTGCCCTTAATGAATTAAAGAGAAAAAAAAAAGATTTTAAAAAAATTGGGAGTTATAGTGATTGGAGATAAACCAAAATCGTATTCAAGGGATCTCACGGGGGTTCACCTACCAAACATGGAAGATCAACAGGTACCGAGCATTGTATGAAATAGCGCATCATTTCCACATTTCCATTCAAAGCTATCCAATGAGCAGGCGTGTAACCATGCCTATCGCGTGCCGAAAGGCTTTCAATGCCGAATTTCTCGACTAGGCTTTCCACTTCCGGTACTTCGCCATTTTTAATCACATCGAATATATCATCCAAGTGCGCAATCGAATCAGCTCCGAGTAAAATGTTATCTTCTTCATTTGAACAGTTCTGCTGATTCAATTGATCCGGATGGCTATTTTCCCCTCCACCGACATCGGTGGTGTCCTCATTCATGTTACATGAAGCCAAGGGTAGCGCCCAAACATTTCGGGCAGTACCCGGGCTTGGGTGTACCTACAAATGGACAATGCAGACGTGAATTTCATAATTCCTGTTTTTTGTTTTTTTCTATATTTATCACCTTGCTGTGCTGCGTCTTGAGGCCGTCACCTCCAACGTTAAATGAGAAATCCTTTCGCTCCACAGCGTTTAGGTGGAGGGGATTTTCAAGTAGGTGTGAAATTTTTTTGGATTTTGGGATTTACGGGGAATACAATAAATAAGTGGATGTTGTGGTTTTTTTTTTTTTTAGATTGACGACCTTTTTTCGTGTTGCGTTGAAAATAAGTGAAGGTTGGTCAGAACCACTTTTTTAAAATTTGCAATCGCTGTATTTATGTCGCAATACGTTTTTGATTTTAGCAATTCTTGAAACTTTAGACCCACTAAGTGAAGAATGATCTGAAATATGTGTGTTTTTTTTTTTAATTATTTAAAAAATTTCTTCAAACAGTCAAAATTTACCGTTGCGAAAAACTATGTCAGCGGTTGTGTTTTTGAAAAATCAATAGAAATTCAGCGTTGTAAACTCTCACGTACAGTGTTGTTGTTTTAAGTACTTTTTCACTTATGGATACGCTGCGTTATATTGTATTTAGTGGACTCTTTTGGTCCGATTTATACCTGGTTTCTCATAGTGCAGGATTTCCTGCAAATATGCCTTGGAATAGGTGATAGTTTTTTGTTTTTTTAATATGATGAAATGACTGGAGTAGTTTCAAGGAAATTTCAAAATTTTTTGCTGATTAATAACGACAAAATTAAAATCTTTAAATTTTCTTCTTCTTCTTCTTTATGACTAAGCTGAAAACAGCTGATTTTGTGTACAAGTATGACGAAAACCTGCGCAAGACGCAATTTTCTTCTCTATCATTCTTGCATAGCATAAGATTCTAGATATCATGATACAAGAAAACAAGATAGCGCCACTTCAGTACCGCTATTTTGAGGCTCTCTTTGAGAGCCGAAAATTGAGTTTGTGACGTCACTGAGCGAGAAATTGTTGTTGTTTCCCATGCTATTCAAAAAAGTAAAAAGCCGGTTTAACATGGGAAACAACAACAACGAATCGCGATTTTGAGTTTGTGTCGTTTCGTCTCTCAAGTGGCGCTATCTTGTTTTCTTGTATCATGCTAGATATAGCAGAGAACAATGCCTCTGCAGGATACACCTAAAGTCTATAGAGCGCATAGTAGAGCTCGAATTTAAATATCTCGAGTTGAAAATACTCATTTTAACTGCGTATAATTTTAAAAGGGTTTTTCGAAGACTGTGACTTGCCTAATTGTTTTGATTCAAACAGGCGATTTTGATGTTCTGAAGTTTGTTGACGATTGTTTTGAGAGAAATTTTGGTAAAATCGTCCAATGTGTGAATGCCCCCTAACGCACCCCGATAGGAATTTCAACTAATTTTAAACTAATTTAAAATTAGTTGATTCTCAGTGACAGCTAGTTGTAATTCTGACTGTTTTGTATGGAGCGAACTAACCTTTTTAGCATTACGGTGTCCTACGAGTAAGTCAATTGTCCAGTTCTGCATATCTTTTCAACCAGTTAAAAATTACTTTATTTCAAATTGCATCCAACTGATTGAAAAACTAACTTTTTTATTGAACTAACTGTCTTCGTTCCCACAGGGACGGAAGCCAAAACTTATGTATGTGTAAATATCAGGGACCGCAACAAATATAAGATTCATTATAAAAATTACAATTTAATAGTTATTTCAAAACTTTTTGAAGGAAATTAAAAAATAAACATCATTCCATAATTTTTTTTTACATATTACAAAATAAGACTTATTTATTTATTTTATATACTTAAATATTGAAAAATATCTTAAATCGTAAGATTTATTTATAAATAATAGAATAAGTCTTATATTTTGATTTTCATTTAAAAGTCAGAAAATAAGCCTTATTTTGAAATCGAAAAATAATAATTATTTCTCATAATTGTGATCGTTTTTTTTTTTTTTTTGTCAAAACTATAAAAAGACAAGACTGAAATAAACGGTTTCTCTATTTCGGGCACGAGAAATCGAACTGCATCATTAGTTTTTTGAGTTATCGGTACGTATTCAGGCCTAAATCATTGCAAGGCTGTTGGCCTGACAGGACATAACCCTTACAATACCGGTCCATTTTCCTTTGCCCATGCGATTTCCTACTTACGTATTGCATAAATAGTACCTGGATTTTCAGGCTGGAATTTCCGAAGTAATTTTCAGAAATAATTATTATTTTTTGATTGCAAAATATGTATCGTAAAATAAGACTTATTTTCTGACTTTTAACTAAAAAATCAAAATATAAGACTTGTTCTATGATTTATAAATAAATCTTACGATTGAAGAGATATTTTTCAATTTTTATATTAGTATTAGAAAATAAGTCTTATATTGAAATATGTTGAAAAATATTAAAATTTATTAATTAAATTCCAATTTTTAAATATAAATTTCAAATTAAGATTTTTCGTTTTTTGTTTTTTGTTTTTTAGGTATTTCATAAAAAACCAATAACTTTGGTGTATCTCAAGTTTCCGTAAAACAAATTATGCCCAATGATTTTTTCGGTATTTGCGCAAGATTTGGTTGACTATAAAAAGCCCCGTCCATGGCTGCCTGAAACTCAAGGTGCAATCAATGAATTTTTTACCCAAAATTAGTCATATCTGAACTTTTCATTTTAAAAAATGTTGCATTAGAGGGTTAATTTTAAGTTTTACGACGTTTCCCGAGGTACATATATTACTTATTGTTTTAGAATTACAAAAACATTTAGAGGATAATATTTTGTAATAAAACTATATAAATATTAAAGTATTTTTAGCAGGCTGAGAGTTTATTCTGTGTGTTCTTAACCCATTTGTGCGCAAAAAATGGCAAAATACGTTTCTCCCGAAAGAACATTTTCTATTTTTCCTTGATTAACAAAACATTTTCATTATTACGTTACGTTTGCGTTACGTTTTCTGTCCTGCTGTCTCTCACTACTCGAAAATTGATTCTTTTAATTCATGTTATGTTACGTTATGTTAGGCCATGTTATGCCAACACTGATTGCACCCTAAGCCGGACAGATTTCTTCATTCGAAGCCATTAGGTGCCACAGAAGTGATTGGTTAAATATCGATAACGCCAATGGTTCATCCACTGATGCCTTCGATAAGTGGAATATGAAGAAAATCACTCGAAGAATCTGTCAATATTACTTGGAAGTAAATTTCGATTTTTTTTTTTGCATGTTTTTCTTATGGGCACTTTACTTACTGTATATCTCAGTATAGGCTGTTATTCACAAGAATAATTTTTCCGGTGCTCATAACTTTTATTTGAGTATTTTTCCGTTGCTCATTACATGTATTTAAAATTTTTCATTTTTAAGTTGCCTAATAAGATATTTTTATATATTAAAATATTATATTTTTTGCATCTTATAGAAGCAGTGCGTCAGAACTAAGTTTGAAGTTTATATTCCATTCCCAAATTGCATTGTTTTGTTGATTTAGCGGTTTTTGATATCGAAAATCGAGAATCACTAATTTTTAGCGCTTTTTAGCGCGTTTTCCTTCCGAAGAGTCCGATGAGTTGGCAACACCGGCCTGAGTGTGTGTTCGACTGCCTGAGTGAGTCGTGTTCCCGGAAAATTAGTAAATTAGCAAAGAATTCCTTTTAAATTAAATCGAAGAAACATCAAATCAATGCATTGATTAATAATGATGAACTCTGAGAAACAGCAAGTGCAGCAAGCGCAATAGCAAATCGAAATCGAAAGCAGCGCACCAGCAGCAAATGTGAAAAAATGAGCAAAAATTGAAAAAATTGTGCCTGCGTGTGTGTGCGTGCAGCAAAGAGGAGTTCGTTTCTGCTCCGAAATCGAATAAGAAAGAATAAGAAAGTGACGAAAACGAGGAAAAGTCCGATTGGGGAAAATTCGCAGGCAGTCCAAAAAAAAAACCGAAAAAAGAAAACGTCATTACGGGGTTTGTTTCTAATTCATTTCAAACATTTTGTGCTCGAAACTTTTTCTTTTGTATTGCATAAATCAAAATGTGCTCGCTGAGAGCCGAATTCTTTAATGTTAAGGAATTTTCGAACAAAGGCGAGTTATATTCGAATCGAATATCGAAAGTGTATGAAAAAAAGACAAAAAAAAAAAAAAATACAAAGTTCCAAAAACATTGACGAAATGTCAAAGAACGTGCCAGCATTGGAAGCTTCAAAAAAAAAAAATTCAAAAAAAATTCGAAGCTCCGTTGTGCTGGAATCTTATTTTTAAGAAAAAGACTCGTTTTTGTATCTTTGCCAAGAACTCAGAAGGCAACAGACAGACGGACCGACAGACGAGAGCCAAACGGCAGATTAGCCAAGCACAGAATCATCATTCCGAAGCGTTCTTTGCCTTGCATTTTTCAACGGATCTATTTTTATTATCTTCATGTATTCCAACGAATTCTCAAAATGCGTGCTCTACTCATATATTCAATTCAAATATGAACACAAATGTGTGCTCTGTTGGTTTGAAGCAACAGAAAGAAAGAAGAAAGCACGAATGAAGGAAAGACGACAGCACTGAATGAAGGAAAGAAAGAAAGGAAGAAAAAAACATTCTGTCCACGCATTTTGATCTCGTGACAAAGGACAAAGCTGTCCAATTGTGCTCTCACGCTTGCACACGGCAAAAATTTTCTTTGCCACAAAAGTGGCGAACTTTTCTTGGACTCTCCTTGAACGGCGGATAGGTTTTTCTTTTTCTTCATTTTATTTATTAATTTTTTTTGTTTTTTTTTTTTAAAGGTTTTTTGCAATTGTGGTTGCCTTTATGGGTTCATTTTACTCGACATAACTTTTTACCTTTTGTTTTAGTTATTTGTTCATTGCTTTTTGCCTCGTGTTCGTTGTCGGCCGTCGTTTTACTATTGTTCTTAAAATAACGTCATCCCATTATATATATTAGCGCAATCGCTCACTCAGTCGCTCGGTTTGGTGCTTTGTCGTTCTCGCCGTCGTTGTTGTTGTCGTCGTTGTCGTGGGGTCGGCAGCGAAAGGAGAGTATACGGCCAAGTGTTTTTCCGGTTTTGCCTGGTTTTTCTTTGTTGTGTTGTTGCGAAAAATTACAAGTCCCATTGGTTGGAAAGCGTTTTGCATAGTTTTAGGCTTTCTACGCCAATAATATTTCCCATACAAACGTAAAAAATGTACAGTTTTTGGTATAGAAAGAAGCAAATCACAAAAGTCAACTGCAAAATCATGATCATGGCGATCGATCTAGTTTTGACTCAGTTTTCCCTTTCTCATTTCAAGATAATATTCATGTGTTGTTTCGATAATTGAATAGAAATGCTGCGGAAGCGGTTTTTCAAATTTCCAAAATCGTCAATAAAGCAGAACAAAATTCGGAACCTCGCAAGGCAGAACAAAATTCAGAAATCGATTTCTGTGACATACATGCCTTCGTTTGAGGTTTTCCCCCTCATGAACGATGAATGTGTTCTCAGAAATAAAAGGCATTGAAGAGTTTTCTCAAACAGGTTATCTAATTGGTAGCATTCTTCAAACGGGATATAACCATGTAAGTAAAGTAGTACTGCCAGTTTTTGTTTAGTTCAATATTCCCCTCATTCCTCTCATTTTTGCTCTATTTGCCTTAGGTTCCTACCAACATAAAGAAGCAAAATATATATATATAGTCGAGTCTGGATGGTGTGAACCCCGGGTAGAGTGAACACCTTAGAGGTTGTGAACATATGGACTGTGGCTTACACATTCCATTTGATCCAAACAGAGCAAATTAAACATAGAAAAATCGATCTTCGATAGTGTGAAGAATCTTGGTAATATGAACAGGCTTTGCAAAAAAATAGTTCACGCTATCTACAGTCGACTGTATATTCAATATCCAATACAATCAGCTCTTTTTTCCCCGCCTTGGCCCTTTTCTAATTGTTGGTAATGTCGCTTGACGAAAACTCTTAACATTTCCTCAACCGTGCTTTGGAGTCGAGTAAATGAAACATTTCATTCACTTTTCATCAACAAAACTATACAAATAAAAATAAAAAATTAAAAAAAAAAAGAAAATAATTCGAGCTTTCCCTCAAAATTTGAAATTATTTTTCAAGCTGAATCTTGAAATCGAAGTATTTCGTCGTTGGTTTAGTGCAATTGGACTGTGTTTTATTTCATTTAAATTCATCAAAACAAGAGTTCCGACAACCTTGGGTGAAATAAATCATAGCGCGCAGCCGTTGGTGAGTTTTCATATACATAAATCCCGTTTGAGAAAAGGCGATCATTTCTTTTCGACCATACTTCATATCACAGTTGTTTTTCTCTTTCAAAACCCCCACATCCCTAACCGATTGTGGGCACATTCGAAAGGCACTATCGAAGCCGGCTTCAAATAGTCACGTGACTATCGGTATATTGCAGAATGTCGTATCACATTTTTTGTTTTCTTTTGCTTATACTTTCTTTTCTGCTTTTTGTGTGTTATTTAATTTGTTTTTTTTTTTAAATATATTTTTATTTATTTTATTTTAGACTTTTGAGTCAAGGATTACTCTAAGAGAGCATTACATTTTAAGATATCTTTATGATTTCAAAAAAGTTTTTGTGATTTCTAAGAAATTTTTTTTTTTTCGAAATGAGTTTAACGAAAATTACTGCCGATCATTGGCAGAAAATCAGGAAAAACTCGGTAAATTTCTTGGTTTCGAAGCGGTTTCCTTTGATGATGAAAGTGGTCACTCATCAAGAATATTTCATTGTACGTCATATTTCGTGAGAGCCTCGCCAATTCGGGTCTCCAGAATAGAATTGAATAATTCTGCAGTCAAGCAAGACTTTTGAAATCCACGTCCAATTCTTCTGTTGCTTTGAAATTCGCGGCATATTATTAGATATTCGTATTGATTGTTACTCGCATAATCAGAAATTGATGAGTTTCCAAATTTTTATAACCAAAAAAAAAAAAAAATCTGCGTTCTTCCTTGTATTTCTACATCAAAATTCGAATCAATTAATCGTTCAACATTGGAAGCGGAAATCTTAGTCAACAAGATTAACTCAGTATGGCTTTTAAGTGGCAAAATGAACCAAAACGTCTGATTACCTGGGGGACCAACAATCCCCGCCCACCTCATTTCATGGCTTTTCCGAGATTCCGGTTAAAGTCTGCTTGAACCCTCGAAAGCCGGCATTAAGTTTAATTCTGGAATCTTGCGAATTTCTCTAGATCAGCTTCACTTCACCTTCTTGCTTCTTGGTTTAAAATAGTCTGGTAGATAATGGTCTTCAAATATTTCGTTCACCCAATACACAACACAAACGATTCTGAAGCGATTAATTCGTCTGTTTTATATTTTCTTTCAGTCGACCGTGATTTATTTAAACAATAGGCGTATTCATAAGGAAGGTGGAATTCTATCGGAAAAGGTCGACGTCGGAATATTTTCGATTTTAATTCGCGACGTACTGGAGATAACAACCGGTTTGCACGGATTTGTTGAAAATATAGTTATTTTTGAATAAATATGTGAAAACCGGGTGTTTTTTCCCCAGTACGCGAGGAATTAATTGGTTGAGATGCCAACTTCCGAAGCAATAGGCCCTGGGTTCAACTCCCAGCTGAGTTTGTGAATGTTTGTGTCGTTTTTTCTTCTTTGTTTTTCCATTATTCGTGGTATCACAACGGGGACATGTGAGGCCAAAGTGTGTCACCCTTAATGGTGGCAGCCGCACAAACCTAACTTAACGTGCACAGTAGCTACGTTCTTTGGCGACAAAGTTCTAAAATTTTGTTGATTTTTTAAGCATTTAGGCTTTTACGCCCTAAAGAAGCAAGTAAGCTTCCTATACAGTAGCTTCGCTAAATAAGAAAGTCGATTTTGCCAAAAAAATATCATTCTTGTATCCGGTTTTTTCTTATATAAGAACCCGTTTATAAGAAAACTATTATAAAAAAAAAAAACTGTTTATAAGAAATTTTTTTCTTATATCAACTACCGATATTTGAAAATAGGGGTGTTAAATTTTTTATAAAAACCAAGTTTCTTATATAAAAAAATTTTTCCATACAAAGAGAGTTTTTGGTTTTGGTGAAAAGTTTCTTAAAGGCGTATGTTTCTTATATACGAGTTTCTTATATACAAAAATTTTTGTAAAGAGCTTAATATAAATGGACTTGGTGCCCTGAGATTCCTTTCTTAATAGCGGGTTTTTCTTATATACGAGTTTCTTATATATCGAAACTACTGTACCAAAAACATGTAAAAAAAAAATCGAAGAAGTACTTTCAGTTACTTTCGCTACTTGAAGGCACACTCTAATTAGAAGTAAACAAACCCACACAAACGAACAAACCCTAGCCCGGAGACAACCATATAAAACCTTCTAAAAAGAAAAACTTGATCATCCCATAAGGTCCCACAAAAATTTCCCTGACAACAAGACTCCACTAAAGATCATAAATTTTTAATAATTTATGGGAGATTCCCCTAAACTGGCAACAGTAAATTTTGGTTGTATTTAATTATTTTGAATTCGAAATAGTACCTATGCTATTTAAAATTAATAGGAGGTTTCCCTTAACCCTAGAAAGATAACGTTATTTTTTTACCTTGAAAAGATAACGATACGCCTGAGCGACGTGTGTTTGTTTTTACTATCCTTAAGGATGTTTTAAAAAAAAATGTGAACAGATTGTAATTTAAATACATTATTTAATTTATTGTCAGTCATTTCGGCTCATTTTAATAACCAAACTTGTATATATTAAAAGTAAATAAGAAAAACTTAAATATGCTTTCAAAAGCGGGAGCAAAAAAATTAAAAATTACTACGTCTCGTAGGCGTACGTTATCTTTCTAGGGTTAAAAATGTATTTGCCCTAAATATATTACAGTAAACATCGGTTAAAACGATACCGCTTATAACGATTATCGGTTATAGCGATGAACATTTTAGGTAAAGTTTGATTCGCTATTCTAATTCTTCTTAATTTCTGTTACCGGATATAACGATTATCGGTTATAACGATGGATTTTTGCTGGTCCCTTCGACATCGTTATAACCGATTTTCATTGTATTTGTCAAAATCTTTCTGATTCCTTATGAAAACGAAATTTCATCCAACAGTACAGGACAACATCAGGCATTGAAAACAATTTCGGCCCATACTTATAATGAGCAGTAAGAATGACAACGATTTCTTTCAAATATAAGTTGGATAGTTTTGATTTTTTATAAGAATATTGCTCGATACATATGTACATATATAAGGTCTCTATGGTAGATTCAACCGCTGATGAGTCATAGTATTAAACACTCAAAAGTACATTCAATAAAAAAAAAAAAGTAAAAATTATGCCCGCATCGCTTTTAAAATCACCAAAACGAATGCTTTTCACCTAAATGCCATAGCAGTTTACAACATAAGACATTAATTGCGGAGCTAGATACAGCACTAGAGCACCAAACATATCAAAAATATTCCGAATATGCCGAAAAAACATGTTTGTTTTGCAAAAAAACGAAAAAAAAAAAAAAAAAAAAAAAAATTACAATGCGGCAAAAAGACGCAATCTTGCGATCTTGCAAGACCCCAGCCCAGCTAGAGAGTTTTTATTTTATATTTTTTATAGTTTTTATATTCTGCCTGATAGCGTATCGTATGTGATAGACGAGAACTAGCGACTAGTTATCGCAAAGATAGCTAAATAGCCTTCGGTACAACAGAGAGTGCCTATTGCCAGTTCCGCTCTCTACTCGATTGTAGCTTCTCACAACTGTTCTCCTGGCGACGACGCGTCGTTCTTTCTTCCAAGCACACTTAGACTACTGGCCTCAACGATTACGCGCTGAGTCAATTGCGAACGTCTGGTCGCGAATATATTTTGCTCTTTCGTTTTCAGTTCGAGTAGTCATTGCTATACTTTCGGACGTTACGTTTGGAACGCATAGTGCGTGTAGCATTGAGAGTGATTTTGCTTTAATTTTTTTGTTTTCCAACTTTCCGATTTTCTGATCACGAATTTCATCGGGAACAACAACGACGTACACAGTATTTTCAAGTGGATAAAGTGCTTTCTCCTTTTTATTTTTGTTTTTTTGCTTTGCAAAACGTGGCTGTGGTGTAAAATTTCAAATTAGTTCAATTTATGGTACAATCAACGCAACAAAAAAAAAAAAATATATATATATATATTAAATATAAAAATTAATCATTCCAATACATACTGCAAAGAGTCCGCTGGAACATTGATCAGTACGTGTTGATGCATAAATTAATTGCCCAATTATTTTAAATTAAACGATTACGTCAAGTCTTTTCGTGGATTTGGCCGACAGTCTATATAAGTTGTCGTCCATTCGTCAACACATTTTTTTTTTTTTTTTTTGCTGGCCATTTCAAAAAAAGAAACATTTAAGGTTAATAAGATTATTTCCATAGATAATATCCGTGTCTCCAATGCGCTCAATTGTGAAGGGATAGTGTGATTATTCAATTGCTTATCCAATTAAAAGCGGTCCCCGAGTCGTTTAATTTAGATAGCCCGATTTGCAATACGGTGCATTTCAATGTTTTGATCTCAATAAGTTTCGATGCAGTCTAATTGCGTTGGGAAGCTCTGTGGAAAACTTTTTGAAAACGAAGGAACACAAAACGTTTAAATTCAATTGAACACGTTCGAGCAATCAACATTCGGAAACATTTTTTCAGCTCTATGTGAACTAATGGATCGTAAATCTTTCATGCTCTTATAAAAAATTTGCCGCCAGTATTGTTTGCGAGACGTTTTCTCGGCCATTCGCGCAAAGGCTACAAAGCAGCTTCTCTTTTTTTTTTTATTAATTTTTTTAAATTTAATTATTTATAAAGAAATATTTTTTTATAAGTCTCTCCTATTTAAATTAGATTTACGAAAAGCAGTAGACCTCTGGTAATTGGACAAACGTTTTGCAGGACAATCGAATTTGTCGGATTATAGAGTAGGTACCTTATGTAGGTATAGAGTAGTACCTTTTAATCTGACAAAATTACAGATCCAATGACAAGATTCAATATTTTATACTGTGAAGTACAAACCATACATCAATGTGTGTCAAAATTAGAATATTTAAAACCACGTTTTATTATAAAAATTTTTTCGAATACCGGTTCTATATTTTTCGAGAATACGCAGAATCAAATCGATTTCATGACTCCATTTCGAATCGTTATCGTTTTTTAATTTCGACATTTTTGTTAATCTATTCTATTTCCATGACACCCAAGCGCAATAGATATGTCGGATAATTGAGGGTGGCGGATTAGACAGGGGCCGGGTTAACGTAGATCCACTGTATGTACTTGGTTAATAGTAAATAGCGTAGGTGCAATTCAAATGTTGGAACCTTCATATTTAAATCGAAATTGTATTTTAAAAAGAATTTTAAAAATTCATCTAAAAAAAGCGTCTAGTTTTTCCTCCATCTTTTTTTTTTTTTTTTTTTTTTTTGCTGAATCAAACAAATAAGTCTCATTTGCATTTCTTTCTTTCTATTCTCTTTCTCAATGTTACCGAATTCACTCTCAATCTCTATGGCGATGATGACGCACACATTTCTTAATGATGATGATAATGATGATGATGACGCTGGCGATGGCAATGATGATGGTGATGACAATTATTACAACAGCTCGTTAATGCTCCGTGACAGCAACGACGGCGACCAATCCAATCAAGAAACCAACAACAACCAACAAAGTAAAATACGAAAAATAAAAAAAAACTAAAAAGCTACAGTATCTCTAACAAATATACCCTAAAACATCCATCCCTATAAAAGAAAAGAAAAATTCAAATTCACATTTGCAAAAGTCAACAAAAAGATTCTTTCCCGAAAATTCCTCATTAAAGTTTAAAAGCAAAACATCGATCATAAATTCAAAAAAAAAAATACAAAAAAAAAAATTAATGGAACAATTTGCGTTTACCTGAAATTATATTTTTGTTTCATGTTTTTGTAAATATAAATATATACATATAAATATATATATATACAATAATACATATAAAGGATAAAAGTAAAAGTAAAACAAAAGGATAACATAATTCATAAATTCATGTGTGAGGAAAATCGTGATCTGTCTATAGCAAACAACGTAAACAGAGAGGAGGAGAGCATCATCAGAGAAGGCATTATCCAGCGCAAAACCACAACAAACGTACGGACTAAAGGCAGCAAAGACAGGAAATCCCTTCATTAGCACCACGAACACAATTAGCGGCGAAGAAATACTAATACAGAACCAATAGTCACAGCAAATAACTATTGATAAAAATAAACAATAAAGAGAGGAAGGACACATGATAAAATTCAAAAGAAAACGCCATTAGAAAAAGAATAAATCGGAAATTTTAATAAATCAAAAAAAAAAAAGTTACAAAATCAAGTTTAAGGAGCTGTAAAATAGTGAATAAAATATCTAATTCAACAAAATTAAACATAGAAAGAACAAGCGAAACAGAAACTGAAACAGAAAAAGAAACAGCTGCAGTAGCAACAACAATAGTAATAAAACCACAATAACCATAAGGATTAAAGTACAAAATCTGAAGAGCAGAGAAAGACGAAAGGGAAGAGGAAGCGGAAGCGGAAACGGGAGCGGTAGCGGTAGCGGGAGCGGAAAAGTAAGGGGAAGCGAAATAAAAGCGATTAAATCACAGATTAATATAGAGTAAAAACAACCCGGTTATAATAATATCGTATCAGCGAAAAAGAATTACAACACTACGCGCATAACACTAGGAGCACGGATCAATACCACCAAAGATGGAGGCAAAACATTTGGCAAGCCTATTTTCATTCCTCTCAATATTTTTAGCGATTTATGCTGACGGTAAGTGCGAAGAAGATCATTTGAATTCATAAATTTCTTTGATTAAAATCTTTCTTTTGTTCATTTCGAACATTTAATTTTCTATAACTAAATTACCCAACATTATTATATGCCCACACATATTTAAAACTTATATGTAGTAATATTCTTTTGCATATAACCTTATACATATAACCTAAAGTCACTTTAAGTAAGATATGCTTGCATTTGCCCATTTCGTTTCTATTTTAATGAATGTTATTTTTCATTTCATTTATTTAATTATTTTATTTTATTTTAGTTTTTTCTTATTTATTGTACATTTTTGTACATTGTTGCACTCTCGTCTGGTCTGTATTTGAGTTAAATGTGAAAATCGTTTGTTAAGTAACAAGGATGGCCACTTAGAGGGAAACAAGTATTTTATGAGAAAATCTCCAAAGCTCAAGTTCAAAATGCTTGGTTCATGTTGCAGTTCACGATCGTGCCAAATTGCAAGGCAACGCAAACAATTATTGAATAATAATGAATGGAACATTCCGTTGAACCAACCGTTTGACACCGGTTGGGACCAAAGAAAATGTATAGATAATAGATCCGGCTTCTTTCTAGCCATCATGACAATGCTTCACAGTGTGTGTGTGTGTTTTTTTTTTTTTTAGCATGATTTGAAAGCTTCGCTCTCAGATTTGTAGATGAGAATATACAATTCACACTGCAATGAAGAGATAAAAAGAGCTCACCATACTCAAGAATGTCAAATTTGAAAGGTTATAACAACAGCTGTGGCACGGAGGGAACATGATTTCTGGTTAGAAGACTGTAGCGGCTGTGATCTGCAGTTCAACTATACGTGGAATTTCTCTTTCATATAGAAAATAGGTCAAAATTATAATTACCTTAGGTGGGCCAGTTAGGATAAGTCAAGGTGTTAGTATTTCACTTACACTTCCTCCCATCGCCATGCTCGCAAAATTGTAATTAAATACGATGATAACATTTGATGTCGATTTTCGTAAGCAAAGATGGACATATGTATATTTTGTGGGAAAATTATCAACTGTTCCTCTTGGATACAATTGTATCATATTGGATATTTTTAAAATTTAATTATACACTGTCCCTCAAATGGCTACATTTTTGTGACATCGATATGTTATTATATGTATATAAAAACCATGACTGTCTGAATGGATTAGTGAATTCCGTATGAGGTACCTTGGACGTTTCCACATAATGCGTTACGAATTATTCATACTACTTTTGATTTCGCGTAAAGTTTTTCAATAGAAATTATCGATGTTTCTCATGAGAAGTTAACATACGAAACATGACCAATGAAAGCAAGTATGAAGGAGGAGGACAACTTGCACTGACGTGTTCCGACTTTTAATTCAACTTAAGAAAAAACCAAACTCATTTGATTCTCATCCGTCTTGCGCGTACTACTTGTTTTTTTTTATACGACTCCCCCTCAGTCATTCCGACTTTTCATCCGACTTGGCCAAGTCGATAATTACACAGCCTTTTTTTTTGGAATCTTTTGGATACGATTTGATACTTAATTGTCCTGCTTGTAGACGAAAGTACTCCAGATTGTGTGCCCTTTTAAATCATCCCACTAAATCAAAAATAAGTATTAGTAATAGATATATATGTTCACAAGGACATCGGCCGAAACCGCCACTACGACGTTTCTCTTGCTGAATAACGAGTTTTTCCAAAGAAGAAAATCCGATCGACAATCTCCGATGAACCTTGAACTCATGCTTTTCATGCAAATCAAAAGTGAGATGGAGACATTTTTTGGAAAAAAAAAAACATTAGACAACAATATGAAACTTATTTTTTCGAATCGATGTTTCCAAAGCATTTATTTTTTGATTGATTCAAATATTGCATGAGTTCGATTACGGTTCATTGGCTCAAATTGCTTGCAGTACGATTCGTATAATATAGAAATAATTGCCCAAAAAAAAAAAAAAAAAACAACAACAACGATTCCGAAAACGAAAAGCCAGGAAAATTTCAAGAGCACTCAAAATAATAATAGCAATCATAATTGAGTCTCACTCCACGATTTCTTCGCTTTTGCACTCAATCGTTCCAAATGCTGCCAAATAAAATAATAGGGTAATCTACTCAAGGTAGTAAATAGTAGTAGCGTTCAATTTTAAGATGAAATTTTTTTTTTATCATTGTCATTGTCAACCCCTTCATTGCTTTCGTCAATTGGGTTACCAAAAATTGTTGTGTACTTTGCCATCATGGCATATATATTTCCTGGTTAATCTTGAGATCAGTTTCTTGATAATTCCAAAGTCATTTAAAACGATAAGATAATGTTGCAGATGATTATCTGCCCAAGATAAAGTTATATTCTTAACCCACAATACATATAAATTGTAGAGTGAACTCTTAGAGGCTCTTATCGGCACGAAAACACTTCAACTGTACTACTGCTCGGCGGTTGTTTGCGATGAAATTAAGTTAAAAGCAATCCAAATTATAAAAACTTTTATGAAAGTGCTGATGCTTTCAATTATATTTTCACAATTAAATTCAACAAATTAAGTAATGTTTACTTTTGCAAAGCCAAAAAGTGGTATATTGAAATGATTCCCAAACTATCACAGCTACATATGAAGAGCGTGAACGCCTGCTTTCCTTAAAAAAAATAGTAATCCCGATTACTTAACAAACTTTTATAGCTACGAAAGTAATAATTGAACGTGTTAATATTTTGAAAAAATGTTGTGAAATCACATAAAATGGCACCTTTTATTTTTTTTTTTTAAAGTAACTCCAGGAAATCTGATAAGCGTAGTTGTTCGCTTTGAATGACAGCAAAGGCTCTTCAAGTTACGTCAGTACGCCACGCAATGTACAGTGTGCCCCGAGTCTACCCAACACAGTTTAGTTCAAGCATAGTGGGACCCTTGGCTCTGAATTTTTTTTTTGGTTAATTATTTTATTTTTTGTGAGGCTGTATTAATAAAGGACTTTGCAAAAGAACTTTTAAAAATATTTTCTTAAATATATTAATTTTTTAATATTTTTATATTACCATTTTATATTGGATTAAAGGTACTTATCACACCGAAAAACAAATGTATACGAAATCGTCATAATATTGATATTTTTCACTTACAAATGTGAGCCGATACGCAATAGTATTAAAATTATACTACCTGTCGTATCAATTCTATACTTTTTTATATACGAAAAAAAGTAAATTTGACATGAATGCATGACAATATTTGAAATGAAAAAATTTCAAATTGATACTAAAAAGGACAATTTGATAAGATTTATGAGATATTGATACGCAAAATATAGTTTTGATACTGATCTAATATGGAAAAGATATTAAAAATGTAATTTATCACCAGAATTGCACGGATATTGAAAATGTAAGATTAATACGAAAAATTGATACGCAAGTGTAAAACATTTCCGTATCAATTTGATGATTTTCGTATCAGAGGAATATTAAAAAATATTAACTTGATATTATAAATATCAGTCTGATATTTTTTAATGCAAAATTGATATTTTTCAATTTATACGAGGATTGATACGGGTTTATCAATCTTCGGATCAGGCGGATTTTTTTCGGTGCACGAATGAAAATATTCGTACAGAATTATACTGCCTTCTACTAGGTAGGAAATTTATTCAGCATTGACTGTGGTGAAGAAGAGAAATCAAAATATGCTTTTGATGTAAGAGAGCGGCCTGTATAGATCATCTACAAATCCTGACATACAATTGGGAGTTTCTCCTTTAAAACTGACAAGAAAAGTTTTTTCTTTTTGTCCACCTTTCAAATCGAACACGCAACCTCAGGTCTGGTCTAGTTTGACCCCATAAGCACGGAAGCATGAAGACATTAAAAAAAAAAATTATGGGACTTCATAATGTGAGAGAGATTTCTTTTAATGTACAAAACCATATAGGAATATGGAAAGGAAAATTTTTCTTTTTCAGGGTTTTCATCGCGTTCTCCAAATAATATTGATTTCTAGTTAATGAACAACAAAACGAGCATGGTTTTAATAGCTTCCTTCATGTAAATAACAAAAGCGACTGTCGTGCGTGCTCGTGCGTGTTTCTAAGGAACTGACAAGTCGACGTACTCGTTTTGTCTGGAAAAATGTCAATCGAATAATCTCGGAAGCTTCCCATTTCCCTGTTTTCAGGTGTTCTGTATTAATCTTGATCCATATTAGTGCAGGAAAGAACCGAGTTAGAAGAATCCTAACTAAGCCCAAATGATATCAGCATGGAACGTAGTGAAAGATCCCTACAGAAAAGTACTGATATAGAGGGAGAAAGAGAGCAAGATAAAAAGAGAGAGAAAGAGAGCAAGATAAAAAGAGAGAGAAAGAGAGCAAGATAAAAAGAGAGAAAAAGAGAGAGAAAAAGGGAGAAAGAGAGAGAAAAAGGGAGAAAGAGAGAGAAAGAGGGAGAAAGAGAGAAAGAGGGAGAAAGAGAGAGAAAGAGGGAGAAAGAGAGAGAAAAAGAGAGAGAGAGAAAAAGAGAGAGAGAGAAAGAGAGAGAGAGAGAGAAAGGGAGAGAGAGAAAGAGAGAAAGAGAGAGAGATAGAGAAAGAAAGAGAAAGAGAGATAACGAGAGAGAAAGAGAGAACGAGAGAGAAAGAGAGAAAGAGGGAAAGAGAGAAAGAGAGAGAGAAAGGAAGAGAGAGAGAGAAAGGAAGAGAGAGAGAGAAAGGAAGAGAGAGAGAGAAAGGAAGATAGAGAGAAAGAGAGAGAGAAAGAGAAAGAGAAAGAGAGATAACGAGAGAGAAAAAGAGAGAGAGAACGAGAGAGAAAGAGAGAGAAAGAGAGAGAAAGAGAGAAAGAGAGAGAGAGAAAGAGAAAGAAAGATAGAAAGAGAGAGAGAAAGAAAGAGACATAGGGAAAGAGAGAAAGAGAGAGAGAAAGAGAGGTAGTAATAGCGATACATAGTGGTACAGAAAAAGGCAGTGAGACAGGGAGAAGCAGAGGATAATGTAGTGATAGAGAGAGGAGTAGTGATAGAGAGGCAGAGAAGGAGATAGATTGAGGTAGATTGACATATATGGATATAGATCAGGCATGCCCAAAAGGCATTCAAAAAGGCAAAAGAGAAGCAAAAAATAGAAGTTCGTGTACGTATATGAAGAGAGAGTTTTAAAAATGATACCGAACGAGTAGGCTTTGTGCCGCTTTTTTTCAGAAGAGAAGCTAGTTTTTGTATTTTTATGTTTTTGTTGTACTAT
This sequence comes from Chlorops oryzae, assembly GCA_020466095.1. Lineage (NCBI taxonomy): Eukaryota > Metazoa > Arthropoda > Insecta > Diptera > Chloropidae > Chlorops > Chlorops oryzae. Next base: position 82,452,628 of record CM035807.1, read on the forward strand.
ACACTAACATTTTTCGGACGTTTGTCTGTAGTGGTGGTCATCACTGATATAGATAGATAAAGATGGCGATAGATAAAAAAGGATGAAGAAAATTACAGATAAGACAGAAGACAGAGGAATAAAAAGAGAGATTTGAGAACATAAAGGAAGATATAAGAAGGTAGCGGCATATAAAGGGATATATGGGCGGTTTAGAGGGAGAGATGAAATGCTTTTGAGAAAAATTGATAGAATTAGAAACAAATAGAGAGAAATGGACAGAAATAAACAGAAGTAGGCAGAAAATAGGAGTTTCCTCATACACAAAGGGACACGGAAGAAAATGTTTCTTCTGCTTTCGAAATTTTTTTCTACCATCCTGTCGATAATGACTATTACGGCGAATTTATTTGACTGTCTCTGGAAATTTTATACAAAAATATTGGCTGTGCTATTCCTGTTACGTGGTCATCTAATACTCTCTGTTTTGTATATGTTCACAGAAACGTCTTAACTCTTTTGGGCTCGAAAATCAACTTAAGATTTCACCCACGGATTTTGACTTTAGTATCAATCGCTAGCCGCAAAGAGTATGCGTATATGTATATGTATGCATTCATTTTTTTCAATTAGCGGAAGTCTTGTTCTATATCCATTGCGTTGACGAAGAGGAATACTCCATTACTTTTACCGCCAACAAAATGCAGTGCACTTGAAATTTTTTTGAGACATTTGTGCTCAGTCATTTCAGTCGCACGACCATGCGAGTCATGTCTGTATAATTCTTTTCGTATAATTTATTTTTGTTATATTCAAGGAAACTTTGAACGTGTTTCGAGGATTTGTGCAATTTTATTTCACTACAGCTCTGTTCGGACCAATTTAGATTAGATTAGTTGTGTTCAGTTTAATTTGCCCGATTTCTGTTCCTCACATCGTGTTCTGCTGTTGCTAAGAATCCGCCTTGTGTTCGTGAGAGACACCGATGAGCACGACTGTATCCATAGTGACCATTAGACGGTTGCGCGGGCGTGTATATATTCCCCAGACTATGGCCGCGTCGTCGTCGTTGTAGGTAGTCAAGTTGAGAACCGTATGCATTGTTTATATACGAAACATCATCGCGAGTGTGTCTATAAGCCACACCGTCGCGTCTCCGTATTTCGCTCATGCTCGTTCACAATATCAATAGAAAAAAAAAGAAAGAAAAAGACCCTAACATTGAGATTTTGATTATTTTCTCAGTGTTTTTCCTATATTCGATTTTCTAACCCGATTTTCTAGCCGCCGCTCTGTGTTTGAAATGTTCTAAATAAATTTATACTGTATAAATATACAATTGTGCTTGTAAATATTGTATGTTCCATTAGTGTTTCTCTCGCAGATATTTATCGTTTATTTTTCTTTTTACTCAAGGTGTTTTAATTAGTTTTGTTTGTTGCGATTTAATTTCTTTTCTTTTTTTCGAATTGATGTACAGAAAATTTCGTTTTACTCTTTTCATTTCAAATTTTGTTTAGCTTTGAACTCTGAGAACATTTAAAAAAATAAAAAATCAGACAGAATTATTTTAATGTAAGAAAATTTCTTACGCTCTAATGAAAGCCACCAGATGAGAACGAGAATGAAATGCTGAATGCAGTACTTCAGCATCGCCTTCCATTCGAGAATATTTTTTTTTTTTTTATCGAAGTCAAATAATAATTTTAAAACCACTTCGAGCTCCAGTGCGAATATTACGGATCACGAAAGCATCGTATGGGCTGAAATTGGGAACCGGAAGCCTAATCTGAGCTTCATGGAGAAGATACAAATATGTGGAATAAACATGTCCTGATTTTTAATACAGTATCAAACGTAATCTTAATATGTATGTATATACTAGAGTTTCAACGGATATCCAGCCACTATCCGGTATCCCGCCTAAAATGTAGTGTCTGGCCGGATACCGGATACCTCACAGTAAAAATTTGCTACATTGTACTTGTACTAGGATGCAGATTATAGATAGGAGCGATTGGAGGAAACCCGATGCAGTTCCGCTAACATTTTCACAGAAAATTTCAATTTTCAAAGATTATTCATTGCAGTTCGGTCCAACCACTCGGAACAAGCACTACTAAAATGTGTGCTGTGTCAAAAAATAACGTTCAACATTTTTCCTACCAAGTGGCAACGCTCAGGATCGATCATTGCTACGCCGTTTAATATGGCTTTAAAACTGAAAAATATACAGGGTGTTCCATACTCAATAGATAAAAAAAAGGTGGTGATAGGGGGGGTCCAGACGGACAAAAAATGGCAGGGGGGGGGGGGGTTGCAAATGCACCCCTGGGGAGTTACATGCAAAAAACAATAGTTTGGTTTTTTTCACTGGTCCTCCTCACTTACAGGCCGTAAATTCAAAATCACATATGATATGAAAAGCTCGGCGGTTTTCCGTTAACACTGCATACTACGATTTTAAATAATTCAACTGCGTTTTCTCTGGTACTACCATCTAAGCCTAAAATAGTGTAATTTTGGCTTTTAACGTGATTTAATTCAAAAGAAATACGATCGAGCCTCTTTTTTTTACTCTTTTCGAAAACTTTGAGTTTTCCTCTTCAATTTGATACCATGGTTGCTAAAAAAAAGTTTCACAATCAATGCAAAACTAAGGTTTGAAAATAATTACTTTGTATTTTTGACTCTCAGAAAAGTTATTTATTTTAATCAAATTTATTGAGCACACTTTTTAGGCAGCATGAGAAAAAGAAAAAGCTAAGAAATTTAAAATTTTCTGAATGGTGTTTTAGTTTTACATATCCGCCTAAAAGTATGCTCACCAATTTAGTCGAATTCTTCCCGCGCCTCTAGCTCCTTACGAGTGCAAGATGAACCCCTCTTTCCATTCAATTTTTTGCTTGTATAGGTTCCCCCTATCACCTCCTTTTTTTGATCTATTGAGTATGGAACACCCTGTATAATATTTTTTTTTTTTTTAAATATCCCGCAGCCGGATATCCGGCTATCCGGCCTAGCATCCAGCCGGATACACTATCCGTTGTAACACTTGTATATACAGAGTGTCCCGTACTAAAGAGCTTCTCTTTATCGGGTTGGTAGGGGGGTCAGGGAGCACCGAAAATCGTATAAGAAGGAGGGGAAGTTTAAAACTTCGTCCTGAGGAGTCACAAAGGAAAGGAAAAAGTGTGTCATAAAATGTAAAGAAGCCATTGAAAAAAGAATAAACGCTCCTGAAGAGAATCCCAAAAAGGAACGAAACGTTGGGCAAAATAAATAAATAAAGCAGTTTTATTTATTTACGTCAACCCTGAGGACCAAAAAGCTCACCATAAAGATATTTTCAAATAAAATTCTGGTTATTGGTCATCAAAAACTTAAACGAAAAAATTTGTTGTTTCAGAAGAAAAATTTTTCTATACAGTTTAACAGGCAATTTTCAGACCCTAATAATGGTATAAAATTTTCTATTGGTCAATTGCAGCTTCAATGATTTTTTTTCCCCATCGAATTGAAAATTTAAAAATTTTCTTTAATTTTTCTTACTTTGAGAGCAATTTTTGATATGAAGAAGGCCTTTTAACACATGATTTTTTGAATTTTTCCCCACCTCCGGTAAATTTCCTTTCAAGCCTTTCTACGTACATACGTATGTCATGATTTACTTGTGGTCTTACTGAGGCAAAATTGGACTTCAAAATTGACGGCAACTAATTTACACTGAATTATATTAGTTTACATACAATGAAAATTTGAAGAAAAAGAAAAAATTTCATTCACTACCCCAAACCAGCAAAATTTTCAATCTTACATCAATTGCTTTCTGTTTACAATAAAAAAAATATATGAGAGCTCTTTTAATATCTATAATTTGAGAACTGAATACACATTGAAAATTGTTTTTTTTTTTATATTAGGTACTCTCATCAGAAATTTTGATTATTTCTAATTAAAAAAGCAGAGACCAATCAATGCTCGATAGTTTTAATTTCACGCAAGATTTGTGTCGGCGCGTCCCTCTTCACCTCCGCCGGTTAGCATTCTTCTGTGCCGTATCGTTTCATTTGACTTTTCAGCTTTCTATTTCCATATGGATATGTGGATCACAATGAAAAAATTTACTAGGAAATCGATGTGTACGAGTGTTGAGGCAAATGTCTATCTGAAAAATAAATGGGGGAATGAATGGATGAATGAATGAATGGATGAATGAATCAATGGACGAATAAATGACTACTCGTGACTGACAGACTAAACGACTGACCATGGAAAGAGCACGAAATTCGTGGTAGACGCTTTGACGCAAACGCTGTTACCACAGGCGATGGCAAGCACAGCGACTGCCAAATGAAATAATTTTATAAATTGGTTCACAAAAAAAAAAAAAAAAAAGTAAAAGGTCAAGCTTTTCATTTCATCATTTGTATATTTTAGGCTCATTGCCTGAAGTGGTGATTGTCACTTGATTTTCACTCAAAAACAAAAAAAAAATTGATAATTTTCGAACGCGACTTTTCCGGGGAAAAACTATTAAAAGAACATTCAAAACTGAAATAGTTTTGGCATAAGCTCTTGCTAAAAGCAAAAATTCCGCTTAAAATTTTGTGATGGAGTAAAAAAAAAAGTAAATAAAATTAATAAATAAAAATGCTTAAAATATATGCGTCTTTTGAGCAGACTAAATTGCACCAAAATTTATAAATAAACTGTCAGTCTGCTAAGTGTTTTCGCTAGAGGCGACGATGAACGACCGTCTGCCATTGAGAGAGTATGTGTGCATAGATATGCCCCTGTTGTAATTAAGACTCACCCCCTACTCACCTATGGTGCACCTCAAAAAGACCACAACTAGTCCCCACATAATTTACTCTTACATGCATTCAACTCACCTCTTTAACATGGGGCGGCCTACATTAGAATGAGAGTAGTGCATGTAAGATTCACCCATGGTGAGACGTTTTGGACGAGATTATAGGTTTTTGGTGAAATAAAATAGAATTTTCCATAGCAAAAATTTTTCAATTGAAAAATAAATACTTTTAAAAAAATTTCAAATATGAAAAAATACTTACATATTAAAGAAAATTTTTTTATTTATCAAAATTAACTAATAAAAAAAATTAATTAAAATATGAACATAAAAAAAACTTCAGGCAATAGAAAAGAAAAAAAATGTCCAACCGAGCCAGGGATCGAACCTCGAGCTACGTGGTTGCTGAGCGAGAGTCTTAGGTTAGGTTGGGGATGGGTTTGGGAACCAGGTCACCGCGTCACTGCATCCTGCAAGGATTATTGTGACAACCCTTTTCTAATTCCATAGGCGCGGGGCTTTCAGAAATGCCGCAATGTCCCGTGGAGCGATTTTACCTACCTCAGTTGTGGAAGGATAGGGAACGTATAGGTAACGAAGTCTGAGTCTCGCTAGACTATCACAGTGGCACAAGATGTGCTCCGCCGTTTCCTCTTCTTCAAGCGAGCGAGAGTCTTACCCTTTACGCTAATCAATTCTTGGCGGTACGTCGATCAGAATGCGAACTTAAAGCAGACAACAACAAGCGCACAGCAAGAATACACAAAAAAAATGAACTCACCGCCCCTCGATCTCTTACGGAACAGTCAGCGGTGAGACCTATAGAGGTCAACCTTAGGTTAGACGTGCTCCATAGTTTTTATGGTCTAGTTGCTAACAGTCTCACCTAAGGTGGGTCCTATTTTGCAAACTGACCGCTCGTTTACTACTGGGTGTATACACGAATATATGTATATTCGAACGGGTTAATAAAATTTGTTGTACTTTTTTTTTGTCTGGAATGTTTTTTTTTTTTTTAGTTGTAGACTCGTCACATCTATGTATATGTAAATGTACATATATATATATATGAATGGGAATTCTATTTGATGGGAAAATAACGAATTGCATAAAACCAGAATTTTTCGATTGCAAAAAAATAAATAACAAATAAATAAATAAAAGCTAAAAGCTCGTGTTCAAAAAACCCTTTGAACAAATTGGCTCTGTACTATCACCTGATACCGTGATATAAACAAACAAATGTTGCAATAAATTAATATTTCCTGTAAATATAAAAAATAAACTGAAATAATTCGATATTTTATTTGAGCTAATATTTATTTTTGCGGTCTAAAAACTCGCACTTTTTGTTTTATTTACCAAGCAATTAATTTAATTGCGCTAATAATCTGAATTCTCCGAAAAACAATAAATATTTCATCATTTAAAACATAGAAAATACTTATAAGTTCTTCTTCTTAGTCTCCCTTAGGGTAATCTATGGGGATGGCAGCATTGCATGAAGATTCTACGAATACAGTAGACTCCCGGAAAAGTTAATAGATTTGTCTCGAAACATTAATTTTTCCGGATTTTCAAAATGTTCCAAATCTATCAAATGGAAGGAAAGGAGGAGGGGGGATATAAACGATTTATTTTCCAAGCTATTCTCTCTTTTTGAAGCAAGAAAGCCATAAAATTTGGAATTAACTTTTTAAGGCTTTCCATTAGTATATGTATTACCTTTTGTGAGATTTTACTTTTTCGGGAGTATACTGTATTTCATTCAGAAAACAAGCAGAAAACACAAGAAGAAAACGTTTTTTTCAAACCTGGATGTTCCACTGTGCTTCTTTAAGTTTTGTGGGAGTCAGTGGATCCGAATTAGAGTTCTATACAGCAACATCCTGTCCAGATGTAGCCATAAGATAAAAAATAGTATCTTCCAGAAAGGTTTTTGGGCGTCGTTTTTGAGGTTATTGCAAAACATACAACCGAAACCGCCAAAAAGACCTCGAATTCGGATTCGAAAATAACTAGTTAGTAGTGTTAGAGCTCCAGGGTTGAAAAACAATTTTATTTTGTGAGACTTTTTCGTAGTGAAAACTCATAAAAATTAATTATCGATAGTAATGACAGTGTTTATTTCCCTTGAAAAAGTAAGTAAATGAAAAGAAGAAAAAAAATTCCCTATACCTACCGATTGAATAGTGTCTGGTGTAGATTTCCATAAAATTCGAAAATTTTTTGACACGACTTTGTGCCAGCGTTGCCATAAGTGAAGATTTGTCTTCAAACCGAAGATTTTTTGAGTAGTTTTTTATTAAAAATCTTCAAAAGAAGATTTTTATTTTTGAAAAATATTGCAGTGGAAAAATCTTCAAAATGAAGATATTTAGTTTTTCAGTATGATTTTATGAAATTAATTCATATCAATTATTTTCTATTTTTTTTTTTAAGTATAAATTTTTCAAAAATTCCGGAGATGAATTGGAATCTTAAAAATGGCATTTTTATATATATATATATTTTTTTTATTGAAAAAACTGTGTTCTTGTTATAAAAAAGTTGTTGTTTACGTCTTTGTTGTGATACCATGAAGGTTGTATTCATATTATTTTGTGATACTTATTTGTTAAGGCCATGAAGGTATACAGTCGAACCTCCTTATAATGAAGTCGCACGGGACCAGAAAATCACTTCATTATATAGAAATTTTAATATAATAATTAATAATTTTACAGAAAGTATTAACACGTACACTGAAAGTGGAACGAAAAAGCTATGCGTTTGAAATTATTTCATAGTAGGGAGAACTTCATTGTATAGACGTTCACTATACGGAAGTTCGACTGTATTTTTATTTTTGTCAATAAAATAAAGAAAAATCAATTTTGCTTTTATTTTATTTGAAATTTTAAGTGAAGATTTTTTAGTTAGGTTTGAGGTCAAGAAGATTTTTCAAATTCTTAAAACTTCATTTTGAAGATTTTTTGGACCACAATGAAGAATTTTTGGCCTCTTGTCATGGCAACACTGCTTTTTGCTACCAAATTTCGTTTGATCACACTGAGGAAAGCAATAATTAATCAATTTTTTTTTTTTGTCTAAGAACTGGGGTATGGAAAAATGATTGTATCAGGAAATACTATGTATAGGGGTATTCACAAAGGCGTCGGAAAATAGTAAAGTCGGAAAATCGGAAAATTTTATCTGCTCAAAAGTTTTGCAAAAAAAAGTTTAAAATTTTTTAAGAAGTCGCAATTTTCCGATTTTTCGACTTTCCAACGTTTTAACACGGCTTTGTGAATACCTCTATTTTATCACTGTTCAATACGTGGATTGCGCTTATGGTTATGTGATTGAGCGGTAATGGGCTTAAGTTCTTAATTATATAATGGGAATTCATTCGAACCCTCGAAGGAGTGAACTCTGAGAACTTCTTTGCGTTAACTGTCAAAATACATGGAAGCTTTGATGGCTGTTTAAAAAGTTCTCACAGTTCACTAAGTTCGAGGTCTGAATGAGTACCCATATTATTTATCAATCAAATCAAAGGATCTTATATTGCCGAGGACAAAAGTTTTTTAGTCTTTTGTTTTTAATCCGAATGTCTCTTAAAAAGGAATTAAATACTTTATTAATTTCGTTCAGTTCATTCAACATTCTGGTTGATGCTTTATTTGATTTTGCTGTTCAATGACCCGTTTTAAAAGTTTTTTCTTTGCCTTTTTTGCAATTATGAATGATAAAATGTGGTACGACAATGAAATGAAATACAAATAACTTATGCGTTTTCGAATGCAAAAATAAAAAACAATCCTTTATTAATAAAAAAATAATTTTTTTTTTTTTTTAAAGAAAAAGCACATACCTACACTGAGCGAAAACTAAGATTTTGTAATTAAAATCGATTCTTAGTAATATAAATACAGTGAAAATCGGTTATAGCGATGAACATTTTAGGTAAAGTTTGGTTCGCTATTCTAATTCTTCTTAATTTCTGTTACCGGATATAGCGATTATCGGTTATAACGATGGATTTTTGTTGGTCCCTTCGACATCGTTATAACCGATTTGCACTGCAACATATTTAGTCCACTCGAGTCAGATTTCTCCGTGGCGTACGGGCCCATGCTATAGCGTATTCATTCGCTCAGCAATCCGAAGGGCGCGAGTTCAAATTCTATAGCAGGCGAATGAAATGTGTGAAAAATGTGAATTTCAAGTAAATGGAAAAATATTTAAAGGAAAAAAAGAGTAGTCAGAATGGAGAAAACTAGCTTCCCAGCTACAAATAAGAGGTTCCCATCCCGGCGGTCCAAAATATCTTTTTTTTTTTGCATAAAATTAAAAGCTTTTTAATCCTGTGAAGTTTTTAAATATTATATAAATGTTATGTTATTATTCATAACAAAAAAAAAAAAAAATTCGTCCGCCTGACCGGGAATCGAACCCGCCGTCTTGGGATTTGCTAATACTTTCGTATTTAAATTTACTACTCGAAATAAATTCTTCTTTAACTACGCTGCAATTATTTTAACTACGCCCGTTAATAGAGCCAAATAATAGTTCAATTAACTACGATTTTCTTATTTTTACTACGATTTTTAGCTGAGTGTAGGTATATTAATATGAAAGCAATTAAAGACCATCAGACGATGTACTCAGGCATGCTCTTTTTCTGCCCACATTGGTTTCGGTCTTTAACGATACGTTGCAGTTAGAACAAAGCACCTTCCCAGCAAACATTGAGGTTTGAGAATGATTCGAGAATGATTTGAGATCAAATGTATTATTAAATGTCAAACGTTCGATTTCAATTCGATATTCATTTGAGAATGATAGAATTATCAACAAAAAGAGGACTTTGTTCTCAAATTGAAAAAAAAAAAGAAAAAAAAAAGGTTTATTCTTAAATCAATCTCAAATGTTAATATATCAAACAATAATTCTCGATTTAAGAATGATATGAGAATTAAATTTGAATTAAAATTTGAGAACAAAAAAAAAATCTCAAACATTTCACTTGTGTTGTTTGCTGGGTTAAAACATTGGTTTCTCTTCCTCGTACTTGTAATTACGATTGGCCTTCGATTAATGGATCCACATGTTGCTTTTCCGAAGGTGGGTGGCGTTGCGTTGCTGTCGGTTTCATGGAAAATAGGGAAACAACGATTTGCGGTTTGATTTTACAACAACGTCAAATTATGGAAGAAATTAAGTAGATATTATCCATGGAAGAAATTCCTTTATAATTCAAGTTTTCATAAGGAATTCGTTAGAATTCTTATGGCCAATATTACCAAGCTATTTAAAAAAGAATTAAAATGGAAAATACCCATACAAAAAAAAAAAGTTCAAATTTTATTTAAATGTGATTTAAACATCGTCGTAATATTGGCCCTTTGTCTTTCTTTAACATATTTAATTTATATGAAGTAATTTCTTGAAAGCTAGCACCCACTAGGAAAGAGAAAGCAGACAGGTCTATTCAAGATTGCAATCCATATGGATCCATTCCATTAATCTGTAGTGACGTCATGAAATTAAAATACCTTCCATAAGAAATATAAAGTGGGAAATTATTTGTAACATACCAAAGTAATTGTATTTTTGAGATGAATTCGGTTTTTTTTTTTTTTTTTTTTTTTTGATAATCGCAGCAACCACTGCCTGTTCGATTGGAAATGGTTAGATAAAAATCAATTCAGTTAATTTAATCGAGGTCAGTCGTCATAATTGAACAGCGCACAATGGAATACATTCGTGCATGTGCTGCAAGAGAGTGTAGTGTAGAGTGTAGGCCGTTTTTGTCAGTTCACGTCACACAGAGCCCACATAGCCGCACTTGTATGTGTTGGCATCATATGCCTACCTATGTACATACATACTCTATGCTGTACCAAAACTGAACATTTAACTATGCTGGTAAGCACATGGCACTATCGATGTCATTTTTTAACGTTTCGGTTTCACCCTTGCCAAAGGTGGTTGCAGTGCCACACAGCGAGACTTACACCTATGGTTGACGTGTTGTATTCTTGTATTGTTAAAAAGAAAGCACGTTGCTCATACGACCAGCGGGCCTCATCTATGTACATTGTGGCGACCAGAATCGTTGCCACTATCTATCGCGGGTGTTACAATTGCTTTAGTTGGTGCTTAAGTTGCTTTCGTTGCTTTCGTTTTTGTTGTTCTTGCTCTTGTTCTTGTTGTGTTACCCTTAGCTTAGTTACCTTTGTTGTCCGTCGCTCGCGTTGGCGTCGTCGTCGTCGTTCATGTTCGTTAGAATTTATTTATTTTTTATTTATTTTTTTCATTGATAAGTCATTGGATTGTCATTTTCCATTTTGCTTGTCTTCTTCTCCATCCTACTTTACATATTCGTCATTCATTCGAATTTTTTGTTAAACGGCGAAAGTTCATGATAAATTTAAAGCGAAACAATAAAAACTGTAGAGCTTTTTTTCTTTTGCACCTTACCTTTCCAAGCGTATTCTATTGCATTGAGAATACTGTTTCCCGTATCCGCATGATAATGTGTATGTATGTTGTTACGATTGGGGGGGCTGCTAGTTAGTTGTGAGCAGCAACTTCGGAAACCAGTGCAAACTAGTTTGTGCAGGGCAGTCGGCCGTCAGTCTTTCGTTTCCTTCGACCAAATATAATTAAGAACGAAAGGTTGTAGTTTTGGGTGACAAAATGGCATCTTATTGACGGGGTTACATTATTTCTGCTTTAAATAATTATATATCCTACAAAGTCTGTGCCGTGCGTACTTAAATTGCGTTCGTGCAATTGTGTGTAATACCCAGAACCACTCGATGTGGGCCGTACAAATTCTATTTAGCCGTCTTGGAGATGAGGATTTCAGGTGGATATCTTGACTAAATTTGGTTTCAAAGTATAGGAATGGAACAGATGGGAACATTTTTAGGGGTACCTCCAGAGCTAGGGTCTGTTATGAAGATCACAAGAACATCTTTAACCCTCTAATTCCTGGCATAAGAGGGTTAAAATATGAAAATCTTAAAGATATTTTCATAGAATTTTCAATTTGACCATAAAATTTAATTTTGATCGAAAAATCAAACAGCCGGTCCAAAATGGGTTAATGTCATTTCCAAAAATTGTAAAAGTGGGCGTGGCAAAATAACGTTTTTCGAAAACACCTGAAATTCAAAGGAGATTTGAACAGTTGACAAAGTTGAGCATGTTTCCTATGTAGCAGAGCTGTAAAAAATTTAAATCATTTCGGATTTAAATCATTTTGATTTATTTATCTTTTGATTGCAATCATTTTAATCGAAAATCATGAAGATTTAAATCTGATTTAATTCTTTGATGATTGCCTTAAGATGATTTATAAATCACTTTTCTGCAATCAATTGATTTATATTTTGAATTGTCAATCATTTGATTAAATCAAAAAGATTTAAATCATTTGATTTAAATCAGAAAGATTTCAATCATTTGATTTAAATCCAAAAAAATTTAAACCATTTTTGAATGAAATCAGAAAGATTTCAATCATTTGATTTAAATACAAAAAAAATTTAAATCAGTGTTGATTTAATTCAAAAATGATTTAAATCACTCTATGTAAATCAAACAAGTGAGACTGATGTGGTAGTAGATATAAAAAGTGCATAACCACTAAACAGATAGTTTTAGTGAAATATGAAGTGCACTAATTCGGGTTTGTAGTGTCGGGCTTACCTGATCACATCAGTCTCACTTGTTTGATTTACATAGAGTGATTTAAATCATTTTTGAATTAAATCAACACTGATTTAAATTTTTTTGTATTTAAATCAAATGATTGAAATCTTTCTGATTTCATTCAAAAATGGTTTAAATTTTTTTGGATTTAAATCAAATCATTTAAATCTTTTTGGATTTAAATCACATGATTGAAATCATTTTGAATTAAATCAAATGATTTAAATCCTTTTTGATTTAAATCAAATGATTGACAAATCAAAATATAAATCAATTGATTGCAGCAAAGTGATTTAAAAATCATCTTGAGGCAATCATCAAAGAATTAAATCAGATTTAAATCTTCATGATTTTCAAGTAAAATGAATTAAATCTTTTTTTTCTAATCAGGCTGTGATTGTTTCTTGAATCAATCTTGAAATGATTGATTCATTTACAGCTCTGCTATGTAGGTACCCAGTTATAAACATCCTCTCCAAAAACTGTCTTGATCGGTCCATGATTAAGGTAACCCCCTCCAGTACTAGGGTCTGCGACAAAAATTTCAAAAACTTCCCCATAATCAGAGTTTTTTGAGATATTTCATTGAAATTTGGAATGGAATATGAGCTCCGATGATTAAATTGCCGGAAATTAGAATAGTGGGCGTAGAAAGAGGGCGATTTCCATAAAATAATTAAGCAAAAGACGTAACATATGAAACCCCTTATGATCTTGGAAATCTCCAGAATACTTATTCACAATGTCCTTTGCCTTTGGGCCTGTTTTAAAAAGTATCATACCTAGATATTTACAATATCGTTAATATGTGGGGGATATTGGATACCCTTTATTTTTTATTTATTTATTTTTTGTCTTAGTAAAACAATCTTCCATTAGAAATGATCTTCAAAATATAAGAGATACATAAGATTTAAAATCACTGAAGTTCGCGATTCTACCATCTCCGTAATGCGCCGATAGTGTGAACGCAATTTTTGGACTCTCATGCTGACAAGTGTGACAGTCTCGAAAGATTTTTGGCCCAATTTTATTGTTCCCCAATATATTTTTTACCATATGCGACTATAATGTGAGGATCACCAGTGATTTTTGAAATTTTTGAAACTTGTGCTGATCTGGCACGATAAAATCATCGCAAAGTGTGATATTTGCGCAGATAGTAGGATCACAGATTGAGAAGAATAGGGGGGAACAATAGCTACAAGAATAGTTCTTTGAATGAAATTGGTCCCCTTTATATGCCACAAGTTTTTATTAAATTAAATTCTCCTTTAAAGAATCTCCTTTGAGAATTCACCCATTTGTGTGTTTCTTTTATTTGAGCTTAAAAAGCCACACAATTGAATTGTGTGCCAATAGAAATTATCTTTAATTCGAAAGCGTCTTTAAATCAATTTTTTTATATTTTTTTATTTTTATTTTTTTTATTATCAGCAAATTAGAATGCGAGCTGTTTGGCTAGGCTCTATTGAGCAGAGGCAATTGAATTTTTACATTGTTCGAATTTGCATATGTGGGGCGAGCGCGTTTTTATAAAACATTTCAGCTCGAGCGATGTAAAGACGTCCGTCCATCATTTGATCAGTTGTTCAGTCGTCAAACAATATGACTTGTCGAGTTCGCTTCTCTACTTTGCAGCCATTCCGCATGTCGGCGATCTGGTCTGTCTGTTCATAATTTACACATATTCGTATTTTCAATGCGTTCTGTTGCTCTAGAATAATTGTGTGTTTTTCGAACAAATATATTTTCACGCAGTTCCCAGCGTATGTGTGCTGCTTTCTTATTTAAAACAAAATTTTTTTCGTAAATTCTAAGTCAATCAACGTCATTGCTCCAGTCACTTACTTGCCTGCCCAGTGCATTATCACATGCTGTACATATGGATACTCGACGTTTTATTTTATTTTTATTTTCTAAAATTTTATCAATTCAATAGTTTTTTAGAGGCAACAAAACTCATTAAAAGCAAAACGAAGCAAACAATCAAGGGCGGCCAGCTGATCGCATATACAGCGAGCGAACACGTATTGTTGACTCGCCATTTTATGCATTTCTGTTTTACGTGTCCTTATTTGAGTCTTTAATCGAGCAGCGAATTATCGTTGTTTGGAAGATAAGGTAGCTTTGATAGTATTTCATTTCGTTTTATTCCATTTCATTTACTTTGTAAGCGGTATGACATCATGCTTCCGATTGACTGTGTACCGGTTTCAATCACGAAAATGATGCAGTTTCGAGAAATGTGTGAGGAGAAAAAAATGTCGTTCATATTGTAGTACAGTGAAAAATTCCTAATTAGGGACACAGGTAGTCTCCATAGCCAGACGTCTGCCATAATCGGATATATGTACATAAATACTGTGACGACAGGTGTGCGGTTTCGATGTTTCACTGCTCTAATTTCAGGTTGGCAACAATTTAAGCTCATTGTCGAGATCGCTTACGGGATTGAAAGCTTCTGGGAAGCTTTTCAAATCAAGCTTTTTCGCAAAATTCAAAATGAAATAATGATGATCTTCTTAAGTTCTTAAGTTTTGGCTGTTTTTGATAAGTTTTCGGTTCCAATCGAGCTCAAAACGTGTAGATATCTACCACACGTAACCAAATTATATTTAACCATACGTATATGGCAAATGGTAACGCAGTTTGGACGCAATTGGGACAAAAATTTTTTCAAAAACATCCAAAATATGATTTGTAGCCATATCGTCTAACCTAGACTTTAGTTATTAAAAACATTTCATTTCAGCGACGACATTGTTGAGCCTAGATGTCGGTACAACGAAGTGTGGTGAATTCATTCGGACTTGATCACACCGATAACGATATCTTTTTTCCATCTATTGACAGACAGAAGATAAGGCGTTCAATTTTTCATTTTTGTTTTTCATGATGAAAAAACTATAATTTTAAACTCTTAGAAACGCCTTAAATATTCTGCATATTATTGTTTGAAGTTGTGTCAATCATCTTCAATTTGAAACGCGTGAATTTTTTTTAATGATACATAGATACGTAACTGATTTTTTGACGCGCTGAATTGTCAAAAAAAAAAAATAATTTAAAAATGCTCGTTAAGTGGAAAATTATTGTTTTAATCTCAACAATTAGCTCTTGCCCACACTCACGCACTCACAATAAATTGTAGGTATTCGTTAACTTTATAAACTTTAATTAATTTTGATTAGCTAGCATAGATAAAAACACATGCAGGCCTTATTACATACATATACCCGTTCTCGCATCGGTATTTTGTGTCGTGTAAAGATTTTTCAAGTTTTATTTACAAAGATTCCATATCGCATGGCATGACGGCAGAGCTAAAGCAATTAAAATTTTCGCTCTCCCGTTAGTCTCGTTCGTTTGTATGCGCCTTAAGTGCCTTAGGTATGAAAAGCGGCTGCTGCTGTTTGCTTAAGATATAAATTAGACCCTTATAAAGGTGCCCAGTTCCATTGTTCAGACAACGATTCTTTTACTATTTTTAGACGTTTTAGGCCAAAGTAAACGGGAGACAGAATTTCTACATATATCTAAGTACGCGGCTTAGAGCTATCATAATAAGATAGTATGTAAGTGAAACGAAAATTCTTTTATTGCGTCACAATTTTCTAGATTTATTCTCACGTGGTTTTAATATGAAAGTCACGATATGTTTTAACCGGAAAGTGTTAAAAAAATCTCAAAAAAGCGTTATCAGTCTGTAGGTATCTAACGATAAAGACCTTGTCAGTTTGCTGTCATTCCGAAGAGAAATCATGTCCTTTCGGTGTCTAGGTTCTATTAAATATATTACAATCGATTCTCGATAGTGTGAACCCATAATAGAATGAACACCTTGGCAGTGTGATGATATGTAGACTGGGGCTTATACAACAGGCTACGCTAGTACCCAGCCGGAAGTTTTCTCATAAAAGACCAATTCATTAATTTTTTCACCAAGGATATTAACGGGAAAACATGAGCAGCCATCGAAAGAAGCTCGGGTATCGTTTTTCTATAGGAATTTAGCTCGGTTATCGTTTTTCTATAGGCTTTTTATCTCAATTCCAATGGCAATGTCATCGAGAGGAAATGTTATTCATCGCAAGATCTAGGTACTCAATGGCATTAGACTACTCAATTCGATTACGAATTCGTGATATCTGATACGATGGCATTGTATGAAACTTACATCCGAAATTCGATTACCAATTCGTGATCATCTACTCTGATGTACGGCCATGATGTCTACTGCTTGTGTGTGAAATTTCATTAAGAAAAGTTGGATGTACAATTCAGGTAATGAGTCGACGATTACGATGATCAGCGTTTGGATACTTTACTGCAATTGCATGTAAAGATACTACTGTCGTTTTTTATCTTGAAATTTTTGACATCTACTGTCGCGATATTAACAGTTTGACAGCTGATATAATATATAAAAAAATCTTGCCAAAAATCTTCGCTTCACATTGGAAGACGCGCAATATGGAGAAATATTTACATGAAATTTACTTTTTGTTAATTTTTTCTTTTTATTTGAAAAGAATAAAATATATTTTTGTTATAAAAAAAAGATTTGTAATGATTTTTATTTTTACTGCGCAAAATTCAAATCTACTGCCCTTTTTTGTTGAAACTGCTGCACTTTCTTATTCGTAAGGTTCCAACCCTGGTTAGTCTACGTCTCGCCTCGGTCTGTCGCATCGGTGTCTCGTCTTGTTCTCTCGCCTCGTTATCTCAACTTGGTCTCTCGTATCGATCTCTCGAAATATTGGATTTTGAGTATAGCTTTCTCTCTGTCGCCACATTTATTAATTTTTTTTTTAATGAAAAACTAAAAAGGCTAATTTTTCATGAAATTTCTACGTACATTTTTGTAGTTATTTGAACGAAATAAAACTAATTAAAATTGTGCCTCGATAGTAGGAATAAGTCGAAGGTATTATAGAATTTTTATTAAAAAAAACTTTGTGGAATATGAATGTGGAAATAAATGTAGAAAAAAAAATGTATTTAATTCTCACATTCATCACAATGGAATTCACGCAAACTATTCAAAAACTTGCTAACATAGAAAGTGGGGGCAAAAAAAAAATTATTACAGAAGCTACTCACAACTTTAAGGGGGCAGAAATGTATAATACTTCAATGGCGTGAGTGGGTAAATATTTGTATATTTGATTAGTTTTAAGAAAAACCTGAAAATATAAAGCAAATAAGGGCACTACATTTCGCTATAAAATTAATTTTTTGTAAAGAACTTGCAAGACTGGGTGTAAAGTCAATTTCAATGGTGTTTATATTTGTTCATGCAAGAGCACTTTTATAACAGTCTTGGGTAAGAGTGAAGAGAGAGAGAGAGATAGAGAGAGAGAGAGAGAGATGAGAGAGAGAGAGAGAGAGAGAGAGAGAGAGAGAGAGAGAGAGAGAGAGAGAGAGAGAGAGAGAGAGAGAGAAGGAAGAGAGAGAGAGAGAGAGAGAGAGAGAGAGAGAGAGAGAGAGAGAGAGAGAGAGAGGAGAGATAGAAGAGAAGAATAGAAGAGAAGAGTAGAAGAAGAAAGAGAGAGAGAATAGAAGAAAGAGAGAGAGAGATAAGAGAAGAGAGAGAGAAATAAAGAAAGAGAAAGAGAAATAAAGAAAGAGATAGAGAGAAATAAAGAAAGAGAGAGAAAGAAATAAAGAAAGAGAGAGAAAGAAATAAAGAAAAAGAGAGAGAGAAATAAAGAAAGAAAGAGAGAAATAAAGAAAGAGAAAGAGAGAGAGAGAGAAATAAAGAAAGAAAGAGAGAAATAAAGAAAGAGAAAGAGAGAGAGAGAGAAATAAAGAAAGAGAGAGAAATAAAGAAAGAGAGAGAAAGAAATAAAGAAAGAGAGAGAAGAGAGAGAGAGAGGGAGAAAGAAAGAGATGAGAGTGGGAGTGGGAGTGGGAGAAAGAGAGTGAGTAAGAGGAGCTAAGGAGAGTCTATTTGCGAATAGACAGACAGAAAGACAGACTGGCAGGCATGCATCCAGCCGGAGAAAGGTAAACAGAATCAATTGATAGTGCTGATCCGTTCTACCCACATATTTTGTATACTTATGTAGTCTATTTGAAGGAAGTCAGTGCGTTTCATACGGACGAACAAACGTTATATATGTACATAAATGCCTCTTATGCAAAGTCAAACCAGTACACTGACACAGTACAATGAACAATTTCCCTTTAAGGCCGCATGAACAATCGTGAATGCGAAGAGCTCTAACCGAGAATTCTAATTACTTAAAAAGCAAACACAATCATACGGTTATTTTATTTGTACGAGTCAAGATTATTTACGAAGAATTCAGCCGTCCATATGAATGCTCTGCTCTTCTCTCTACGTATGTACTATATGTATGTAAATATATGCAATTGAGTTCATTTTTGCAAATAATCGAATCACAGAAACAAAAGAAAGATAGGAATTGTATGTTGTATGAATGAATGTACAGTCTGTCAAGAAATTGTTTTTACATGTCAAAAAAGTTATATGTTCTATTTTTTTCTCTCCTTTTTTTGCTTTGAATGTGCACATTTTTTTACGATTCTTTAGAAAACTATGTAATTATGTGAAATCAATAAAATAAATTAAGCAAACATCTAACGATATTAACATTTTGACTCAACAAAAATAGAACATATTAGGTGTAGTAAAAAGAAATCCATTATTTTTCCAATAGATGGCGTTATTTATCTGCATCTCGCGTTGTATAAGTCCGATCGTGTTCCGCTAGGGGGCATTAGAAAGATGACAGTTCCTACTAAAAAAGCTTTTTTGACACTTTTTTGATTGATTGATTCAGTTTTGTTTGAGAGCTTGTCAAAGATGGACATCAGCATAGAGAAAATTCGCTACATTTTACAGTTTTTCTTCGATAAGGGAGAAAACGCAAGCCAGGCGGCTGAAAATGTGAATAGCATGTATGGACCTGATACTGTAACAGCCAATCATGCGCAATTTTGGTTTCGTTGATTCCGTTCCGGTAACTTCGATGTCAAGGATGCACCACGCACTGGAAGGCCAATTGTCGAAAATGTCGATAAAATCATGGAAATTATCGAGTCCGACCGTCATGTTAGCACTGTTTCGATTGCAAAAGAGCTAAAGATTGCACAAAAAACCGTTTGGAACCATTTGAATAAGGCTGGATACACAAAGAAGCTCGATGTATGGGTGCCACACGAGTTAACGCAAAAAAACCTCATAGACCGAATTTCCATCTGCGAATCGCTGCTGAACCGCAACAAAATCGACCCATTTCTGAAGCGGTTGGTGACTGGTGATGAAAAGTGGGTCACTTACGACAACGTCAAGCGAAAACGGTCGTGGTCGAAACACGGTGAACCGGCGGAAACGGTGGCCAAGCCAGGATTGACGGCCAGGAAGGTTTTGCTGTGTGTTTGGTGGGATTGGCAGGGAATTATCTACTATGAGCTGCTCCCATACGGCAAAACTCTTAACTCGGAACTCTACTGTCAACAATTGGACCGTCTGAAGGAAGCAATCGCCCATAAGCGGCCAGCTTTGGCCAATAGGAGAGGAATTGTGTTCCATCAGGACAACGCCAGGCCACACACATCGATAGTGACTCGCCAGAAGCTCCGGGAGTTTGGTTGGGAGGTTCTTCTGCATCCACCTTATAGTCCGGACCTGGCACCAAGTGATTACCATCTGTTCCTGTCCATGGCGAACAATTTTGCTGGTGAAACATTCGCTTCAAGAGAGGCTTCTGAAATTCGACTGTCTCAATTTTTTGCTAATAGGAACGAGGGCTTCTATGAGAGAGGCATAATGAAATTACCTTTAAAATGGCAACAAGTTATCGAACAAAACGGCGCATATTTGACCTAAATCGGGTCATTCTAACTATCTTAAATAAAGCCCTCAATTTAATGCAAAAATAATGGATTTCTTTTTACTACACCTAATATAACTTTTTTGACATGTAAAAACAATTTCTTGACAGACTGTATGTATTTCAGAAAAATGAGAAAGAAAAATATTAAAACGATAAAGTTGCAAATTTTTAATTTCATATTTTACTGCGGGGCATATTTATTTAAATAAGCTTATCAAAAATATTCTCTTTTTGTTGTTGGGCAAACTTTCGATTGACATGAACTTTGATATTTGAAGCAATGGCATATGTGGAGATGGATATGTGCATTGGCGCCAAAAGGCTGCATAAGAAATCTTATCCGGTTATATGCCTTATTTGATTTTTATTTTGATTAACCATCAAAGGACGCTGTTATTATTCTGTGGGACAAAAAACAAATCAAGCAATTAATTCTTTAACTACCTAATAAATAAAAATATATTGTA
Organism: Chlorops oryzae; assembly: GCA_020466095.1. NCBI lineage: Eukaryota > Metazoa > Arthropoda > Insecta > Diptera > Chloropidae > Chlorops > Chlorops oryzae. The sequence goes on from CM035807.1 coordinate 82,473,465, forward strand.
GGTATGTGTATATAAATCTGAAACTCGTATTCGATGGGATAAAATTCAAGTGACTCTCAGTATCTTTCATTTTTATGAGCCCCCTCCGCTGGCTTATTCCATTGGCTTTCCGTTTCCTCCTCAGATATTCAAATTTTTAATCGCTAACGGTACATACTATCGTCGTGAAGCCATCACTTTTTGAAAAACAACGACAAAATCAATCTCTTAGACAATCGACAAATGGACACTGATAAAACCGTAGATTGGAATACCATTCAAGATAAGGCTCACAACGTTGGCTATGAACTGCTTTTAAGTTTGTTGTAACCGGGCATGAGTCCTAAACGAGCATGAAATATATCTTTATTATAGAAAATAGAAGCCTCAACAAATGGCATTTCGGAAGACGGTTAAAATAAATGATAGAATAACCACTGCAAGCGTAACAATAGCTCTTATTTAGAAAGAAAAAAAGCTCTTCTTATACAGTTTTTCTAATAGACGGCGATAACCTTCACTGCTCCCCTTCACACTGGTAAAATATTCTTATTTAGAATGTAATAATAATAAGACCAGAATAATAATTCGATTCAATTCAAATTATTTGGGTTCATATTTACAAAAAATTGACATAATTATAATAGGTATGAATAGATGAGGACAAGTGTCTAGGATGATCGTACTGTTTAACTATGTAACTCACGTGCCAATTAAAACCGGAGAGCGCCTGGTATCCAGAGTTCACTATTAGAGTCGACACTACCCCGCGACCAAGGGCTGCCGGCATAGCTGTTACACCGCAGATTAAGGGATTGTTTGGGTCTCATTCAATCTGTTCATCCAAAAGTAACCTAGTAGCCATTCAGACCTGGCTAGCTAGCCCTTTTTCTTTATGGGACAAACCCAATAATGGGGGTTGGTCTTACATTTTACCCCTCTGGGAGCAACTCTGCCTACAGTAGCTTCAAAAATTGGGGAAAAAATCAAAAATACTTTTTTTTTTATATGACTGTGTGCGTGACTTTGTTTCATCAAATAACCTTAAATGTAGTGTTTTATGGAATATTTAATAAAAGTTCATCAAATTATGATACAGGAAATGAGTTTCAAAAAAAAAAGTCATCACCCTAATTAGCACATTAGAAAAATTAAAAACAAGTAAGGGTGTTATAGTCAGGCGAGCCTGACAATAGAATACCCGACACAGACACATAATTTTTAATATCAACAGGTGTTTAAGGGCATAAGAAGCCCCATATACCGACTTTTGTTAAATTTATAAATGAAAACCGCCCTTTTGCCACGCCCACGTTTCAAATTTTTTTGGAATTCTAATCGGACCCTTATATATACCTACGCTCCAATTCTAAGTTTCATTGAAATATTTCAATAAAGTAGGCTTTTGAGGCATTTTTGAGATTTTTGCGACAGACCTTAGTACTAGAGGTACCCTTAATAATGGTCCGATCGAAAAATTTTTTTGAAAGGACGTTACTCGCTATCAAGGAAGTATACGTGCCAATTTTTGTTCAAGTCCCATTGGTATTTCGGGAGTAGGAGACATTTTTTGAAAAACGCCCTTATGCCACGCCCACTTTTACAATTTTTTGAAATCGTATTACTTGCCTTTAAACATGTTCAAATATCAAATTTCGTCAAAAGATCTTGAAAAACTTCCATTTTAGAGCAGTTTTTGTGATTTTCGTAACAGACCCTAGTACTGGAGGTACCCCTAAAAATGGTCCGATCGGGTCCATTCTCGAACTTAGTCTTACTCATGTCCCCGTGAGCACGCATACAAAATTTTGTCAAGATAGCTCAACTCCTTCGATAAGATAACTGTATACAGACAGACGGACAGACAGACAGACGGACATGTCTAAATCGAATCTCCTGGTGACGCTGGTCATTTCTATATATATTTTGTATGGTCTATCTGGACTGGTTCTGGGTGTTACACACAACCACACAAACGCAATATACCCTCGACACAGAGTGTGTCGGGTATAAAAAGGCAAACTTCTTAACTTAACTTCAAGCTTAAATTTACATCGAAATGAAAATTAAGATTATCGTGAGTTTTCATTAAAATTCATAAATTGATTTGATTTTACATTGAACTGGGAAATCAAATACCACCGACTGCAGTCTTCGGCAAAGCCTAAATATAAAATTCGTTTAACCCTTTATCGCATAAGGCAAAAATTTTTTCTCACATAGACTTATTGATTTACAGCTTTGTTTTAAATAGTAAATGCCATTAATCGTTAAAACTATATGGTGTCAAATTTGTCTCCTATGCGTTAAAGGGGCAAGGGGGGAATATATTTTGAAATCCAATTTTCGATTTTGAAAATATCTGCGTGAATAGAATTTAAAATTTTATTTCGAAATTGTATTTTATTTATATTTGAATTTAATATGAACAATCATATTTATTGCGCGTCAGTCCTTGATGGTGCGCCTAATCGCACCTTGTTTTGCCTCTACGGATTACTCGAAAAAATTTATGGGTCTACATAATATAAATTAAAATCGCTCGTGTTCGTCGCTGGCATTTTTTGTTTTCTTATCTACTAAGACAAAACCAAACGTAACTTATGAAAGTCCAAGCAAGTCGCAAAAATATGACAAAATTCTCATTTCAGAAGAAATTGTCTGATATGTAAAGAAGGGGGATCTCTCCAGTCCGTTTTATTATTTAAAAAAAAAAAGGAATCAAGAAATTTTCACTTGAGGGTATGGTATAGGATATGCTATATAAGATATACATATCATCTCCAACATGTGGAGTGGGTGGGAAAACGCTGTCTACAGAAAAGCCGGCAATTTTCCCCATTTTGTCGTCCCAAAATAGAAAAAGGAAAATAAGGAGAAGAAGGAGCGTTCGCGTTCGGCTCTCTCTAAACTTCCAGGTTTGCTTGAGGTAAGCAAGAAGTTCTGTAAGTAGAGATTATGATTATCCTTCTCACTTTTGAAATGCATCTGCATCAAACCATATATTGTTGGCTTACGTGGTTGTGTGTGTACCGAGTTGAGTTTTTGTTCCTGCCTCGTAACAGAAAATTTCTGATTCATTTCTGAGGAATTTTTTTATGAAGTTTTTCATTTCTGGCAGAGCTTGAGATTTTCCCCTATCACATAAAAAGCTTCGTTGAAGCCGTAACTAGGGAAGAATCTGACACACCCTTTTTCCAGCATCACTTTTAATGTCCTCCAAGGCATTTTCATTTCTTATATCAACGATGAACTTTAATGAACTGTCTGAAGGTCGCGAATACGGTGACATAACACCCAACGTAGCGTCGCATAATCGAATTTGCTTCAAATCAATGTATTTGGATCATTTGATATTACATCAGATAAAGCCATTAGCTTCACCCGATTTTTTCAAGTTAACACAAAAACGTTGTCAATCAGCTTCCGTTTTATTTTGTAATTATTTATGATAATTAAGAAAATCCGCGTTTCTGGGAGGCCAGAAAAATAATAATTACCATATTTCCACATTTTGTTTCTCTCTGTGAGATAACGAATTCTATGAAGAATTCCTTTTTTACTGATGCCTTAGGAGAGAATTGAAATATTCCATATGATGGTATCAAAAGATTTAAAAGAATCTTCGAATTTTCCTTTCCATTGAGCAATTTGGGGAGATTCATGATTAGAGGTCACAAAAAAAAAAAAAAAAACGCCCTAAGAATGACAAAAATTGCATTAAAAACTGATTAAAAAATGCCATTAAAGTGTTCAAATGAAATCACCTGAAGAAAATGTTCCAAAAAAAATTTTAACTTATGCCCAAAAATTCTTTTTGTAAATAATATTTTCTGTCTATTTTTGAGTTGTAGGTAAACCATGAAACAAAGACCTCAAGGATATTGTTCAGAGGAGTGAGCTTGGAAACCTGACCAGATTTTTTTTTTTTTTTTTTTTTTTTTTTTTTTTTTTTAACGGATCTTGCGTCCTTTTAAGTGCAGGCACTAGTCATGGTAAATCGTGTCTTATCATTTAGGCAATTCACAAAGTCTTCTAAAGTCCCTTTTTTGTTGTGCTCTAAGGGCCGGCCGGTCTTTTCAAGTCTGGCTAATACAAACCCATGATTAACAATAAATTCGATTTGCTAATTTGAGAAGATTGACTGGAAAAATATCGGAATTTTTCACTAACCTTGGTGAAATTGGTGAAAATGTTCAATCTCATAACCTTCTGATTTAACCCACTTGATAAAAAACAAATTAACTAGACTTGAAAAGTCCGGCCCTAAACCTCATAGTCTCGAACCTAGTTGCAACTTTTTGAAGGTTAAACTTTCAAATTTTAGGTCTCAGAAGAGTTTAACTCAAGCTTATTAATTTTATATGAAAATTTCTGAAAGATTCAAATATAGCAAAGGCAATTGATTGAGTTAAACTGGATGAAGACTTAAAGAATATTTTCCAACATTTAAACTTTCGAAGTTCTTTAACCGAGTTGAAGATCACGATCCTAAATCGATCATTTTATCCGGAGATAAATTTAAAGGGATTTTAGAAGACTTTGGGAATTGCCTAGTTATTATTATTTTTTTTTAAATATTTTTCTTTTGTTTCCGTGTTTTTTTATATATATTTTCATCTTTAGATTCCCTCATCAATATCTTACATGACAATTATTTTACGTTTATCAGATCTCAATTTTACTAACTTCATAGATCGATTTGACTTTACAGTTGTATTTAAAGGATAGTCTCGAAAATGCTTGATACTTATGGGACTTGAATTCAAATGAAATGTTCTCTTGTCCATTATTCAATTTTATAATAAATACATATCAATACATCTATTTGATAAGCGAATTTAGGCTAATATTTCGTAGAAACGTTGAAATTGATTCAACATGCTTGATACCTTACTTTTATTTCTTTTCTAGTATTTCTTCTTATTTCATTAATCTATATGCAAAGTCATTCTTTCTGATTAAATGAAATTCATATCAATACATTATTTAAAGGATTAGGCTTGCATTGACACATTTGATTCTCTCTTATAGTTAATTTCTTATTTCATTATGTTTTCTTTTCGAAATGAAATGAAACATTATTTTTTTTTGTCAATTTCTCGTCAGTTATTTTTTTTTCTTATGTTTTTTACGAAATCATAAACATATTTTTTGCCCGCTCTTACGATTAATTCTGTTCGGTACTGTGTCTTAATTTCCATGCTTTTATGAATATTTAAACATAAACTCTCTTTGTATATCCTACATTGGTTGTGTAACTAAAGTATGAGTCTAACTTAAATTATGAATAATGTAATTTACACATGCAAACAAAAATGCGGATGAACATGAAAATGAATCAAAAAAATACCAAAAATAATAAAAATAAACGCGGAATATTAAAAAATTATCAAAACTATGGATAATACGTGGCAAACCCTTTTTCGGTTCAACCCTAACGCCTAACGACAACGCCGACGCCGATTTCGATGCCTGTGCCGATGCCAATGGCTACGCCACCGCTGACGTCTTTCGGTTGCGCATGGTGATGGCAAACGGTGGTATCAATTGGGGTGTTTTGCGAACATTACGGGCGAACATGGCAACATTTCGGCAAGCCAGCCGTGCATGCCTTAGCCGTGCCTGTGGACGATGATGATTCCACTGAAAACGAGCTCGAAACTGCCATATACTACGGCGACTCGGAAGTCAATATTAGCGCACCGTTTTCCATAACCTGCATTATACCGGTCACCGATCCCATTAAGTGGACAAAGGACGGTGAAGCGATAACGCTCCACAACTTGCGACACGGCCGCGATGAACACTCGTACGTCCAGTCCGAAAGTCACATTGAAGGTAAGTGTGGTAGGATAGGATTGGATGGAATTCGGATGGGAATGGATGGGTTAGGATGGGATTAGATAGAAGCAGCAGTTCGAACAAAAGAATCAATAGAGCAAGAGGGCGGAATACTTAAAAAGGAAAACGTCCAAAACATGGCGCCATTACTACCTTTTTTTGGCAGTGATAATTATTTTCAAATTGCGATCATTTGATTTGTTGATATTCAGTCTTAAAATACTCTCAAGACAAACTAACTTTAATTATTTTATCAATTATTTTACTTTTTTTTTTTTTTTTTGTTAGATTTCGGGGGAAAGTTCTATCCTTCGGAAATTTTGGAACTTTTTTTGTTGTAATTAAGGAAATATTTTTGATATTCTTGGTAAACATTTTCGAAGATGGGATAGGAGATGAAAAGATTTTTACGTTCACCGCGCGGCTCCATAGAAAGCAATTCAAAATGGTTTTTGCTTGGCCATTTTATTCCTGTTCTAATTTTTTTTAAACTTTTTTTTTTTTATAACTTTCTCTTCTCCGTTGTGCGGTGATTGTTCGCTTCAAGGTGAGAAACATAAAATAGAGGCGCATATTTCTGTACGTCATGCGCTAAAGGTTCACGAGGGCACGTATCAATGCAACGATTTGCACACTAGCTACCACACGCTCCGAGTTCGAGGTCCGGAACCATCTGACGCGAACGAGCTCTCAACATTGGCCGGCTACGAATCAATTGACGATCTAACGCGAAGTTCCGATGCTGAAATGTTATCGCGACAAGCGGTTGCGCCACAGCCGCTGCAGCCGGACATAGGGCCATTGCCACTGCCAACACAGGAAATGCCACACAATCGTCAGGGTCATCATCATCATCGCCAGAATTTCAATGCGAATCCTAATCGTAATCAAAAAATTCCTATCGAACAGCGCACGTTTGGATATATGAACAGCACTGCGCGGCATTATGGCGAGGAGGATAACAACGATGCCGGCTATGAGTATATAAGTGGTCGAATGCATCCATCTCAATATAAGCTACCGGGGGCAAATAAATTCAGTGAGAATGCAAATGAGTTGACAACCGTGCAATGGCGAATGACGCCGATAACTAGGCACGGCCCGCCGCCAATATTCCCAACGCCGCGGACCACTTGGCTAACGCCAACAGTTTCTGCTGCCGCCGCTGCAGCCGTTTCACCAGCATCGCCACCGTTGCCTCATATGCCGCACGTTGTGCAGCATCAGGTGCCAATTTATACGCACACCGACGGAAAACATAGCCACCAACAGCAGCAGCAGCAGCAACACCAACAACAGCAGCATCATCATTCCAGTACAATTGCAAATGTTGGCACCACCATGGATGTTGGAACTTACGAGCAACCACGTTTTCCAATGCAAAAAATACAAACGACTCATCAGCATCAATATCAACATCAGTATACACAGCAGCAGCAGCAGCAGCCACAACAACATCTGCCAACACAATCCAACGCAATCTGGGTAACTACGGCACCCCTTAATCCTTTGCATCCTAATAGCCAGCAACAACAATACCAAACCCAACCAACACATCCTCAGCAGCCGCAACACCAATTCCATGCGCCAAACATTGCGACTGGAAGTGGCTTTGGAGCTATGACTGGAAGTGGAACCGGTAGTGCTACATCCATACAGTATCCATATGCCGTAACCACTTCATTAGCACCACCGCAACCAATGGCGCCAGCGCTTTCACCAACAACAACAATAACAGCAGCAGCAGCAGCAGCAGTGTCACCAGCAACCACACAAACCGTTAAGGGTGAGAATAAAATTTTTAGCTTTTATCGCTAAAAGTTTTCGTTGAAGTCCAATTAAATGAATAGCAAAAAAAAAAAAAAAAAACCAACGTCATCCAACGTCCATATGCTCTAACCAGCGTAATTTACAATCTCACTCTTTCGCCTTTCGACAAGTCAAATCACACTCGTCAACGAAACATCACCTCCACTTTCAACCACCCTCGAATCCCATGCTACCACCGTCATCGCCACCGTCACCGTCACCTCGCTCTGCATTAGCTCTCTCAATGATAAAAGTCTTTTACATTTTAATTAATTATCGATATCCATTTTTGATTATATTCAATAGTATCTTTTTTTTTTTTTAGATACATTTTATCCCTCTTTAGAATCATACTATTGCTATTCTCTATTCTATTTGATACTCTTCTTCTTTCCATTTTCTTTTTTGCCGCTCTCTTTATCTTTCTCTTCTTATGTCATTAAGTTGGTTATTGTTGTTGCAGCATTTATACTTATTTAATTTTAAGATTTTATTTAAGTAAATTTGTAATACGCTTGAACTTGAATAAATAAATTATTTCTGATTGAATACATTTTGTTTTATTTTCCTTTAGTTTTTCTCTCTTTTTTTTTTAATACCATGCATTCTTCTCTTTATTTAATTGGCAAGTAAAAATTGACGCCGCCAAAAAAAAAAAAAAAAAAATCGAATATAGAATGCTTAAACCAAAAGATTTTTCGATCAAACCAACGCACTGCTCAATTATATTTCTTCATGTGACTCTTAGCATATGTAGCTTATGTAGAGAATTGAAATTTATATAAATATATATATATGTAAGTTTATAGCTTAAATGACTTAAAAACGAGACGATAATCGAGATTAGACAGACAGAGAGGGAGTGAAAGCTTCGAAAAAATCGTTTGATTTCAGTTCAAATGTTCTTCGAGCTCATTTGAACACATTTGACTCTGACTCACTTTTCGAAAGCATAAACTTTTTTTTCATAATTTTTTTTTTTTTTTTTTTTTTTTGTTAATAAATAATGGCAAAGAAATCTGTCCGAAATGGGCGTATGAATTAATCGAGAGTGCTCTTGCAAAATTGTGTGTCGTCAATAGGAGACATCGACGCTGAACTGAATCGAGCTGAGCTGAACGTGAGTGTGTAAATTCCAAGTATTGACATCATCGTCATATAGCATTCGTCAGCAAGTGTAATGGAAAACCGGCAGCCAAAGCAGTCAAGGGCTCTGCAACAAATTTTATTATCCAGCCATAAGCCGCAATAGCTAGGCGGCTGGCTAGAGTTGTCGTCATCAAGAGCAACTAAAAAAAAAAAAAAAAGAAAGAAAGCAAAGAGATGCTTCCAGAGCATCACGGGCAGAGAACCACCATCATCGTTTCGCTATCACCACCAGCCACACTACCACAACCGCCACGATTATGATGTAATCGCAAACTAAGAAGAGCGTGTGCGTTTTATTTATTCTTTTATGCTTTGTTGTACATACTACGAACACACGAACACACACACACACACACACATGCATACAATTTAGACCAACGGAAAATAGGCTTTTGTTAGCTGCACTTTGACCATTTAATATGCTATTGACCCGCATCGACTTTGCTATAATTAATTTAGATAGAAAAACAATTTTGCAAATAGCCTAAAAATATACAAAATGTTTTTTTATTTTTTTATATTTTTTATTATTTTTTTTTTTATACGTATGAGCCAAATTTTACGACCTTAGTGTGAAATTCTTCTCAACGATTAAATCAGAAAAAAACATAAATATCCCCCTTCGAAATGAATATTTCCCGGGAGTTTTTTCCTCCAAAATTATTTCTCCGAGGAAAAGGAAATATTCTAATGTGCTTAGAATGCGAGAAGTTTCTTCTAAGTTCGCAGGGGAGGATTCCCCGGGAATTTTTCGAATCGGGCTTGATGATTATAGAATCCCATTAAAACCTTACTGGCCTTGAGTTCGGCTAAGTTAATCGTAGGATACTTATTCGAAAAGAAAAAGTGTCGTTCGAAAGAGGTTTTATTAGAGCACAAGGAGGAGGAGGAGGAGATGCAACTCCTAAATTGATACTCTCTTTTTAACTCCAACCGAAGTTTTCCCCTTACGACGGGATTTACTCTTTAAGACATTTCAATAGAAAAAAAATTTTTTATAGACAAGTGATGCACGGTGAAGAGGGGGAAAAACGCTTCCATATCACATCGCCACGCGTGCCTAGCCTACAAAAAAAAAATTTTTTTTCATTACCAAAATGTCTTACTGTGTAAATCTCGTGTAACCGACCTGCAGTAATGAAGAGATCAATTTACCAAAAAGGTGTACTCTGGGGTTACTCCAAATATTACTAGTTAAAATGTAGAGTATTTGATGTATGATAATTGACTAGACTTTGAGTAGCAACAAGTAGTCTAGAAAAAGTGTATTTAAATAATTCGACTAACTGGAACATATGGGACAACTGACCTCAAATTGACCATAGAAGGTCTACTCGTGGAGTAGTTAAATGTGGGAGTGGTTAGTTTTCAACGTCAGCTGAATGTTAAAAACATACAGTTTAAAGTATTGCTTGGTAAATGAAAAGGGAGTAATCCTTGTATTTATGGGACTAGTCGGGGATTAGTTGGAGAGGAGTTGGAATTCCTGCAGGGCGAACAAATACACTCTGACGTATTTGTGTATGGGGAAATTTCATTTTATATAAAAATTTAAATTCCTCTGATATGACGTCAAAGAAGTCGACTCCGAACAGCAATGGTTTAAGTTAAGAAGCATATCAAAGCAAAAAAAACCTTTTTTTTTTTGTTTGATAGGAAAAGAAAATAAACAGTGAGGAATCAACTCTAAAGTCATCGTGAGTGCGAGGATCTCACACCATTCACCGCAAAAATTTTAACAAATTATTCAAAGCCAAGCGGACTTTTTAATTCGAAAGCGAAAATAATAAAAAAAAAGAAATAAAATCAAATTTTCTACATCAAAGAGACAAATTAAATTTATTTGAAAACTAAATAGGAGAAGGGTGTACTTTGAAGTGAGTGTCAAGGCCAAAATGTTCATAGCTGAAAATTCGAACGTCGGCAGCGCTTTGAAAAATTGACGAACCATGATTAAAAAAAAAAATAAAAATTCTGACTTTAAAAAAAGGAGGAATATATTCTGAAAATATCTTGTGAGCATGTACTCGCTTGGAAACCATATCCATTAGAAATTTGTTTTGCATTATTATGTACATACATACATGTCTTTATATATTATGAATATTAAATTTTAGCAAATGTTTCCAACCAGTGCCCTTATAAAAACCTTCCAGTGATTTCAATGTAACTTTGCTTTGAAAATATGCCATACATATTTAAATCTATTTATTTCTTTTTTCGCACGTTATTAAGAAACATTTTTGCGTTTGTCTTCCAACAACAAAAGCTTATGTTTAAAAATTTTGTTTATTTTTTTGATTTTTAAGATTTTTAATGTCAAGAAATCTTTTTTCTAAGCCATTTTGCATTACACTCACATACGTCATTCATTGAAACGACACTAATCCTACCATAAAAAAAAAACTAAGATCACCTTAAAATAAAAGCAAATTATTTATTATCTCAGGACAAACTAAAATTGGATTATAATAATTATTTGTTTATTTATTTACAGACACTGAAATACAGAAGGCGGCGAGCGTCAATGAAGCGTTAAAATACGTAAGATACTTTGATATTAGAATGCCTTTAACGTTGGACTGTAATGAAATTGATGGCAATGACAAAATCACTTGGTAAGTCGCAGAAGCAAAATATCCATTGCCTAGACCTCACGGAGCTTCTTGGTTACCTCGGGCAAACCAGGAAGTTCTGTGAGAGATAAATCCTATCTTGATTCCCTTTACCTTTCTCTTCACCATTCCTCTTCCTCTTCCTTTGCTCCCTTTCTCTACTCCCGGGAAGGAAAAATGGGCAAAATTTGCCTGATTGTCAGGGTACTGCTGTATCACCCGCCCGCCCCCATATCATCATCATCATCATCATCAAGTCGCAGAGGCCATAAAGCGATTTTAGAGTTCAGCTCTTAACCGATTAAGGGCCTAAGTCATGTCATGTCACCACACATGTGTGAAAAAAAATAATCAAAATTTAGAATGGACCAAATTATTTTTATTGGTTTTGTCGCCCCCTATCGAAATAGAGTCGATCCGACCTTATAAGATCTATTATGCCATTTCTTCCAATTTATTTGGTTTTTCCTAATATGCCCTCGACGATCCTTATGAAGGAGACATAGGGCGACACATTCACCCATAATACAGAATGCGATCTCTTCGATCTTAAGAAAAAGTCTGCATTCGGGGTCACCTACCTTCCCTTTAAGCGCCTGTGGTCAGAGGAAAAGAAAACTAATATCGTCGGCTTAAAGTGTAAACCTTCTAACTGTAGTGGCCGCAGAGACGATGCTTTACAGTTGCTCAAATTGTAAGCAAAGCTTAAAGCACAAAAATATGCTGACGAAGTATAAAATGCATTTACCGTTTTTAATGCTCCTTGTCAACGGTACGTTTCTGTGACCACCGCACTTATCGTTTTGTTTAAAGAATAATATGTAAACAGTAGAAATAAGTGCTAGGTGTCAAAGACAATTTCCTTTCTTTAATTAAATAAACTTTAAGTCATCGAAATATATGAAAAAAAGAGTGACTTCAGTTGTCGTCTGAACACAGCTCAATCCGGTTGTTTCTTTTATTCAGCCTAACATGATTATCGTCCTTTGAATCTTATCACATAACTAAAGTGCCATTTCCAATTATGCGTCAGACGCAAGACGCAGGACGCAGCGTCAAATGCGTGAAAAATGCAATTTCCAACAGTGCGTGTGCGTCAGCATATGGGCTGCCTTGAAATTTCTGAGTGAAGCACAATTGTGAAGAGTAATCGACTCACTACATTTTTTATTTAGGGTTATATTTGAGACGTTTGCATAAATATAAACCAACATTTGATTTTGAACGATAAAATAATGAATTTAATTACTCAAATACGGACTTATAGATGAGAACTAAGAGATATAAGAACAAATTGTTCATATTTCAATAAAAAGTATTCCACAAGTATGCAGTACTCGAAAGTAGGTACTCAATAGTTTCTACAACACTGTTATATTCCTTCTTTCAATGTTATATGCATCATGCCAATTCAGCTGCGTTGAAATATTAACATTTTCGAATTTTACAGCTGCGTACCGCACGCACGCAATCGATTTGTACTGCTCCCATATGCTTGCATGTGTTGAATATTTGCATCAAATGACGCAACGCAGCTGACGCATAATTGGAAATGGCACTTAACAATTTCAAAACTTTACAGGGTAAACAAAACATTTTTTTTTTTTTCAAAACCCAAAGCCTAGGAAGGAGACCCAAAATTATTGATGGTTCACTTTCTTCCTATATGAAGTCTCTTCTAAATTCGGACTTAGCTGTTTTGTCATATACAATTTACCGCTGTTTTTGAAATTTGAAATTAAAAAAGATTTTTTGCCTAACGATTGCCAGTGTGGTTTTTTCTTTCGAATGACATCGAAAAGTCAGAATCGGTTAAAAGTGGACTTAGCAGGTTTACACTTTAAGCCGACGATATACCTAACGCAGTAACGTCCATGGCTTTTTTGATACTTTCCTATCGAAATAGAATTCATTAAATACCTATAAAGAAGGAAATTTGACAAAACCGAAAAGTTCTAGGACAGAGAACCCTTGTCCACGGTTTAAGGTTAATATATTGTTTGAAAAAGGTCATCCACAAGCATCCGTTTTTTGTTTTTTGAACCATTTTATATTCCACATAATGAATGATGACTCACAACTAATTGATCTTCGATATTTTCAGGGAGAAAAATGGCACAGATGTCAAACACGTAAAAGAACTAGAAGGTCGTTATCGAATTATTGAGGCTGAAAAGAGATTCCAGATAGACAAAACGGATATCGGAGACGATGGTATCTACAGTTGTACGAACGGGAAATCAAGATTCGACTATAACGTAGTTGGTAAGATGGTTACTACTACTTACATTAACAATTAGTAGTACCTACATTTTGTAAACAAATTATAATATCTTAATTAAAAAAAAAAAAAATTAAAAAACCTCTTTCAGCTCGCGTCATAGTACGGGTGCCTTCGAATACGGGTGTTGTTGAAGGTGAAAAACTGTCAATTGTCTGCACCGTAGTCGGTACGAAGCCAGAATTAACATGGTTAATTGGTATGTGTTAATGTCATCCGTACAATATGGTTTCTCCCCAATTCTATTCGATATTCATTCTTCAAGAAGAATTAAGAATAAATATGAAAATTCTTTTGCATTTCAGGAAACCAAACGATTTCCAATAGCACCGGTCGTTATGTTCTTAAGCCTGATGAAAATAAAATAGAAAATGCTATTTTTACAATTGAAAACGCGAGCCTGGACGATAGAGGCGAATACAAGTGCATTGGACGCAATGTCGCTAATAACTTTAAAGACGTTGTCGAAGCCAGTGATACGTCTTATGTTCGTGTAAAAGGTAAGTGCAGACATTTTACTTTAGACACACACTATTAAGTGACAAAACCTTTTCTGCATGGAAGATCCCAATTTTTTCCAAATTACAATGAAACTATGACAGGTCGTCGGATAAGCCAACCACAGCCAAGAATATTTACAATCTCTAGCGTATTTTTGTTGTTGGTTTTTTATTCCGTCTGGAATTTGACAAATTTGATATGCAAAATCTTATCTCTTTGGAATTTCCGTTGACAATCTGATATCAAAATGAGGAGATCATTTATCAAAAATAAGACCATCGTCAGCTGAATAATTGAAAAATATTTTAAAAAAATTCCATCACGTAAAGATTTCGAGAAAATCGCGTTTGAAATTTTTAGCCCCATGAAGCATTTGAATTCATTTTTCTCAAATGTGGTTTAAGATTTTTCAAAATTTTAAAAGTTTTTGTATTTTTTAAACATCATTCTTCAATATTTTATCCAAAATAATTTAAATATATTTAAATAAATCGTGTAAAATGGTGCTCAAAGTAAAAAAATTGAAAAAATTATATAAAATTTTCATTTTTTTTGATAAGTATGTTCTGCACATAATCGATTGGCCTGCCATTTAAGACATCGAAATTGAAAAGGGGTCTCTTTATGGTTGATTTATTTTTATTTAAACTAAAAAAAAAAGAAAATTTTATAATTTTTTTCAATTTTTTGACTTTGAGCACCATGTTGCACAATTCATTTAAATATTTTTAAATTATTTTGAAGAATGATGTTTAAAAAATACAAAAGTTTTTAAAATTTTGAAAAAAATGAATTTAAATGTTTCATGGGGCTAAAAATTTCAAACGCGATTTTCTCGAAATCCTTACGTGATGGAATTTTTTTTGACATTTTCAATTATTCAGCTGACGAAAATCAACCAAAGCCACCACTCAAACTCAAAAGGAGGGGGAAATAATTAAATTTTGCATACCCGTGTAATTTGAAGGTTGTCGGAAGCTAAAATTTTATTTGAACTATTTCATGGAAACCGAGAAAAAAAAAAAAAAAAACATTCAATTCAGCAAATCTTGTTGCTCTATATTAGAGGCGTAAGTAACAAACTTTCCTAGCAATCGAATTCAACAGTATTTAATCTAGAGTAGCTCGTATTTCCCTTGATTCGGCGGTAATTTGACGATTTGATATTTCTACTCAATCATTTTATATCGAGACTATACATATATTCTTATCTGAAAAGGAGAAAGGGAAAACTAAGTCAAAACTAGATCGTCATGATCTTTGGATCAATTCGAATTCTATACGATTTTGCAGCTGATTTCTGTGACATCCCCGATAGTTACTTGAACCGAATTCCCAAATTCCGCCATAAATCGAAATTCTTTGAACAAAATATAAGAAATCATGCATACACCGAAGTTTGAACTAAAAATAAAATGTATTTTTATTAAAATTTTTTTTTTTTTTTTTTTTTTGGGTTTATCTAGGCAAACTTGCCGCTTTGTGGCCTTTCTTAGGTATCTGCGCTGAAGTGCTGATTCTCTGCGCCATTATTCTCATCTATGAGAAGAGACGTAATAAGAATGAATTAGAGGAGAGCGACACAGATCCTCAAGACCAGTAAGTTTGTGATGAACTAAGTGACTTACCATTATGTAGTTTGAAATTCACCACAAATAAAAATAACAAAAGAAAAAAAAAATTAATAAAATATAAAATGAAAAAAATTAAGTAAATCACCAAATATGTCTGATGAGTGTGCCGACCATTGAGTCAACTCACGCTTTATTTAAAAGTTTCATAAAGAACAAAATACAAATAATACACTTGCACATAATTACGATACACAAAGTTAAATAGTTAAATGAAAAAAAAAAAAAAAAAAAAAATTAATAAAAAATTAGAAGAATATATTTTTGAAATATCCTGGACAAAATCAGTGACTCCTTCCTGATGTCTTTCAACTTAATTCTAAACAGAACAATCAATTTTTAATTAAGGACCGACGAAAAAGACACAATATCTTAAACACACCCACACACACACGCAGTAGTGGATCTTTGACAATGAATGGGGGAAAAAAATGAAGAAAAAAACATTTTATTTTTTTGCGTTATATCGTTCTTGGATCAAAAGAACATTTGAACAGACAGAATCGCAAGACCTTCCGGCCCTAATCATTAATTGATTACATAATTGACTTGTTTTGTCGGATACAGGAGAGCAGCGAGCGATTGCTGCTTTATCAATCCCATGTCATGGAAACGATGCCAACAGAATCGCAAATAACATTTTTAGTCGTTATAGTTTCAATCTTCACCCGTTGGGGCTAATTTCAATTTACATATTTTTGTGTTCATGCAACTGTAAGGGGGGCTCGCTCCAGTTCTCTCAGAAATGAAAAACTTCATATAAAAAAATAACACTTCATCAAATTTCTGATTCATTTCTGAAGCGTTTTTTTTTTTTTTTATATGAACTTTTTCATTTCTGACAGACCTGGAGCAGCGAGCCCCTAAGAATATGCAGAGATAATGAAATGACTTATTGTTTGAATTTTTTTGTTTTAACGCTTCGATAATGTTCCGACTGGCAATCATTAGCTGCGAACCAAACAATGGCAAACCAAATGGCCTGAAACAAAAAAAAAAATAAATAAAAATAAAAAGAAGAACATTTAGAGTAAATTAAAGAGCTGAAAAAATATTCAGTTTTTGCTCATTTGTTCGTGGAGGAAATTGATGTGTGCTCCATCAAATCAATCGCGATTCTCCTGTATTCATAAAAATCAACGAACGAAAAGCGCAACGCCACAAAACAAAAACGTAAAATTATTTACTCTTTAACCAAGAACAAAACCAGAAAACTACAAAATTTTTAAATCAATAAAAAAAAAAAAAAATACATACATACATTAAATATACCTACCTATACACACTATGCTTTAAAAGAAAAAAAGAAAAAGAAAAAACTTAGACCTAGTTGATTATTAGTTAACTTTTTTAAAATTTATGGAAACGTTGTATTTGTACTTGTTAAATAGTTGATTCGAAAGAACGTTCGTTCATTTTATTTTAAATGTTATTTTGAAATTATGTAGATACTGCAGTGCAAGTGACGTCATAATTTCGAAAATGAAGCATTAACAATTATTTATAGCTAAGAAAAAAAGTCAGTTTTATCAAACTTATTATTGTATTAGCGTGTTTATTCTTTTTAAAATTTAAGTTGATTTTCTTTAAAATTTCTGATTTAACGTGTACCCCAAGATTTCTTATCCCAACACCAATACAGACACACAAACACACACCCTAAAAAAAAAAACCTAAAACATATACTTCATAGCTGTATTGCGTGAATGATGTAATTAAAATTTGTTTTCTTGCTTCCATTTGAATTTTGCTACGTTGGCTGGCATTCTAAAATCTCTTTGACGCCACGTTCATTATCTAATATTGGCGATAATAAGAAATTCGAAATTTATTTGAAATTAGATTTCGCTTTTTCCACCTATCACCTATCAATACGCCATGTCGTTCTAAATGGAGATAAAATACAAATTGAAATAAAAATCAAATCAAAAGTCTTTCACAGACATTCGTCCATTGTCCAAACAAAAAACTTGTGTGCATTGGTGTCTACATTTATGTACGTAATAATTTTAAATTAAAATTTTTTTTTATTTTTTGTAATCTTGTGGTTAATACTGTATGAATTTATATGTCGATCAATTGGAAAACAAAAATGAGTGTCTTTGAATGAAAATTAAATGATTTCTCAAAACACACGCTCCATTTAAAAAAATTTTTTTTTTTTAAGTTTCAACTTTCTTCCCATTTCGATTATTCAATTTGTCCTTTGAATATTGTAAAGTAGATCTAATCGTTTTGCAGCACTGAGAGACAATTTTCTTTATTTCTTCAATATGTAATTATAAAATCTAAGTTAACAAAAGAAAAAATAAATATTGCCGGCCATGCAACTTAGGCACTTTGACAAAACATATCAATTCGTAACGTAGCTTATGTCAAGTAAAGAGCGCAATAGCCTAGACAAATGTATGCCATAATTGCGATCCTTGTGCGCTTGCAAACTGACAATAATATATAATATAAATAATAATAAAGACAATTGTATTACGTACTTAGAAATTCATTGCCAATCCCATTTTTCGTTCTTTTTATTTGAATGTTTCGTTCAAAACAAACTGCCAAACTCTTTTTCGTCCCTCTTTCGTCCCTCAAATTATCTATAGAATTTTGAACTGCTGAACTACTGAAGTTCTAGTGAAAAATTCCAAGTGAAACCAAAATCTAGATTTTTAGGAGAAAAAAACCAAGTAAAGAAATCTTGGATAGGTCGGAGCCAAACATATAAATAAATCGATTTAAAATTTTGAATAGGGTCAATTTTGACCCTAAAGGACGAATGAGGCTTAAAAAATTATACTCCTGTTGTGTTCTGTACCAACACGTCTCACAATATTTGGTTTTTTTTTTTTTTAAAGTACTTTTAAAACTTCACTTAAGATTTTACTCATTTGGTGGTACGTTAATCGTGTGTGTTGTCAGGTGTCTCCAATTTTTATCTCGATCATGGCATACGTTTGATATAAGGCATTGATCATGAGTAGTGAATGAGTGTGAATTTTCATAGTCTAATGACGGATTTACAACGATATTGCCAACGATTGTTTATTAGAATTGACAAGGAAATACGACACTTTCGTTCGCGTCGTTTTACGAATTGATGTTTCTGACAACAAGTGCGCAAGACCGACCGAAAGAAAAGAAGGCTTTTTTTCTAATGAAATAAAGTTGAAATTTAAGTACTTATCACTTAATTTTAATCAACATTTAATTTTACATTTACTTTATTTTTTTTTTTTTTTTTAATTTTAAGCATATTCATGTATGGAAAAAATATTTTTAATATAATATTTTCAGACGTGGTGGCAATAATTAGGTAAAACAAAATATAACAAATCCGAGTCAAAGGACAAAATCGTTGAATTGGATAAATGTGTCAAAATGTATTTGAATTCGATTTGCCTGTTTGTTAAATGGAGGTCACAAAACACTTATAAAAATGCCTTTAAATTTTGAGAATTGATTTCAAATTAGTTTTTGTTCCAATTTCAATATAAAACAAACAAAAAACATTTATTGAGAAAATCCAACTCTGGATATCGTTTGTTTTAAGTGCGCTTCTGGAACAAACGTGATATTTAGCAAACGGAACAATAAGACAACAATGCAATGAATTCATTTGACCATCAAAAATATTTTTTTTTTTTACACGAATAAGAAGGATATAATAATTATTTAAAACAAACTTACTTATTGCAACCACAATTCTTTTAATTACATTATTTTCAAGTGGATTTATGTATTGCACTATTATGAAGAAATTTCTTTTATTTTTCAAAATAAAAACATATGTAATAAACAACATTAACGAAAATTTGTTTTGATTTAATTTTTTTTTTTTTTTTTTTTACTTCAGTTTTAATTTTAATGAATATTTTTTTCTTTCAGCGATTTTCAAACCGATTAAAAGTTTTTTGTTTACCCAGATGCAGCATGATTTATCGTCGTTCCGGAGTCAGCTTCACGTACATACAATATCACAAAATCAAAAAGAAAAGAGAAGACTATTCTCTGGGATGCATTCCTTGTTTTTTTTTTTTTTTTGTATCTACTGATCTATGTAATCCCACGTCCCTGTAACCCTTATAGTTTCTTAGATATTAAATATTAATCGAAATCGGACATCATACATTTTAGGTATAGATTATCTTGAGTTTTGATCCATAACTCTGTACGGTTTAAGTTTCCCCTACACTTTTTTTGTGCAATGCCTTATAATTAGAAACGAGTGCGGATTTTTGCTTATTTTCATGTACATATCGAACCATAACCGCCAAACTATCGCCCACTTTGAAAATCAATTAATTTTCAGTGCCCGCCGTTTCTTCACTTAATCGCAGCGAAGAAACCACAACGACATTTATTGCTTTATAAATTTAATTTGTATTTTATAAGACTGGTTTCTATTCGAAGAAGATTTTCGGTTTTTCCCTCCACAAAGTGTTCAAAACAATTTATACTCTTATCGAGCCATAACCGCGAAATCGACGTAAGTGAAATATATCTCAAAATTGACTTTTTTATGCAAATATTTACTACAGCCTGAACCTACCTCATCACCTAGTGAATTTTAATAATTTCAATGTGTTGTTGAAGCGTGTATCGTTCCACTTTTAGTAATGACCGAAATAGCGGGCTATTCAAAATAACACCTCTTATTGGAAAACCCTGTTCTAATCGATGCAGAGTTATTAGTATTACATCTGATAAAATTATGGGACCATCCTTTGACGTAATTTTTTTTTTAAATATAAATGGTTCAAACTTAAATGTCAATTTACCCAAAAATAATCTTTTTTGGAGACACGTGAAAATAACTCCGGATCGACGATATGTACATATGTATTTGAAATAGCGCACTGATACTGATGCGGAAATCGTGTTCTCATTACAAGAATTCGAAATCGGAACACAAAAGTCGTCTACTCTCTTATTTTGGTATAGTTTTTTTAAAATGGTTTTTTTTTTTTTAAGAATGCACGTTTTTTTTATAAGAAATACCTATAGTTGTTTGCATATCTCCAAAAATTTATACTCAGTTCTTTAATATAACAGTCATATGCAAAGATTTACTTCAGCTCTAAAATTATTAAAATAATGTTGAACATAGCTTCGAAAACTGTTTTTGTTGACCATCCTCGTTCTATTGGACTGCTTATTTTTGTTTTATTTTTTTATTTTATTTATTTATTTATTTTTTTTTTTTTATTCCAATTGAACACACAAAATTGAATTATTGAAGTGAAACTCAGCATATGGTGGTGTTTTTATCTCCGCATTTTACTATATATACTTGTGATCATGAATTTGTAACAAAATCAACTCTTATATTCCCAATTTAATTAATTTATTCTCTCTTCTATTTCTTTCACAAACAAAAATTTAATAAATAAAATAAATGAAATAATTAAAATAAATAAAATGATTAAAATAATTAAAATAAAATATAATAAAATGTAATAAAATAAAAAAAATAAATAATAATAAAATAAAAATTAAATTAAACTGTCATGGCTACAAATCAAAATATAATTGAATGAATGATCAATCAATCTTTTCAAATTCATTGCCTGAAATGTAGTTGATACTCGTATTTGTAATTTTGCTGCATCAATGTCAACGACACTTCACCAATCACAACTACAGCAATCACAGAAAAAAAAAAATTCAATCCATTGAAGATATAATTTAAAATAGCTATTTACAAGGAGAGTTAAAAAAAAAAATTTTTGTATAAATCGTATAAAGGAATAAGCTCTATAATAGTTATGTATGTATGTACCCTCTATTGCATATATTCTCTAAGCAAACATTGACACAGAATGATTTACAGAATTTAAAATTTTGTATCGTCCTAACGGCAAAAATTTCAACTTTTTGCTCTCGATCAAATCGGTGAAGAGCATTAATTCGATTTGGGTCTGTGCTAATTTTATTTTTACTTGATTTTTATTTTTATAAATTCAAAAAATTAATTCCTTTTTGTTTTTCAATTTTTTTTTTTTTTTTGGACTGCTAAAGTTCTCAATTGAATCATAAGAATCGAAAATGTGAGCGTATATACACTGCAGCATGTTTTCTTAGGTGAGCGACAAAACTCTGTGAGCCTTTTGAGAAGCATGAAGTAGCATTTATACATTAGCTTTGGGATTCTAAGATTAGGAGAAGACAAAGTCACCAATGATGTCATCGATGACATATAGGTGACATTGTCATGCATGACATCTGGGAGGACATGTCATCGTGGAGGGATGCTGTTCATGTGCTTGAATCTCATTGGCTACTGAAATTTAAATAAGGTTTTAGCGTCAGTTCAGCGTTAGCATGAAGTGGCGTAGATGATGAGTGCTCGACTCAGAATCCGAAGATCGCGGGTTCGATCCCTGGCTGAGGCGAACAAAAATTGTTAAAAACAGATTTTTAAACATTTTCGAAACAATCAAAGAGAGGGCAAAGAAGAGAGTTATCAAACTGGATTTCTATAAATTGAAATTTGGAGAGGAAAGAGCAATTTGCTGCTCTCAAATGCTTTTTTCGCCATCGCATCCCCTATCATGACCAGTAACATTTTCTAATCTTCCGATGATAATGTAACCGCTGAAGTCCCTGTCAGCTCCTGTGTAAATTTCATACAAAGTGTCACCGGAAATAGCATGCATTCCGGCTCCGAAGTCACTAGGACATCATCGGGGATGTCCGCGGGACATTTCCCGCTGAGTATTTTTTGATTTTTTTTTTTTATATGGTTTTATTTTTAATTTTTTTAAATATTTTTTTTTTTGTTCTTTATTTTATTTTTAGTTCATTGCTCGAATTACGATTTGAAGCGCTAAAAGCATTTGCAAAAATTGA
Source organism: Chlorops oryzae (assembly GCA_020466095.1). NCBI lineage: Eukaryota > Metazoa > Arthropoda > Insecta > Diptera > Chloropidae > Chlorops > Chlorops oryzae. The sequence goes on from CM035807.1 coordinate 82,496,123, forward strand.
AAATTTAAAACTATGATATAAAATTTAAAAAACAAACATTTAAATCGAATGTGTTATAAAGGATTCCGCATATAAACATCTATTATGCTCACAATTAACTACAATCATACCAACCATTGCTTCTAGTTATATATTAATAAACACACACCCGCAAACGTACGTACATAGCCACACAAATACACACAAAACTATTTTAAATATAATGATAAAATAATTAAAAATTACATTTCAAACTTAAAAATTTTTTCACAGGTTTTTTCTATTAAGCTTGTTAAATAAATAAAATCTTGTTGCTTATCTATAATTCCAGGAGAAAAAAGAGGAGAAATAACGATTAAAAGAAAATTTCCTAGTTAAAGCTAATTAAATTAACAAAATATAAATAAATAGAAATTAAAAAAAAAATTAATAAAAATAAAAAATCGATAGAGTAACGAGTTGCAATTGTGAAGCTTAACTTTATACATTAAAACCGAAAAGAAAAGTCATTTATATGAGTTCAGTAAAGAAAATCAATAAAAAAAAACCTTAAAACATAACATAAGTCTTAACGTATAAGTAAATTGAATAAGTTATAAAAAAACAAAAAAAAAAAGACAAAAAACAAAAATATATAAATTGTTCTAGGAATTGTACTACGCAAAGTGATAGAAATTTTAATAGAAAAAGAAATCGAACGTACTCCAATGTCAAAAATTCAAAAGAGTATAACAGTAATAAACTGTTATATAAACGTATTGCAAAGAGAACTCCGAAACCAACGGACTGTACCAAAAAAAAAAAAAATAATAATAATAATAATAATAATTCAAATGAAAATTCAATGCCTTTATACATAAAAATATTCACATAAAAACTGAATACCTGCTATAAATCGAAACAATCCTGAGATTAAATTAAATGTCGTGTTTTAATATGCGGGGGATAAAAACCCCGGTCCGGTTTAAGTGTCGAAGTTAGAAAACAATATGATTTAGCGATCCGCTATATTTTTCCAATTCCACTAAATAACGATAAATAACTTAATAATGAACAATTAAATATTAAGCTTATAAACTCCAAAAGAATCCATTTCGAATTTTCAGTCTCGACACTTGAAGTATTCCTTTTTTAAACTGCTCCGAATTCAATTCATTTCGATTCAAGGAAGCCTAACGGCCAAAAGAATATCCGACAGACTACATTTACATTCGTTTTTCATAAGTTATGAAAGCAAATTTAAAAAAATCAAATACCCACAATTGTGGTACTCATGTAGCTTCGTAAATTTTATGAAATTGGAATTTTCGCGCGAAGTGGGGAATGACCTGTCGAAATTTGCCTTCAAAAAAATTTTACGCATCGTGGCAAACTTTCCTATGGGTTTTTGATTAGACAATCGTACCAAGTTTTTATTGTTTGCAAAAGCGCTTCGGGGATGACTGAAGTTGTGACCAACAGATGCTTCCAAGAATGATAGAATATTTTTATTTATTTATTTAACAAAAGGCTTAAATAATAAATTACTTACACCAACAAAAATTTTTTTGCACTAGCATCTAAGGCCTTTGGTTGATAGAATATAAGATTACGACATGCATATATTTTACTTTATCTGAGCCCTTGTGACATTTTTGTTGGTGCTGCCACAAAGTTGTGTAAATTTTCAAAATATATTTGTGAAAATTTTATAACAATAGTAAGATTCAAGTTTTTCAATATATATTTTTTTTTTTTTTTTTTTTGTTGATCATTTTACAAAAATTTCTTTTTTTAAATACGATGTATGTATGTAAAAACCAGGATATGTGAAAGTTTCAAATTAGTAGTATGTTTTTCGACCGTCAGTGGCAACGCTGTAAACACAAATTCTTTAATTGAAATTTTTTGTCTTGGAAAAATGATCATCTGTCAAAAATGTTCAATAGTTTTAACCAATCCGAATACTTTTAACGCAACGTCACAAGTGCACATGCGCAGAAGAATCAAATTTTAAACTCTGAGTGTCGTAACCTTATAACCTTAATAACCTTATATGCTTCAACCACCGATTGATGGATTTTTGTTATAGCGTTTGTTGGCTGACTTACACAATCAATCGAGTTTGACAAACCGGAAAAATAAGACGAAATGGGCTTAAGCCTTTTGCCCGATTCTGAACATTCCCGGGGAACGGAATCCAGGGGAATTTACTTTTATCGAGACTTAAATTCTAATTTTTTTTAAAAATAGATAGGCTAAGGAAAATTATGGGTATGGGTCAAATACCCTTTCACCATCAAATTTTTTCCCCCAAATATTTAAAAAAGAAGAAATTTAATCTCCAGAAAAGTAAATTCCCGGGAATTCGTTACCCGGGCGGTATATGCAGAATCGGTTTACTTAATTCGAAAAGGGATTTTTGCGAACTGCCTACGAAAGTTCATTCATTCAAAGTCGGAAAATTTGCGCCTGCAAAATTTATGAAGACATTAGTGGTCCTCATGCAGGTTCGCCAATTTTAGCGAAATGGGAAACTTTACGAAATGGAAAATGAACTGTCAAAATTTGTATGGAAGGAACTTTACGATGCGTGACAAACTTTCCCATTGGTTTTTGCTTCGTTAGCTCTAGTTCGCATAATAAGTTGGGGCGGGACATACAGGGGTCAATCGCGTTTGACAAGCCTAGAACTTATGGTACAAATGGTTTTAAACCTTTATTTGAAAATGAAAAAAAAAAAAACACAATTGGAAGATAGATAAGCTTTAATTTTTATGTGCTGTCGAAGGGTCGCCCATGCAGCGTCGGAAAATTTACGAAGGCTATTTGCGAACCTGCATGAGTCCCACAAATACCGACAATTCATATGATTTTATGATCGTACACTAAAAAAAAAAACGACGAAGTTTAAAAACAAGATTATGAGTACTCAAAATAAAAGCGGATAAACATAATTGCTTTCATCACTTTCGTTTTCCTCGATTAAAACAAACGATTAGCATTAAAGATTTCATAGCGTGCTATATAAAATAATAATAATAAAAAAAATAATAAAAAAAAACAATAATACTAATAATAATGCTTATAATAATAATAATAAATACTAATCATAAGTAATAAGAATATATACAAATAACGTGTACATCTAAGTTAAAAACTGCCAAAACTTTAAAAGTTTTACATGGACAGTTTGTTGGTTCCCATTGTTTGTCATTGACAAAAAATATAAGATCTAAAAAGAGAGGACGAAGCGAAAGAAAAAACAAATATTGATATTTTCGTTCGATTTTCTTTTCCATCCTCTTTATGTAGCTATGAAAAACATTTGAATATTTTTCTCGTTCATTTTTTTTTTTAGTTTTTTTCTAATATCGTTTAAAGGTACTCATATAATTGCAAGCCTTAGAAAATATCAATGTTACGAAATGCTTTGCGAGAACAAAGTGTATTCAAAAATCAACATTCCGAAAAATGATTCCTGAATATTCCTATCTATAAGCTTCCAATTATAAATTCGATAGATATATTTGCTAAAAAAAAACATGTATCCTTTTCAACCAAAATTGCCAATGCCATCTTCTCTCAGTCTTAAAACATTCAAAATTTTATCAGCCCTATTCTAAATGAATATTCCCCGGGAATTTTTTTTGTACCTTCAAATTTTTCTCCACGGAAAAAGGAAAGAAAAAATGTGATGGCCTTTTAAAAAAAAATTTTTTTTTTTCGAATTCTTTCTGCCTTTGTACTCCCGAGAATTTTCGTTTCAAATCCGCACGGAAAAAATCCCAAGGAATATTAAGAATCGGGCTATATTAATCACAGATTCATTAATCACTAAAGCATCCAATTTAGCTGTGTGGAATTCAGACTACGAAATAACGAAATCCGGTGCATTTCTAATAACAAATTCCTGAAATGAAGTTATGTCGCATTAACATCGACAATCATCATCATGTCCGATTCAAAAAATTTCGGCCAGTTTTAATTCATGTTATGACTTGACTATAGAGCAACAGGATTCCGAAACAGCCCGGAATGTACATATGTAGCTGCTCTGCAGTAATGAAAAACTACCCTGGCTATTCCAAAGGAATTTCATCATTTATTAGAATCGATCTTTTAAATTTGCATGCGATTATTTTTCACTTTTTGAAACTAGTCGAGGAGGAGTAGTCGAAGATCACTGCAGGGTAGCTTGTTCTCAAAACACCTACCTTGATTATATTCATTCAAATGAATTGAAATACAAGTTTTCCATCCAAAGAAAGCCAATTTTCAAAGAATATATATATATATATTTATTCATATATATATTTATATATTAAGAGATATTGTTAAAGTGCCTTTGCATAAGCATTTCAAAACCTAAGAAAAAGTTCATTTTTTTAAATTGATCGAAATTTATGTCAAAAAACTTTATGAGCAATGCTATGAGTACCGTTTAAATTCTCTTTTCAGTTTCAATAGTACATACATATATATATATATATATATATATTTATAAATACATGTTATAATTTTGATTTTATTAGAAGTAAGGAAATGAACTCAGCTTTACCAAAAAAAAAAAAAAAAAAAAAAAAAAAAAAAAACATGAAATCATTTTCTTTAGGATACAAAATACTTATAGACGAAGGTTTTCAAAACCAGTTGTAAATGATAAAATAGTTAAAATTCTTCGAAATAGATTTATGTAGCATAAAAGATAGATAGTCCCATTGCGTTTGAAGTATATCTTCTATACATCATAAGGGCATATTACACCAAAAGTGTTGAATGTTTAAAAAATATAACAATAAACCGTAGACTGTAAGTTTCGATTTAAATTTAAATTTTTATTTTGTTCACCTCTCTCGTTTATTGAGCGTTTCATTTAAAGAATTCTTCATTGGTTTTTTATTTTGCCGATTTTCACCAAAGACGAAAGCAATTTCAAAGGCTTTTAGTGTTACGCAGATTTGAATTTCGAAAGATATATGGGCAATTCCATGAGAAACGGTCCGTGACCCGTGACAGCCATTCTGAGCACAAATTGCATCATTTCAGTGTTAGCTATTGTTAAACGTTTTCAAAATTTAAAATCCTTGAGAATCACGTCAATTTTTTAAAAATTGTTATGAGCTAAAACCTAAAAAATGAGTGTCACGGGTGGAACCTTATTCATGGAATTTATTCTGATTTATTTCAAGACTTTTGGGGCGATTAAGCTGGAAAAATATAGGTACATACATGCATATATGAGATATGTATGAATACAAAATTTTGAAACGCAAAAGGCCATGTTTCAATTGGGAGGTCTCCCCACCTATTAACATCAGGTGCTTAATCAGCGCATTGGAGTCTACACGGACTTTAAATACTTTAGTGCACCTGCACGCGGACTTCCGTATTTATCAAAATTTATATGCACATCCGAAAAGGCAATCAGATATATGTATAAGGATGGAGAAAAGTTAAATTTCAAGAAATTCCCGTAGATGTATGAACTGAGAAAATAATTTGAATCAAAATATGTAAATAGAAAAGAATCAGGTCCTTGAGAGCAGCGAAACTATGAGCAACTCTGCAGAGTTAAATCGATTATAGAGCTCAGCTGGTACTTTCTCGTGAATGGCAGGCCCATTTTCGATTCAATTACTCACGATGGCTACTGCCGGCTCTCTTCATGAGTTCTCCGGTCGTAATGGGGATTAAAATAAATCGAACCCTTGTCAATTCCCTGCAGTTACATATGTGGACTGACCCAAGTGTAGCCTTCGGTCAGTCCTTCATACCAGTACCAGTGTTACCACTACAAGTCCCCTCATAATTCCACTTCTAATGTATTCAATTGACCTTTTTAACATGGGCCTGTCATTGGAGAGGGACTAGTATGCAAAACGGCGGTTTTTTTTGGTCAATTGTAATTTTGTCTGGTTTTAGAATAGTCAAATAGGGAAAATATGAAACAAATTTCTTATGTATATTCTAAGTTTATGAAAGTGCCATTTACAGACTACCCTTAAACCAACCCGTTTATTACCGACCGCCGGTTAGACGAATTCGATGGAGCGAACTGCCATAATATAACTGGTAGGATTTGGACCGGTCAAAGGCCAGTCCTTCTTAGGAAATTGACCGGCTCATTACTGCAGGGCATGAAGTGGCTTAGGCGTTGAAAAAACAACATTATCTGCTCGAATACCAATGCATATATGCATTAAAAGCCTTCATGGCTGCATGGAAGAATATATATATATATAATATATGTTCACGAAATTCACGCATTTCATCTTCAAAAGTGACACAATTCAAACACGAACATTTTTACTAATAATGTCCATTATGTTTCGAGAGATGAAAATGAAATAAAAAAAACGATAGATTTCACCACGTAAAATCAATTTGATCATGAAAAATATGGATAAATATGCGTTGTGTCACTTTTGACGACCATTCGGGAAAAGTATTCTCACTTTCGAAAGAATGTGATTGATGTCCGGTTTATAGAAGCTTCCCCTTTTGGAAAGAAAAACAGTCGAACAAATTTTGACATTTTAAAGAGCGGCTTAAAATTCGTATGTGCGGACCTGATTCCAAGTGGTTATTTTATACATCAAATCCCATTAGTCTGGAAAAGGATTTTTAGCAAAAAAAAAAAAAAAAAGATTTTTTTCAATGAATTCCATATAAAAATTAACTAAAATTTTGTATACATAGAAGAGTATTCGCGTTGATATTAGACGAAGAAGAAAAAGTGGATCGATTGCGCCTTGTTTTGATATTGTAAATAAAGCTTAGGAAAGTTGAAAATGAAAATTAGTAAAGAATATTCCTAAACGAAGAAGGGAATAGTCTGTGGCGAGTTTCGTGAGTACTTAACAGCTCTTGTTAGAATTACAGATTCACCCATGCCTATAGAATTTTAGAAATAGATAACTTATAAATTCGAATAAGACAAGCGAGTTCATGCGAATTCGTCTTCTTTTTTTTATAGTTTTTTTTTTTCGCTGGACTCTCTTTTTTCCGTGATTTTAAACATTTTGAGTTGATTAAGTTGAAAATCGTTTTATTTTATTTTTTGTTTTGTTTTATTTTATTTTGTTTTTTAATGTACATACATATTTCTTCGCTTTAATCCATTTATTTCGTATAAAAGAATTTTTTCGTAAAAAAGAATTTTTTCGTATAAAAAACGAAAGCATGCTTTTAAATCTGGCCTTAGCGTAACTGGAGAATTATATAAATATTGTATAAAATCGGTGTTTTTCCTAAAAAAAAAATAATCGCAATCATAATCAATTCTCTTAATTCAAAGTGCTCTCAAGAACTAAGAAGCTGTTGAAGTTGTTTTACATACAAACATATACATACATAGATATATATGTATTAAAACTTCGAATCTTATTGTAAGAAACAAAAATAGGTTTTACGAGATATACGGGTCTAAAACAAAAAGGTAGAACGTTTATTAGATATTAGCAAAGTTGCGGAGAATTTCAGTTTCTTTTTTCTCTTAGAGCTTTTTATATGAGAATAGGTTCATTTTAAGCCCATTAGCTATTAACAAAAACTGCGTACCATTCGCAGCCAAGGGATTGAATCCTTTTACAGTTTCATCCAAAATTTTGAAGATTTTTAAACTTTAATTTTCGTGGTTCATTTTATTGGGTTTATAGGACCTCAAGACTCAAGAGGCGATCCCTTTTTTTTTTACCTTGCTGGAAAAAGCCTCCCAAAGCATTGGCGCTCCTCTACACCACTCGTCTAGGAAGTTCATTCTCTAAGTTTTCGTCCGTATAATTTGAAAAGGCGTTGTGTTGAAATTCTGAATTCTGAAATACGCCTTCACTTCCAATGTTTGTGTACATTGCCAGCCCCCAAAAACTTCCTGCCAATCGCAATAAGCAGCCTCGTTACTCAAAATGAAACCTAGCGATATATCTTAGTTATCAGATAGTTATCAGCGTTTCCAGGTGACTTTTCTTGCATAAACTTAATGCGGGACATGTAGCACCGCTGGGAGATATCCTCCTAGCCGTAAGAAGGTGGAATCGCCAGGCCAAGCCATAACATGGACAGGAATTATGTAGGTATTGAGAAAGGGTAAAATGAAAAATCCCCATATGGATAGAATCGCTGGCCATTTTGTCGGCTGATTTTTTCAATAAAAAATTACAACCGAAAAATGATAGTAAATACAGTAGAATATCGCTATAAGGAATTTCTAAAGGATCGGGGAAAAAATATTCTTTATAGAGAGAGAGAGAGAACAACAACTCGTTATAGAAGTTTTAGTTCACAAAGGCAAAGGAATTCATTGGCGGAATTGAGGATGAATAAATTTTAATTCCGCGAAGGAATATCAGATTGATAGATACCATAAGGCGGTAATCTTGAATACAAATATATCAGATGTTTGATGCTTAACCCTTTGAGATACAGCGTCACTTATAAGGGACGAGAGCTTATCAGATTTTAAGGCTTTCGGTTTGGGAGCGTGTCTGAAAGGGTCAATAATATTTAGATTCAAACTCAGTATAACCGTTCTCCATATTTTTCCGATGAAATCAGTTGCCTAAGTCAAAATTCCTTCGCAATCTAGTTAAACGCGACCAATAAAGGGCGAAGAAATTCGCTTCAGCGTCATCTGTTGACAATCCTTAAAGTAAACGCTCTTTATTTTCACTCTTGTGTACGGGACGAAGGAATTAATTTGAGTTGTAATCTTTCTTTTCATTCCGCGAAGGAATTGTCCCATAACTTTTTTTGAATGGAATGTCGAATTCCTTTCACTTTGTGAACAAGCTTTGAGAAGAATCAAAAAGCATTCAAAATGTAGCCAAAAAACCTTGAGAGAAACTCGCTAGCATTCATTACGCCCCACTTCTCTTTATTGGCGCACTCCAGAAGGAATACATATATAACATCAAAGGTTGCCAAATTCGTCGTTTATATTTTTATAATTCAATATTTCAAATCGTATCTTATGTTGGACCACCCGAATTCCCCCCCCCCCATATCTAATGAGCGTTTTCAAAATTCTTTTTTGTTTTTCTGTAAAAAGTTGTTAAATAAAACCCTTGAATAAATTAAGGTAGGTTCATACTATATAGCCTAGAGATTTCGACAAAAAAAAGAGCGTACAAAACATGCTCTTGGCGAAGTAAAAAAGAACTTTTTTTTTTTTAGTTTCCTTGATGTTTAAAAGGAAAAGGTTAAACTAATTTTAAGGAATTAAAAAACAGAAAAATTGAAGAAAAAAAAATATCGTTAAACGGCGTGTTTCATATTAATTTTATATGCATGAATAAGCGCAGAATATAGGAAAACTATCACGCGATCTAATGTTAACAAGTACTTAGTTAATAAACATAAACAAATATTCGAAATTGAAAAAGGCACATTTTTAAGGAGCCGTCAAAAAATGATGATCATTTAAATAGAGTACGATTTACAAGATATATATCGGGTATAGGTAACAAATAAAACACTTTTTGAAATGCACGTACGATAGAATTCAATAGATAGAGGCCTCTGTGATAAGGTCTTAATTGATAATGATGATCAAGCGCAAACGATTATCTTCACAGTCACAATCATACCAATAGACTAATTATGTTTACTTAGAAAATTTCATCATTAACACAATCCGGCGCAGTAACTGGTCACGCAAACATACATTCAACATACATATGAAGGTCCCCAAGTCATTTAATTTTTTCCCATGGATTCTCATAAGCCTGACTTCTTTCTGATGAAAAATCAGCGCTTTTTGACTTCCTGAAGTTCCTTTGCTTTTCAACTCCGATGACCCCCAAAAGCTCAAAGTACAGCCTGAGTCGAACAAAATATTACGAGTAATTCGAACACGGTCATTGAGCCTTGCATCGTTAGTATTTCGTGAGTTGAAACGTCATCCAGTTATAGACTCCTAGGCTATGGAGATATCACGGTGAAAACTTAGGCTTCAGGAAAGAACGAACGAACTGCTTGCTTTGCTATGCTTCTTCAGTAAATCCTATTAGGGCCTAAAGTCCTATTAATTTTTGCAACTATCGTACTTTATTCAAAGGTCTTTTACGTGGCATACCGTCACATTTTGCAGCCAGAGGCACATTGAGAGAACAATGGAGGAAATGACTAAAAAAAAAAGAGACCTATATAAAAATTTAAATATGAAAGTTCCCCCATCAACGCCACCCTCACTGCGCTACCGCGCCTTCTAACTTTTGGTGGATAAATTTGAATAGCAACGAAAGAAGAAAATCTATACTTTTGATAGCAACCTACTTCGTTTTTAAAAGGTTTTATTTTCATTTTTTTTTTTTTTAATTTGAACTCCAAAATCGTTAAAACCTTCATTACAAGAAAGCCTATTGTTTTGATTCACTGTGGATTTGAACCAATTTTCCCGAAAATATCTTTTATATAGACCGAATGCTGCCTCCGTAGGCCTTAATGCTTATGCCTCATTTCCAATAGCGCAGGAATTCCGGCGCTGTAACACCGGCAAATATTCAACGCACGCAAATATACAGAACTAGTTAACATCAAGCTCCTTAATTGATTGAAATTGATTTCATATATTTGTATGTGTTGAGTGCTTACCGGATTTTTGCGCTATTCGAAACCAGGCATTTTCTTATATATACATATGTTTGTAGTAATAATAATGTGATAGTGTAAAGTTTTGTTCTTTTTTTTAACCTCTCCTTTGTTGCTCCATAAAATTGAAAGCTTTCTAGAATTTGAAATTTCCTGCAAATAAATTAAAAAAAAAAAGACTCGCAAAAATCTGCTCCGGAAGAAGAACTCAAAAAAGAAAAGCGAAATTATTTAACGCGAAATTTCGTAAAACAAAGAAACTATGTTAACAGTTATAAATTTAAATTAGGAAAAACTGATGAAAAATATATATAAATTCTACTAGTTCTTAAGTCAAATCAAATAAAATAGATAACAATAAAAATTTTAAATAAATAGAAAGAAAAACATAAAAAATTAAACCAACAGGGCACAGTGCTTCGTATTCAAGAAACAAATCATTTAAACGAAAATAATTAAACACAAAACGAAAACTGCAAACGCAAATAACAAGTCGAATCCAAGTAAATGGAAAAATTGAAGAGAATATTTAAAACAAAAATAAATAAATAAGCATTAATACTAAAAAATAAGTTCAACTTGAACCAAGAAAGTGTTCATTAAATTAAAATTAAGAAAAACGAAACAAAATATTCGAAGAACAAAACTGAGACGAACCCTCGATTTCCAAAAGGCCCCCTCTCATATTCAAAAGCGAAAAATTGAAAAAATGAAAAATATTAAATTACACCTTCAAATATATGTATATATGACTTTAGTAAGCATAAAGAACTATACCTTGTTTAAAGCACCAAAATTTTTACACTTGTTTTACACTTGTTCGTATTAACTGTATACATATATACATATATTTATATATACATATATAAATTAAATCCTTTTTATTTCTCTTCGTATTACCTACATACGTGATGCACTGCATGGTCGGGTGTAGGATGTGTGCAATTATTATTACCGATTCTATATGAAGAGCTTGGTGATGATGATGATGATGATGATGATGATGGTGATAATCTCAAAAGGATGTTCGATGAAATTTCAAAAATTTTCAATAAAAATTCCAAGCAGTATTGTGTGCCTCCATCCTCTACCAACTATCCTCACACCGTACATTCTTCCATGCTCTGCGGTGCTAATGTTTCTTGATAATTAATCACAAATCTGACTATAAAATATATATATACATATATATATATATATATTTATATCAATATTATTCTTTAAAGAATATTAAAAACAATATACGAGTAATAATCCACAAAAAAAAAAATTCGAACTATTTACTTATTATTAATCATGTTTAGTATAGATCACGCGGACACTCATTGCTATTTTAGTAAACTATTGTTATACTATTTATAAATAGAATAATAAAATTACAAATCAAAGAGATCCTTTCAACGGCCATTGCAAAATGGGAAATGTTCAAAAATAACACTAAATGATTTAATTACCTATTGAACTACCGAAACAAAAAAAAACAAAAAAAAATGGTAATTCTTTTTACGATCGCCACCCCTGAAAAGATATTATTTCCAAAATTAACGACCTAAAGGCAGTAGAGTAAACTGGAATTGTGTAAAATAGATCAACATCAATACGGTTCATACAAGACATGATAATACACACGATACACGCTTCGATTTCATCCGATTGCGGTGAAGAATTAAAAAAAAAAGGTTCGCAACAGAAACGTGTTATTTTTTAATAGGATAAACTAGTATTCGGCCCGAAATTCCCGGAATAATCGAAAAATATTTAAACGGATCAAAAAAAAAAAAATGAAACTCTTGATACATACACTTATGTATATGTATACATATATGTATGTATATACATAAATGACATAATCACTTTCAATAATTGTACACAAGAAATAAAATTAGACATAGACACATCCATACAAACATTCATAAATGCATACATGCATACACACATACATACATACAAACATGCATACATACACACGTACATACATTACTACATACATACATACATAAATTCATTAATACATTCATACCGTCATACATACATTGATACATCCATACATAAATTCATAAGTACATACATACATTCATACATACATACATACATAAATATATACATACATACATACATACATACATACATACAAATACATACATACATACATACATACATACATACATACATACATACATACATACATACATACATACATACATACATACATACATACATACATACATACATACAAACATACATTCATACATACATACATACATACATCACACATACATACATAGATACATACATACATCCAAATCAACAAACAAACAAATATACATGCATTTTTACATAAATAGCAATAATATTGTAAATTCCAAGAAAAAGAAACGCTAAAAAAAGAAGACGAAACAAAAAAAAAAAAAATTAGAACGAATAAAAAGAAAAATTAAAGAAAATATGAAAACATCGCTGCACTTACAAGTTAAATTATAATGAAAGATAATTAAATCGATGAAAAGCTAAGTCGGAAGCTTAATGGAATAAAAATGAAGAAAAAAAACTTAGCGAACGCAAGAAATAAAAAAAAAAAATTAAAAAAAAATTTATTAAATAAACTGAAAAAATAACAAAAAATAAGAAAACGTTGCATAAACAATTCGAAAGTAGTATTTAAATTTGAAATAAAATTATTAAAAACTTGATTGCCTAATTCTAATATAAAAAATAATATGGAATGAAATGTTATTATACTTATTATTAATGATAAATATTAATAAATAAAAAATTTTATTTAGATTATCAGCTTTGTTTGTGAATTTCTTTTATGTAGGCACGCACGCACGCACACACACACATACGGTAAGGACGATGAAGTTGCTGAGAAAGTCTGTCCGAAAAATATTTTAAAATAACTTTTATTTCTGCCAAAAAAAAAAAAAAAAAAATCAGAATTAAATTGTGATCATCTGACTGAAAAAGTAAGGTCAAAACTTATTTGAAAAAATTTTTTCAGTCATAATGAGAGTCTTGTTAGAATAATTCACTGTTTCTTTTTTGGTTTTTTGTTTTTTGTTTATAAAAAGTCTTTTGTTCAACTAAGTGTTTCTCATGTAAAACTTGAAGCGTTAAAAAGTAATTTCATTTTTCGTTTCTGTTTTCATTTTGTTCCTAGAAGATGCTCTTCGATATAGTGTTTTATACGTGTTTAAGGAGTTTATCTCATAAACACATCGAAAACGCTTCTATCGATTAGAAATCGTATCGATATTTCGAGCATATCTAACTTTCAAAGGGAAATTAAAACAAAAATCGATAATTAGGGCAACCAAAATTATGTAAATTGAGCCCTAAAGTAATTGAGCTAAACACTTCAGAAGTAAACAACTAGAGCCCTGCACAAATATGCTTCCCTTTCAATGACAACAAATGATCTAGTAATGAGAACAATGCTTGCCAAACAAAGAGAGCGATCAAAATGCTTCGAATTTGAATCAAGAGAGAGAGAGAGACAGAGCATGCATTGTATGCATTTTATTTTGCAAAGCAAATACTGAACTGTACTGAACTGAACTGAACTGTCACTACAAAGCCTCTTCCGCTTTGCTTTTTCATAACCAAAACAGAGCGCTCGCCTATATTTCCTTTACTGCTCTGCACAGTACTTTCAAAGGAATTGGTTTTGCAAACACAGTTGAAATCAAAGCTCTTACTCTCGCGCTATTACGCGCTCTTGTTCTCATTCTGTTTTCATTACAAAACAAAGCCGTTAGCGTGTACTTGGGTTGTTCGCTAAGAAGACCCAAACGCAGTGCTTGTAAAATATCGAATGTGCTTGAAAGCGTTTCAAGCATACTTGTGCCGGGCTCTATTAAACACTATAGATATGAAAACGCGCTACAAGTTTAATAACGTACAATACTGGTTCTAGTGTTTATGTTTTAATGAAAATTATTAAACCCCTTGAAGCTTAGTCTACTTACATTTATTGATAAACCAAAGAAAGTGAAAAAAAAATCGAAAAACGAAAAACGAAAAAAAGGTATGTATTTATGTACAAATAAGTATGTATGTATAAGAACTAAGACTGCCATCTAATGGTTACTTAATATACTTATTATCTAATGTGAGTGTATGTTATGAGTTCCGACATTTTTGGTAAAATTTTCAACAAATTTTTTCAGCAATATCTTTGACTAACAAAATGTTTTTGACAAATTTGTAGCCGTTTAAAAGGGCAGTTGGCCGATTTTTGCCAAATAGAAGCAGCATAATAAATTATAGGACGGAAGAAAGAATTGAAAATGGGCATCTTTTAACGGAAAGCTTGGATTTTCTATTAATGAGAGGGTATAGCATTTTTATAGTTGAATGTTAGTTTGCTGTCAACAATTACACGTAAGTACAGTGTCCGATTAAGACAATTTGCCGCCCTAGGCAGTTGCGATTTTTCCGCCTCAGACAGCAGCCTAATTTTCCCACTTGTATTTTATCTATTGTAAAGGGTCAGAGTTTGCCGCCCCTGAACATTTGCCACCCTAGGCAGCTGCCTTTGTTGCCTATATGGTTAATCCGGCACTGCCTGAGTGTCTTACATTGCCTTCCCATTGTATATCTTGATTAAGCACCCTAACACTTGCATTAGAAAGGAATTGGTTACTTCTTCGTCTTGTGAAAAATAGGGCTTGACTCTTCATTGGGTTAAGCGAGATTTTCTACCGCTCGTAGTAATTGTTTATTGTACTGGCGGCTTGTTGAAGCTTTGTAATTATGGCTTTATGCGGGATGGGTAGATTTTTATCATCTTCCTTAACTATTTTTTCCATTATCTTCCCCAGCGAACTAAGCAAGCTGATGGGTCTATATGAGTTCGGATTACTAGATTTCCTATCCATGCCAGGAGATTTTTTTTATTTTTAGAGTTTTAATATGCTGTGAGATTCTGGATGGGTTAGCCTGTATGTTTTCTTAGGAGGAAGCGTAACTAGATAGTGCAGTATAATGATTACTTAGGGATTCTTGAAGAGTGTGTGATTCATGGCAAATTTATGGGCAAGTAATTGCGCTTTGTCGGAATCAGAGTCAAATCTTATACTATTGTCCTGAAGAGTGGGAATCCATTTTAGTTTTGTTCTTAAAAATTTTCGCAGTTTTCCAAAGTTTAGAAGATGTATTGGGAAGGGATTTCAAAAAATCGTTCCATTTTTTAGTTCTGAATATAAAGAAGGTGATTTTGTATTGCCACATTTTGTTTCCGTAGTTCGTGCGTATAGAAAGGGAGACTATGATATATCCACAATTTCCTGATTCTGTTTCTTCATTTAAGTTAAATGGAGAATATAATTGGAAATTCGATTGGCCTAATGATTTTTAAAATATTAGTAATTTTTGAGACAGCTTATCCCTTGCTTGATTGAAACAGGTTATGATAAAGGCGACGGCTTGGTCAATGTCTATAGTTCACAATACGGGAGATCAAAAAGAATTGTTTTTTTTTTTTGACGTATAACGTCTATTAAATAGATGATAGAACACTCAAATAGCGAGAATCTTCCGACGGCGAATTCAATGTGCGTTCAACATGTTCATCGTTCATTTAACGCGACAACAAAGTTGGTTTGTAGGAGAGGGACGCACGGGGAAGATAAAAAAGCTCTCCCATACCACATACCCGAACATCCTTCATCCACAAACCACTCAAATACACAAAAGTCCAAACCTGTTTAGAGCAGAGAGTTCGCTCTTATGAGAAAGCAAATCGTCTCAATCGTCTCTTCACAAGCAGACAAGGCGAAAATATGCAAAAGGTACACAACGTCCAAATACAAATTTACGTATGGCTATGGCACACACAAATTCACACATGTCACGCAAGCGACAGACAAGTGCGGGACTTCCGAAAAACAATCAGAATGTAAAACACTTCTCAATATAGCTGGAGAAATATCGATATTGCGACCATCGATAGTCTCGATAGTCGATAGTATCGATAGTACTATCGGAAGATATATTTTAAAATGTAAACTTATTTTATTGGAAAATTGCTAGTGATTTTAATCAAGCATGTTTGAGCTGTTTAACATTTAAATATCAACCATTTGAAAGTTTTAAAATTAATTAAATTTAAAAAATTAATGGTGGTCCTATAATATTTTAATAAAATACTGTGCATAAGTATCCCTCCTCATTTAATATTACGTGGTAATATACAAGAAGCCGAATCTTAAAACCTTTCTTACTCAATTCTCCATACTTAGTAACCAGCACTGTGCTAGGTAGTATTTTGGTGACGTTTTTCCATGGATCTTGAACAAAATCTCATTATTTTTGTTTTCTTTAGGAAAGTGATCAGTAAAAGACACTTGTGAACATTTGAAGTGATTTTTGGTTAAAGGCAAAATCGAAAAATTCCATCAAAACTGAAAAAACCTTCGTTCTGGCATCAGTGCATAGAATAAAATTTTAGCATGCCGCCTATAATTCTCATTTGGTTTGTAAAATGGGACACTTAAGACTCGCAGAATTTCTGAAGATTTTTCACGACGTAACAGGTTGGTTGATAAGTCCCCGGTCTAACAAAGAAAAACACATTTTTTTGTCAAAATTCGTTTTTATTATTCAACGTAGTTCCCTTCAAGAGCAATACAACGATTATAACGACCTTCCAATTTTTTGATACCATTTTGGTAGTACTCCTTCGGTTTTGCCTCAAAATAGGCCTCAGTTTCGGCGATCACCTCTTCATTGCAGCCAAATTTTTTCCCTGCGAGCATCCTTTTGAGGTTCTGAGAACAAGAAAAAGTCGCTGGGGGCCAGATCTGGAGAATACGGTGGGTGGGGAAGCAATTCGAAGCCTAATTCATGAATTTTTTGCCATCGTTCTCAATGACTTGTGGCACGGTGCGTTGTCTTGGTGGAACAACACTTTTTTCTTCTTCATATGGGGCCGTTTTGCCGCGATTTCGACCTTCAAACGCTCCAATAACGACATATAATAGTCACTGTTGATGGTTTTTCCCTTCTCAAGATAATCGATAAAAATTATTCCATGCCCATCCCAAAAAACAGAGGCCATTACTTTGCCAGCGGACTTTTGAGTCTTTCCACGCTTCGGAGACGGTTCACCGATCGCTGTCCACTCAGCCGACTGTCGATTGGACTCAGGAGTGTAGTGATAGAGCCATGTTTCATCCATTGTCACATATCGACGCAAAAACTCGGGTGTATTGCGAGTTAACAGCTGCAAACACCGCTCAGAATCATCAACACGTTGTTGTTTTTGGTCAAATGTGAGCTCGCGCGGCACCCATTTTGCACAGAGCTTTTTCATATCCAAATATTGATGAATGATATGACCAACACGTTCCTTTGATATCTTTAAGGCCTCTGCTATCTCAATCAACTTCATTTTACGGTCATTCAAAATCATTTTGTGATATTTTTTGATGTTTTCGTCGGTAACCACCTCTTTCGGGCGTCCACTGCGTTCACCGTCCTCCGTGCTCATTTCACCACGCTTGAATTTTGCATACTAATCAATTATTGTTGATTTTCCTGGGGCAGAGTCCGGAAACTTATTATCAAGCCAAGTTTTTGCTTCCACTGTATTTTTTCCCTTCAGAAAACAGTATTTTATCAAAACACGAAATTCCTTTTTTCCATTTTTTTCACAATAACAAAGTTCTTATTATTCCAATTTTGTTTCGAGTGGACCATTTTAGTTTTGTTCTTAAAATTTTCGCAGTTTCCAAGTTTTAGAAGATGTATTGGAAGGGATTTCAATAAATCGTTGCCATTTTTTAGTTCTGAATATAAAAAGGTGATTTTGTATTGCCACATTTTGTTTCCGTAGTTCGTGCGTATAGAAAGGAGAGACTTATGATATATCCAGCAATTTCGCTGATTCATGTTTCTTATTAATTAAATAGGGAGATATAATTGGAAATTCGATTGGCCTAATGATTTTAAATTTATTTTCTGTTAAAAGTTATTAACGTTGATTCTATAAGGATAAAAATTTTTTTTTTGAGAACGTCTATTAAATAGATGATAGAACACTCAAATAGCGATAATCTGCCGACGGCGAATTCAATGTGCGTTCAACATGTTCATCGTTCATTTAACGCGACAACAAAGTTGATTTGTAGGAGAGGGACGCACGGGGAAGATAAAAAAGCTCTCCCATACCACATACCCGAACATCCTTCATCCACAAACCACTCAAATACACAAAAGTCCAAACCGGTTTAGAGCAGAGAGTTCGCTCTTATGAGAAAGCAAATCGTCTCAATCGTCTCTTCACAAGCAGACAAGGCGAAAATATGCAAAAGGTACACAACGTCCAAATACAAATTTACGTATGGCTATGGCACACACAAATTCACACATGTCACGCAATCGACAGACAAGTGCGGGACTTCCGAAAAACAATCAGAATGTAAAACACTTCTCAATATAGCTGGAGAAATATCGATATTGCGACCATCGATAGTCTCGATAGTCGATAGTATCGATAGTACTATCGGAAGATATATTTTAAAATGTAAACTTATTTTATTGGAAAATTGCTAGTGATTTTAATCAAGCATGTTTGAGCTGTTTAACATTTAAATATCAACCATTTGAAAGTTTTAAAATTAATTAAATTTAAAAAATTAATGGTGGTCCTATAATATTTTAATAAAATACTGTGCATAAGTATCCCTCCTCATTTAATATTACGTGGTAATATACAAGAAGCCGAATCTTAAAACCTTTCTTACTCAATTCTCCATACTTAGTAACCAGCACTGTGCTAGGTAGTATTTTGGTGACGTTTTTCCATGGATCTTGAACAAAATCTCATTATTTTTGTTTTCTTTAGGAAAGTGATCAGTAAAAGACACTTGTGAACATTTGAAGTGATTTTTGGTTAAAGGCAAAATCGAAAAATTCCATCAAAACTGAAAAAACCTTCGTTCTGGCATCAGTGCATAGAATAAAATTTTAGCATGCCGCCTATAATTCTCATTTGGTTTGTAAAATGGGACACTTAAGACTCGCAGAATTTCTGAAGATTTTTCACGACGTAATGAAGCAAAAACGTGCGAAAGTTATAATCATCATCATCATCACCGTCATCAACTCCATCAACACAATCATCACCATATTCATCACCAACCTCACCATCATCATCATTATCATCACCATCATCATCAACAACTTCACCATCATCAACAACTTCACCATCATCTCTATCATCACGAACCTCATCACCATCATCACCATCATCATTATCATCACCATCATCATTATCCTCACCATTATCATTATCATCACCATCATCATCAACATTATCATCACCATCATCATCATCGTCACCATCACCATCATCATCATTACCATCATTATCACATAGTGTGAAGCTGTCATGAATTTGTTGTATTTCCGCAATAACAATTTACAACAAACACATGACAGCATACGTTTAAGCTTTAGCTTCATTATAACTGCTGCCTTGGGCATCTTAGTAATTATACAGTCTTTGGTTACATTACTTCAACCTTCAATTCTCATAAGCATTATGCGGATTAACATATAAAAGGTAATTTTCCGAAAAGTTTCTTGCAATTTATTCACGCACTCATATAAATTGTGCAGATTAATTTTTGCAAAGAACAATTGCTACATCATCATACTCTGCACGCTCAATATATGTTCTGTGCCAAGTAAAAATTTTTTTTGTATGAACGGGCCTGCAAAAACTTTTAAAACAAAGGCAGGGATCGGTGCCCAGACTTGAAATTTTTAAGGCTGGTAGATTTTTAAAGAAGAAGGGGAAGATTCGTATAAAAAGTTGTAGATTTAAAATTGTTTAAAATAGTAATACAGTATATTACATCTGATAATGTAGAAAATTGTGAAAATTACATAAATATTTTAGGTAATTTTTCTTATTATAAAAAAATTAATCAATATTTATTGGATGTCGTTAAGCGCCAATACTGCCATTCTTGACAACATTCTTGACAATAGGAAGCTGCCAACATATTTTTCAATAACATTGAAGCACAGTTTTTATGCTCTCAATTATTCTAAATGATTATAAAATAAATAATCCAAAGGCATAAAGGAGTAAAAAAAAGCGCGTAGATTTGGACCTAGCGTGGTAGAAGTGGTAGAAAGTGAAAATAGTGATAGATCTACCATCAAAGGGGTAGAAGTCCGAGCACTGACAGGGATCTAAAATATTTATGAAATTGATTTTGAAAACTTAAATGTGCAATTTTAATTTAAATTTGAAGTATTATTATTTTCTATTTTATACTATATTAAAAATCGCCAAAAAAAATTACAAAATGAGACCTATTTTCTAAATTTTAAATTAATAAGTGTAAGGGGAGGGAGTTTCAAAAATCGTCAAAAATAGCGTACGTGATACTTGAATGGTCCCTTTTATTTACATAATGAGTGTTTTCTTATAACGTTATCACGTAAAACTATCGTAAGACTATATAACCCAGCATAAAAAAAATCATTTAATTGGCGTGAACATCTTTTGTTTTTTATAAGTACTTATTTCTTTTTAATAATTTCGCAAGAAAAACTTGCACGTGTTTGCTTGCTCGACCGGAATGCTATTCGGAAAACATTGAACAAAAAAGGAGCATGCGCATTGAATCGATGACGTCAACGAAATAGTGGTCACATTGTTTGGCTTGCCTTAAGCGAAAACATTGGATTATAAACAAAACCGAAAAGAATCCGACATGAACTGCTCAACTGTTTCCCACGCTTTCGCTAAATGACGTAAAAAATGACAAATAGGTAGGTACATATGTACATATATTTTACATACATTTTTATATTCTCGCCAACATCTCCTGTGCTGGTTCACTCCACACCTGTACAAAGCAGACAAATCTTTATTTTTAATTATTATAGTTTTCATTTATTTATATCGCTAGATTTTGTGTTCGTTATTCCAGATCAGTTGGTTTGCTATATTTTCATCAACTCCGAGACCAATCATCATTATAGTCGCCCACGTTATGAGTAAGGTCAGTAAGGACAATAGTTTATTTTGTATTCGTTTTATTGCTTTATTGCATATCCTCCAATTATAAAACATTGTGTTTATCAGTTGGCTTGAATCTTGAAGCCAATTAGAATATATGAAGATATTAATTGTTGTCTCAATGAAACAGCAGTTCAGATTTAATTACATCGATCGATGTTTGAGAAACGTATTAGGCGGAACAGCATATTGTAAGTTGTAGAAATGGTTACGATACAGTCGAATCTGGATATAGTTAATTAATTTTTGCACGTCCTGTTCATTGTATCCAGATTGTTCGTATTAGCGAGATTGAATGTTCTGTTCATTATTTACAAGCTCGTAGAGAGAAATTTGGGGCCCTCCCACAAAAATGTGCTACAGTGCCGTAGCAATTCTGTTTTGCGTGAGGGGAAAAAATTATTTTTCCAATTTGCGTGGGGGGGAAAAATTATTTTTTCAATTTTATTCATGGGCAAAAACAAAAATGCGTGGGGGGAAAAGCCCCCTCTTTCCCCTATGGTTGCTACGGCACTGATGTGCTACCAAATAACAGAAAGCCCCATGCAAAATTGTGGGCCCCTTCAGAGAGTTCGATCTCAGGGGGACATCCCGCTTTCCTACCCCCCTCTCTTAAGGCCTGATAATTTAGAAAAGTCCCCGTAACAAAAAAGCGTTCACTATTTCCAGCTGTTCATTATTTCAGGGATTCGTGATATCCAGATTCGACTGTATTTTCAAAAATCGATATTTCCTAAAGGTTCCATAATCGTTAGCTGTAATAGTCTATAGGTTTAGTAATCGATTATTTCAATAATCGATAAGCCCAATAATCGATAGGTCCAATAATCGATAGGGCTAATAATCGATTTTTTCAATAATCGTTAGGTTCAATAATCGATAGTTCGATAATCGATACTTTCCTTAATCGACAGTCAAAATAATCGATAAGTTCTTCAATCGATATTTTCAATGATCGATATTTTCAACAATCGATATTTCCGAAAATATTTTATAGAGTCGTTATTTTCGATTATCGATAATTTTGACAATCGATTATTTTGATAATCGATTATATTGATTATTGATAATCGAAAGATGCATTTTCGAGCGGCTCTCGCCCTTATCTAAATAATGGCATATTTAGGAATATTTCCATTTCAAAAATAAGAAAGCTCTCTGTCACCGCCAGCGCACCAACTTTCCAATGCTTTAGTCAATGTCCATGAATCAAATTTATGGATAGTCTTCAAAAACCATAGATGTTTGAAACCATCGAAAGTATCGAAAGTGTTATCGATTGATTCTCTAGCTCTACTGGGCAGGCCCAAAATATAAACTAGGCAAATCTATCCAGGGCCCTTGGAATATCTACACCTTTTTCAGTTTGATTTCAGAAAATGTAACAATGATTTCCGAAAGCGTAAATTTGAAATAAGAATTATAAAACTGAATTCAGAATCGTAAAATTGAGTTCCGAATGTGTAATTTTGAATTCAGAAACAGAACATTGATTTCAGAATGTCTTAATTTGATTTCAGATCCGTTAGTTTGAATTCAGAAATATAACATTGATTTCAGAAAGCGTAAATTTGTTTTCAGAAAGCGTAAGTTAAAATTCAGAAACGTGAGTTTGATTTCAGAAACAGAACATTGATTTCAGAAAGCGTTAAATTGATTTCAGAAAGCGTTAATTTGAAATCTGAGGAGTAAAATTGAATTTGGAATGCGTTATTTTGAATTCAGAAATAGAGCTTTCATTTCAGAATGCGTTAATTTCATTTCAGAAAGCGTAAGTTTGAATTCAGAAAAAGAACATTGATTTCAGAAAGCGTTAAAATGATTTCCGAAAGCGTAAATTTGATATCAGAAAGCGTAAATTTCAATTTAGAATAAGCATGTTAGAAATAAAAAAAAATCCTTAATCCTTGAAATTTGGCCAGGTGTACGGATAGTAAGGCAAAGGTTCTTCGTTTGGGACCATATTCCCCAATGTTGAATCCCATTGAGATAATATGGTCCAAAATAAAGACCTTTGTAAAAGGCCATATGATAATTCCAGAAGTCCAAAGACCTGGTCTCTCTGAGCAGCGTCTCCAGTACTTGGAAGGGCTCATTGACGAGGCAAAGTTAACGATTTCCGGAGGAGACTGCGCACGGACCATACATCACAGCACTACATTCCAGGCAGATGCACTTGCCTTGCATGATATGCAAGTGGAAATATAAACCTATGTACATAAATAAATATTTAGTGTAAATACATATATAAAAATATATTGTTCTGAATTTTAACGCACGCTTTCGGAAATCACTTTAACGCTTTCTGAAATCAATGTTCTGTTTCTGAATTCAAACTTACGCTTTCTGAAATGAAATTAACGCATTCTGAAATCAATGCTCTATTTCTGAACTCAAAATAACGCATTCCAAATTCAATTTTACTCCTCAGATTTCAAATTAACGCTTTCTGAAATCAAATTAACGCTTTCTGAAATCAATGTTATATTTCTGAAATCAAACTTACGTTTCTCAATTTTAACTTACGCTTTCTGAAAACAAATTTACGCTTTCTGAAATCAATGTTATATTTCTGAATTCAAACTAACGGATCTGAAATCAAATTAACGCATTCTGAAATCAAATGTTCTATTTCTGAATTGAAAATTACACTTTCGGAACTCAATTTTACGATTCTGAATACAATTTTACGCTTTCTGAAGTCATTGTTGCGTTTCTGAAATCAAATTTATGCTTTCGGAAATCATTGTTACATTTTCTGGAATCAAACTGAAAAAGGTGTAGTTAAAATTTGCCAACCGGGTTACAAATTTAGATTGGCTACGGATCGATTTAAAATCGATCTCTACAAAATCTGGCTGAGAATTAAATTGTGCACTTTCTTATGGCCTTATCTAGTAAATCGTTCAATATTTAATATTCCTATCTGTAAAAAATATTTTCTATAGACATGCTAAAATTAATGGTAGGTATATACTAATAACTGACCCCGAAAAACTCCATTTAAATTCTTTAAATAGCAAAAATCTCAACAATTTTACGATTTTAACATTCCTGGCCCATAGGTTTTAAGCTAATTTTTTTTATTTAAATATAGAAAAATTATAATTGGATAATGTCTTCGAGTACACCTATTTCATCTGAATGCTTCTTGATACGTTTCTCCATTGCAAAGTTGAACATTTTTCATATAATTATAACAATCTCTACTTAGATATGCAAAAAAGTACCCCCATTATACCCCATTGTACCCCAAATAAAATAAAAAATTCTTGTAACGGCCGCTGAGAAAAATGCAATAATCAATTTTTCATATAAACAAAAAAACACAAGATTTGTACATAAAATACACAGCATTTTTTATTGCATTGTCATTTATTTTCTTCATCGTTTTTGTTTTTTTTTTTTATGTTATAAATAATATACTCTATATGTACTTAAATTGTAAATTTTATTTAAAAAATTAATATTTGCTTAAATCAGTTCAGTTTTTCTTGATTTCAAGTCATTAAACACTATCTTTTTTATTACCTAATCGTTTAGAATAAGCGATGAATTTTGCAATAGGATCATTGGAAGTGCGCAGGGAAACTTAAAACGCTTTAAATCGCTTATGTTTTGCTTTTTTTTTTTTTTTTTTGGTTTTGCTTAGACATTGGTCTTTATTGTTTTTGTTTTCAAGGTTCCTCCTGATATTGCGTTGGGAAAATTGGTTGAAGGACAGAAGCGAAAAATGTATTCCTGATTATTTCAAATTTTAATTTTAATTTTATTTTTTTTTTAAAGTAGTATGTGAGACTTAAACAAATTGTTCTTAATGAATTAGTTAAACCGACTGACATCGTCATTGGAGTTTTTATTATTCTGATACGACTGCTAAAAATTTCCGTATTGCTCCGGTTTCTCAACATTTCTTCGAATAGGTGCTTTGGATAGCAATCCATGAACCATGTAAGCTACTTTTTTTTAATAATTTTCATTAATAAACCGTAGTGGTATTTTGGAGCGAGTTTCAAAGGAGACTGTTCTTCTCATCCTTTCTTTTTTAACTTTATTGCTTGAGATTAGGAAAAAATCATTCTTTTTACTTTTTGCTGAAGTAAATTTTTACGGGATTAGAAAGAAGTACAGATTTTTAATTCGAAAAATGATTTCTTATAACAATCAACCCGACTCTAAATGCATATTGCCGGGATTTTTTAATATTTTTTTTTTTGCTAAAATTTCTTCCACGCGGAAAAAGGAAGTGTTCTAGACCTTAATAAAAGATAGAATGTGATGATATTTCTTTAAAAATTGTTCGAAACTATTGCTGCCTTGCCTTTATATTCACTTCCCCATATTGGGGCATTTATTTAAAAAGTAACGTTTTTGTCGCTTCTGTATATATCTGATTGGCTTTCGGATCTGCATAAAAGATTTTATAAATAAAACAGTCCACATGACCAGCAAAAGTACTATTTACCGCATTATTCAACTTGGGACTTCAAATTACTCACGTAAGTCTCGCATCCGTGTGGAAGTGCCCACATATTTAGAATTAAACGAAGGATTTTTTTGTCAATTTTGCTGAGAAAAAATTCCCAGCAATATTTAGAATCGGTCTTAAATTCTCAGAAAAAAAAAAAAAAAAAACGTTGACATGCTGATAGACAATCGGACTAAGACGCAAAAGCTCAACACATAAAATAACAAATTATTAATCATAACGAAAAGGTGATTTTTTTTTTTTGATGAATTTGTGTTTTTCTACAATAAGTATTTCATTTTCCATGATTAGCCATGATTTCGTGAATTTATACATTTTTAAATAACAAATAATTTAATACATATTTCCAAACAAATAAAATCAATGTAATGCAAAGCAACAAATGCTATGAAAATAATCATTTGCGACTCGATTCGCTTTTTTTACTGCCTCTATTGGTAAATGATATATTGGTCGGAAGCAATGTTATTGAATTCATTTTTTTTTTTTTATATATTTCGAAATTTAATTTTTATCTATTGTCAGTTGTTGCTTTACATCCTGGGATTGGAAAAGTTTAAGATTAATTTAGCACATTTCGCACGAATCACATTTCCACGATGGCCTAATAAAAATAATTTAAGCTGCCTTATATGAATGTTAAGGGCAATTTCTATAGGACTTAAGAAAGGTCAGGAGTAGTTCAAAGTTCCGTCTTCCATTACACCAAGATTTGTAAATATTTTGCCCGATCAGAATGATGCCTTTCTCAATCGGGCTGTTTTACATGGAGAAACAAGCCACATGTATTTTACAAGTTAGTTTTTGCAAAATGGACTTTTTAATGCAAATTCGTTCTAGAGCCTCCAACTCATCTCCTGGAAAAATATTACAACCCGAAGCACTGTAGTTATGGAGATAATGCCGAATAAGATTTAGCTTTTACACAGTCTCATATGCAAAGAATTCTATTGTAGAAAACACGCTGTCCTGTAAAATTTCGATTTTTTCTAACACCATCTTGTGAAATGGGCCATGATTTCATTTTATAATTGAATTCCAACAGCGTATGACAGAATATCCCCCACGTCTCCCTTCTATCCACCCCTAATTTTAGATTGATTGATTCCTCTAGCTGATGCAAAATAATTTTTAAAAATCCACTGAATGATATCAAATAGACAATATTCTGTGAACTAGTGTGGCGTAACCGACCACTACTGACTGAACGAGTTGACCGAGACTTTAACTGAGAAAATCAAGAAGTCGGTACATTGTGATGCAGTGTAAAATATCCATTTTTCTATGTGGACCCGGCTTATGCGAAAATAATACTTAAACGACGCATCGAATTTACATACTTGAATGTATATAAAAACTTTAAAACATAAAACAAGAAGCTTCGATAAATCAGTACCCAATAATGAGCTGAAAAACGACAGTCCACGACATCCCACGACAGCCCGGCAATTAAGCACAACTTCCGCTTACTCTAAAATTAATTAGTCTTATTTTGGAACGCGTTTCAAGGATCGATCGATCGATCGAACGAACGAACGAACTACATACTATTAGGATGCCTTGGCAAACTGTATGACGGAGCTCATCCGCATGACCTTTTGACTGGCTACGTTGTTATCGTTTGCGCCGCTAGCGGGAATGGATGCCTGGTTATGTGTTGTCTTTAAATGATCGCCGTTTTTGGGCTGCTCCTCCTGCATGTAAAGCTTTCGCTTGCGCAACGGTAGCGTCATGACGTCACGGTCACTCACTAATATTATCGAATCGCATTCGGGCGATGAGGAACGCTCCGGAGATTCGGTAGATGATCGCAAAGGTGCGATCGCAGCTTCGACTTTACGTACCAAGTTCTCGTTGCTGAGAAGCGTCGATCTGGAGAAGAGAAAGATAACAGAGTTTAATAAAGGCGCTCTCCAAAAGATACACACACAGTTGCAACCCTGTTAAATAATGACTTGCAACACAGCCCCACACAAAAAAAAAGAGACCCAAGGGTCTCGCTGTGCTTACTGAATGTTTTCGATGTCGCTGAAGCCGAATTTCAGACCTATATACAGCTGCACCGGGCTAAGATTTGGCCAAACTATCAAAATATCATTCTTGAATGGAGTTTTTCGGCTCCTTTTTTGAGGTTATAGCGAAACCTCGACCCAATGAAACTGTATAAACCTCGAATTTGGAGATTTCCAGGTCTGCAATTTTTTTTTTTTTTTTTTTTGTGAGGCTGTGCAATTTCCTCTTTTGTCAAGGGATAACTGTATGCGTCCATGAAATGAAAGCGCGAACGAATTCTCAACCTTTGGGTCTTTTATCACACGTCAAACTTTCAAAGGTTAAAAAATCATGTTCGACCCTGCATTGGAGCTGGCTGAATTCAAGAGAAAAGTGTCGTGAGTACTTACTCGAATTTGGGCACTGGAGCGTATCGCTTGTGCAATCCGTGGCGCGCCAATTCTCCGCGCTTGTAGTGCGCTATAAGCTCATTGGCTTCGTGCAAGTCCTCGTTTTGTTGCACCAGTTCACTTTCGCCCGCAGCCGAATTGGCTGTGGTAGCCAAATCGGCGTTAGAGTGCGCAGGCTGCGGCTTTAGCATTTGCTGCACGTTGGTGCCTGCGGAACGACAAAGCTGCATGATTTGTAGTGCCGCCTCCTCTTCGCGTGCTATGGTCGCAGCTTCAAGCAAGGCTGGATTAATGGTTGGAGCCTCTGACATCGGAGCCGGCGATGACGATGGCGAACGCTGGCGCATGTATGTGTAATGCGTGGGACTCGACTGTTGTGCGATCTGATGATAATAATTCGTGGTCACCTTGGGTTGAGCATGCTGCTGGCCAATACTCAAATCCGTTGGTAGATCATCGACATTGCTGAATGTCGATGCGGTTGCATTTGTGGACATCAAATTCAAGTGGCATTGGCTACCGATGGACGCACTATAATTCGTAACAACGCCACTATCGCGGCTGTTATATTGCATATCAGTCTCAAGTGTTTGGTTCGATGCGATTGGCACTATTGTAACACTATTGTGTGCGGTGTCCGGTGATGCGGCCGGCGATGGCGGCGAGCCAGCCGAAAGACGCGATGCTGAGGCCACTGAGGACGGCGGCGAGTATGTTGAACTGGGTGAACTCGGCGATGGTGGCTGCTGCGTGGCATTGACAACATTGGCAACGGCTGTACGTGGCATACGTGGCTGTCGCGGCTTCCTGGCTTTCGTAATGTTTGCATAGTTCACATTTAGCACTGGTGAATGCGGTGAGCCCGGCGAGGAGTTCGTCAATTCACCACCGCTTGACGATGGCGAACTGACCGGGCCGCAATTTCCTGCTGAAGTAGCAACCACCGTCCCTTCGTCGTCATCGTCGGGCATTTCATTGGCATGGCCTTTGATGTGTGCCTCCATTTCCTTTTTGCTTTTGAAGGTCTTGTCGCAGATCGTGCACTTGTAGCATTTCGATCCGTAATGCTGGACGCGATGCAATTTCAGGACATGATTGTAACCGAAATCTCTGTAGCAAATATCGCACTGATATGGTTTTTCGCCAGTGTGCGTTCGCGAGTGCACCTTCAATTGCTTCGAACATGTGAAGCCCTTGCCGCAACCCTCGACTGGACATTTATAGGGTTTTTCTCCCGTGTGAGTTCGCATATGTATGACCAATTGGCCAGATTGGATGAATGTTTTCTCGCAGACCGAACACTTGTGCGGACGCTCGCCGGTGTGAATGCGCATGTGCCGATGCAACTTGCCCGAATGCTCGAAAGCTCGTCCGCAAACATCGCATTTGTACGGACGCTCTTTTGTGTGAATGCGCCGATGGACTTGCAGGTTCTCCTTGACGCTGAAAAGCTTGTGACAAAATTCACATTCGAACGGCCGCTTCGCCGGTATGGGTACGATAATGGCGTATCTGGAACAAAAAAACAATAAGGCATTCAATCAAAATTTTGTGGTCCATATAGTTTCATCGGCTCCAGATTATGATATAATCACAACAAGAATTCTCGAGCGAGAGCTTCCGGTTTTTTTTTTTTTTTTTTGAGATTATGACGTATCTTAGACCCGATGGAGTTATAAAGACCTTAAATTCGGGTTCAGCGATTCCGAAAACATTTATTTAGCATAATGAGACTCCTGGCTCTGATACTTTTTCATTTTTCTTTCTTTTATTTCAAATTGGTGCACTTGATGGTCTCACTTTGCTTATTATATGTTTTCGGGTTGGCTGAATCCGGTTTTGAGGTATACCTATATGGATGTATCGGGTCTAGAATTCGCCAAAATCTCAAAAACGAAGCTCAAAATCCCCGCTTGAGGATAATTTTTTGAGGTTATGTTGGAATCTGGGCCAGATAGAGCTATATGGACTTTAAATTCAAATTCAGGGACCCTGAAAAGTTCTGTAACTATAGTGAGACCCTCAGGTTTGAAACTTTTCTTTGTGTTGCTGTCCATATAATCCTAGGTCGGAGTTGTTGTTAGGTCTGATATACAGTCTCTAGTGTATGTTCATTTAAGGTCAATGACGTCATAAATAAATAATAAAAAAAAACGACGTTAAAAGTTCAGAGCTACTCACCAGTCTTGCAGGCACAGCGAATGTCTTTTGACAAACATTGCACTGATATGGATCACTGCCTCCAGTGGCAATCGGTGTTATTTGTGGGACCTTCGGTATGCCAACGGGCATCCCAGCTTCGTTTAATTCGACCAAGCTGATCTGCGCGGCTGCATTCGTAGGCAGCGAGATCCCGGAAACATTACCACCACCACCTGCAGACATCTCATTGGTTTTGGCATGTGACTTCGTATGTGACGTGTGCGCCGATTTACTGCCGAATGTCATGCCGCACTGCTCGCACTTGAATTGCGGCTTAATACCGGCGGCTGCTGACTTACGCCCACCTCCTGTCGCAGTGGCGTTCCTTAAAGTGGCCACCGATGTTGTGTGCTCAACTGTTTCCACTGGTTGTGTTGTTTCGTTGCCTGATGTTGTTGCGTATAACGTTATGCTCGGCGGTAGCTGTTCCGCCTTGATACTTGTCAGTAGATAGTTTTGCTGCTGCTGCTGTTGTTGTGTTGTTTGCTGATAGCCGTTGCCATTCGAGTTTTTTGTAATACTTATTGGTTGTGATTGGTGTTGCTGTTGTTGTTGCAGTTGTAGCTGTAGTTGGTGTTGGTGTTGGTGTTGTTTCTGCTTCGGTTGGTGTTGCAATATGATGGTGTCATTATTTTGATTGTTATAATGTTGCGTCACAGTTGACATTGAATTTTGTTGCTGTGCATGAATTGGCAACATTTGTTGATGTACATTCGATGTTGCCGCTGTTGCGGACGTTGTTGCTCGAAGCGGAGTACAAAATTGTTCTTGACTAGATTGTTCGGTTTTGATTATGAGCGGCGTCGAGGGGTAGTAAACCATTTTGGATGGTGAATCTAAAAGAAGAAAAGAATAACGGAATTTTATGAAAAAAATTGTTGCCAACATTTAGTTGTATTTCGTGTTTATAGTGTATTTAAGAAGCACATATAAAGACAAACATCGAAGCTGGAACAAATGCCATTAGAGTGACGCAACCAGTGGCAAAGCTATCGAAAATAGTTCATTTGGAAGTTTTCGTTTAATGAACAGTGATGCATGATAGTGTCATCTATGCGACATCGATGGCAGAACTGATGACTGTGTCATGCAGGCTGTATTTTCTTTCTGGGAAGTTACTATTAAGTAGCACCTGAGCAGTAATGCATGACAGTGTCACCTATACGACATCGATGGCACAATTAATGACTTTATCATGCAGGATTCATTTGACTGTTGAGACGCTGCAAAAATTGCAATTTATTCGATTAATAAATCCCAATTCTATGAGGAATATTTGTAAAAGAATCGAATTAAGATGATCTTGGAAGCTTAGATCGAGTAAAATTTCCTTCCATACCTACTACTCCATACTAGGTACTTATAAATAAAAATCTAATGTATGAAATTTGGGTTTGGCATGATATGAAAAGAGATATGTACGTCGTTAACATTTGGTTTACCCCAACAAGAAGTTCATAAAAATGAGCGACTGTGCTCTGGCCAATTCCTCATAAGTTGACATAAGATATCGTGCTATACATACATACATATGTACATGAAGCTTTTCTAAAGTTAAAGCCTAAAATGCATTTTCTGTTTTCCTTTTTTCCACTGTCCACAATACGTGATGCGGGAAAAACTAAGGCTGGAAATACGCACAATTCCAACATCGAAGCGAAGGGTGACTGGGTTGAATGGGAAAACCCAATTTGGGGTTAAAACAAAAATTTCCTTAAAAAAAGGAAGGGAGAAAGGAAAAGACAAAGAGAGTGAGAGTGAGAGTGAGAGTAGAGTAAGAGAGAGTGAGAGAAATGGGCTTTTACTTTCACTTACGGCGAAGGAATAAGCACGGGGGTTCTCACCACCATTTGGCCCTTCTTTCGTTTTTTATATTGCGCTTCTTTTCTGATTTCCTCATTCATAACGCAATATGTAGAAAGTGTGTAAGTGCGAATGACATAAAAAAAAATAAAATAAAAACATAACAAATCAAAATGAAATGACTGTAGTTTTCCCCCCGCACAAAGAAAAATTGCAAGCCTTAAAGCTTAAAGCTTTGTTTTTTATTTTTTTTATTTTTTATTTTTTATTTTACACAGTCCCATCCTGCCGGCGATTAGTCTTATAAAATGGCGTATGTCAGATGCAAAAATCTACGAAATTGACAATTTAAAATTCAGACATTAGAAAGTGCTGCCAACGCTCATTATACTGACTGCAATGAGTGTCTAAGAACGAACGCGTTATGGATTTCGATTCGAACGGTTGTAGTGACAACAAACAGGGATACGAAGGGGATGCGAAAGTGAGCTTGAGATATCAATTCTTAAAGTATTCTTAACGCACCTTGACCATTAATTTTCTTATTATTTTTCTTGCTAGTGGCATTCTTGACACTAGCGATGGCCGAAGCGGAAAAAGTCTTCGAAGTGGAAGGGATTATTGCCAATGATGTGGGGATGGTTTTTCTTTGGTTCGTGGCACGGCCGGTTATTTCCATTAATTCTGTGCCCGATTTCGAGAGGACATCCTTTATCCAGGTTTGATTCGAACGCCAGTTGCTTGAGCTTCCACCATTATCGCTATCAGTCATTTTCTTTAGGTGTTGATTTCAATTTGTGAATTATTTTTATTAATTTTTTTGGTTTCGGTTTCAGTTTCAGTTTCCGTTTGTTAACTTAAGACTTTTATTGTAAGTATATTTTGTACTAGGTTTTTATTTTTGAAACGCGAGGTAGTTTCTTCAATTCTACTGATGAGGTAATACGTAGTTTTCTTTGCAAAAATTTTACATTATTCTAATTGATGAGGTAGAGAGTATGCTTTTTGTTTTCATTTGTTTCATTACGATAAGATTTATTGATTTAGTTTAGTTAGCAATTTTTCTAAAGGTAATCGGTTTTCATTCTTCAGGTAGCTCAGTTCAAATATTACGATGTCTTGTTTCGTTTAGTTATAATATTCATGGAAAGATTAAGTTTATATATTAATTTATTGGATATTAGTTTACAATATGTATAAGATTATAAGAGGAAAGCTGCCAGCGAAATCGGCTATTTCTTCATTGAATTTGTGAGGTTTTTTTTTTGTTACTAAGACTTATGATTTCTTCATTATTTGTGCGTTGTTTCTGATTGTTTTTTTGGTTTATAAGAAAGTTTTGATTTTTGTTTTTATTTATTTTTTTTATTTTTTTATATTTTTTTATATTTTTTTTTTTATTTTTTTCAAAAAATATGTTTTATCGCTCAGTATTGAGAGTATTGCGTTAGGAGGTTTTGAATAATTGAATGAGAGGAAAAGGAAAATACGATTTTTGTTCTTAAATCCTCTAAAAATTGGCCATTTGTTGCGTTCTTCGTTGAGATATCAAGACTTTTAGACACTTTTCGAATTTATTTGAATTGAATTTTAATTGGAAAATATTAAATTTCAAATTTTGGTAATGTATTTTTTTCGGGTCCAAACAGTCTTCACACAGTTCAATCAGTCACACGAATCGAAATCAGTCCAAGTTTCAGTCTCTGCCGTTGGCTAAGATTAAATTAATTATGATGAATGCCAATAATTATAAAATAAAATAAATGTTTTTTTTTTTTTTTGGAATTTTGAGAATTCGTTGTCTTCGAAAATTATTGATTTGTACTCATTTTGTTGTTGTTTGTTTTGTTTTCTCTTTCTCGCAATCGTATTCGAGGGGGGGATAAAACTGCTTCATCTAATTTCATATAAGAATTTTCTTTGTTTTATTGATTTTCTGTTTGTTGAGGTGTTTTTTGAGGATTTTCAAAATTTTCTTTAAATCCTGTTTTTTGTTTCCGCAATTCTTTACAGCGTTTTTGGCTGCGCACTCTTGTCGTTGTTGTTGTTGTTGTTCCACGCGCATATTGGCGAAGGCGATTAAAATGTCGTGCATATTTTTGGGAAAATTTTTTTCATCGTTGGTCGGTTTTCATTTCACTTAAATTATTGCAATATTTTTTTTTTTTTTATAAAAATTGATTTGTTAAAATTTCTTTTTATATTTTAATTTTGTTTTTAATTTTTTTTAAATATTTTTTTTTTTAATTTTTTCCTATGAATTTTGATAATTGAACACCCCAAAGTTCATCTCTCTTCTCACGGTCGAATTTTGTCTTTATAAAAATCAAGTTTCTCCCGCATTGTCAAGTTCAATGTTCAAAAGTGTAGCGAAGACTGGGTGAGTGTGGATGCAAGTTCTGCTTCCACTCAAACCAAACGAAAGCTGAACTGAAAGAACTTTCGAACGAGCCGACGAACTAGGCAAACCGAACCCACCACCGAAACGCATTGCTCATTACAGCTATCAATGGGCACGCACTCGAACGCAGCGACTGCGAGAAACGTTCTTACGCACTCGCCGAACTCATACCACACGAATTTCCCATGGAGAAATGCTATGTGAACGAAGTTGAATTTCCCGATTTTCCTTCAAGCACTCGCCAGCTTTCGTTGTTGTTGTTCTTGATGTTCTTGTGTTTTTCTCGCTTTGGAAACGAGAGGCAGAGCACAGGCATTTAAGGCAATTCAACAACTCATTTTGAGGTGGGGTAGTGTCGTCGCATTGTGTGAGTGTCGCTGAAAGCTTCGAATGGTGTGGGATATGTACAATATCTCCCCGTTTATAACTTTCACTTTGATACCGAGTGGAAAACGGTAAATATGTGTTCTTGGGGAAATGTAGTGAGGTGGGAAAAATTGATCGGAACTTGAAAATATTTCCTTTTTCTTTTTCAATGATTAAATATTAAAAAAAATTAAGGCTTTCAGAAGATGGAGATTTAGATGTGATTAAAAAAAAAAAAATTAAAAAAACAGGAAAATATTCTTTAACATAACACAACGTTCATCATTGCATTATGTATGTACCTATCTAATGTCTTCACTTACTTAGTACCAAATTAAAAAATTATTTCGATTTCAAATTTAAATTTTCAATCCTCAAAGACCCTTCAAACAGGCATTCCAGTTAAAAAGAACAGCACGCCTAAAGGCAACAAAAATTGGCTCTCCCCATTGTACTCAAAGACACTTTTTCCTTTTTGTTGATCACAAACGCGATCAATGGCTGTAATTATCATCAATTTTTATTGAACGAGCAAAGAATTCACATGAAAATTTCAATTTTGTTGGCTAACCACTCACCACAGTCACATTTATTGGCGTTTAAGTAAGTAGTTCGAAAAATGGATGTGTTTCTCAAGGATGACAAAATTTTAACCCTTTACTGCATATGACAATTAAATAATTCGCAGTAAATGGTTACATTGAGACTGCAAAAATAATTATAAGTATAAGGATTAAAACGCTGGAAATACTCTGGCTTTTTCGCTCAGAATGGCAATGGGACATCATGTTGTGATTGGAGTGACCCTTAGGGCCGTTTTATGTTGAATTAGTACCCAGAATGCAATAAGATACAAGCGGAAAAATCCCCAATTCACTCATTCATATTTCAATGAATTTTCAGAAAACAAATCAACTCTTCTCGATAATTTGCATGGAATTACAAATCGCCCAGTTCATTCGAATTCTTTTATTATTATTAGAAAAGTCGAAAGCGATTGCAATTGCTCTGACTCAGACCTCTCAGAAATTATCAGCCGACTCGTGTTTACTCGAACTAATCGTACATACATACGTCAACATTTTGGTTCGTCGGCTTGAATTGTGACGTTGAGAGAGGCGCATGTGTTCCGTGGAATACAATAGGACACCGGGTGATTACGCTACTGAGGGAGATATAATGGTTATTTGATTTTATCTATCGATCTGACTACGCCGGAAGACACAGGCCTAAATATGGTTAATTTGAACAATGCTTTAACCCTCTAATGCTTTTCGTTCTTTTTTCAATGAAAAATTTCGACAAGGATTATAGAATTTACGTATTTTTTATTTTTATTTACTCGAATGAATTTCTTCTAAGCCCGGAGCCCGGACCCGGAATAAGAGGATTAATTCGAAGTCCACTTAAAAAGTTTCGAATTGTGATTCAAGTTATGGACGTTCGGTGGTTTTACACACAAGAATTTCCAGCGATAGCAATAACTAAAACCAAAACAATCAAAAAAGCTCAAGTCGGTCAAGCCCGAAAATATTGGCGCACTATTTTTTGCCTTTCTATACGGAAGTTACACAAAATAAGTATATGTTTGTTGGCTTAGCAGTGGGCGGAACACATCAACTTCTTCTCTAACAACTTTCAATGTCTCGAATTTTTGCTTCGGAAGCTTTGAAAAATCTCTATTTGGGGGCGTGGCAGTGGATGAATATCGTCCATTTTCACATAGGATCGTTCTCAGACCTGCGTTTCAAATTTTGGACATGATTGGTCCGTTTGGAAGGAGTTTCGACAACAAAATCGATTCAGTTTTCGATCCTGATCAAGAATATATAGGTAAATATATTTGTTTACATCTACGGAGCTTAGTTCTAGTTGTTACAAGATCCGGACAAAACTAATATAACCTGCTAATGCCGGGTATAAAAACGAATAAATTCGATTTCGCCTCTACAAACACAAGATTGTGTTACTTAAATTGTTCATTGACCCCAAAGCGCTGAATGAGCGATACGAGCTACATATTTATGCTGTTTTGTTGAAAATTTGACTCCGTCGATTCTCATTCATGTCGGCTGTTGTTAATCAACAAACAAACGCTTGAAGAGCGTACGGAGGGTCATTTCAAAATTATAGAACCGTTTTCCGTGACTAAAAAAACAAATGTTAGAACCGAAAAATGAGCTTTTTCTGCTTTTTATTTAAGTTTTTTTTTTTTATATACATATATGTACATACATACCTATACATTGATAGGAAGGTACTTAAAGAACAATTATGAAATCACCCGATGTGTGGCAGGAGCGTACGCAAAAAACTATTTGTCGAGGGGTTTTAGGCACAACAAGAGAACATACGTATGTATGTATATATTTTGAGTATTTTCTCATGTTCTCTTGTGATTCCTCGAATTTCGAATGGCAAGAGAATGGAGCACCCGAACACTGTCCCTTGCGTACGCCCCTGCTGTGACGTTCTAATCGTATAGCCAACAAACTGATCTAACTGATCTTTCTTACCGAATTTCCATTAAGTCAGCAAACATTCCACACGTCTAAAAAACAAAAACAAAGACCAAAAACAAACAAAAAAAACCCGTTTAAATATATGTACCGCTACGTTGGAACCTACCTATACGTGGCTGACATTAACACCACACCGCCGCGGCTATCCCAACAAATCTAACGGCTTATCAAACTTTACGGAGCATTCGGCGTTAACTAACGCCGAGCGATTCGTAACCTTATAGAGTTTATTAACTCCAAAATGAGAAGAGAAGAAACGAGGAAAAACGAAAGTGCATTGACCGACGAATTTGATTTTCTAAGCATTAATTGTAACTAGATTCTTTGTTGTGGAGCGGGTGCCGCCGCATTCGCCGCCGCCGTCGCCGCTATTTGTTTCGGTTCTTTAGTAAAAAATTTGTAGTAACAGTGCTGCCAGTAAATTGGGGCGACTTTTCTTTCGAAGCGTTTTCGAAAATCCCATTTGCAAATGGATACTATGGGAAAAGGTTTCAACAAAAAACCCCCTTTTAAGCATTTCAATTTGTTTTTGTTTCATAGAAAATTCCCTTAGAAATGAGAAGAATCCCTCAAGCTGGCAGCACTGTTTATTAATGATTAATTATCTATGTGTTTGCAGGCGTGTGTAGAAATATGAATGCGTATGCAAGTGTACATATGTATGTATGGATATGTATGTTTGACAGACATAAACGGCATTAGAAGTGCTTTTAATCAAGGTTCTTTGCGGGGCGGCTATTTTTGAAGCCATAACTGTTTTACATTACACTAAATGATTCGATCTATGTATGCCTGTTGAAAATTGAATAATTCCGATCCGCTATTGTGCTTAAATAATTTCAATGGAAGCTATTTTTCCTTCAAAATGTGGATGTATGTTTAACCTCCCGGATATAAGCATTCGTCCATTATAAGAACGGGTTTGCTTCCGTATTTGATGGTCCCTTTACCCAGAGAATACTATTTTGATATCCATCGTTGTGGACTGTAGCTTTAATGGGAAGTAATTAAGGGTCGAATCAAGCCAAAATTCTGCAGATCACCTTCGATCGTTGCATTAAAACGAATCACTGGCTGGCAAACTTCACTATCGGAGGGAAAAACTTTAGAACTCTCTTTCCCTCTCTCTCTCTCTCTCTCCTCTCTCTCTCTCTCTCTTTCTCTCTCTCTCTCTCTCTCTCTCTCCCTCTCCTCTCTTCCCTCTCTCTCTCTTCCCTCCTCTCTCTTTCCCTCTCGCTCTCTCTTTCCCTCTCGCTCTCTCTTTCCCTCCCTCCTCTTCCTCTCTTCTCTCTCTTCCCTCCTCTCTCTCTTCCCTCTCTCTTCCTCTCCTCTCTCTCTCCTCTCTCTCCTCCTCTCTCTCTCTCTCTTCCCTCTCTCTCCTCTCTCTCTTTCCCTCTCTCTCTCTTTCCTCTCCTCTCCTCTCTCTCTTTCCTCTCTCTCTCTTCTCCTCTCTCTCTCTCTCCTCTCTCTCTCTTCTCTCTCTCTCTCTCTCTCTCTCTCTCTCTCTTCTCTTCTCTCTCTCTTCTCTCTCTCTCTTCTCTCTCTCTCTCTCTCTCTCTCTCTCTCTTTTACTCACTCGCGTTTATCATCATTCGATCAACTGAAAAATTTCGGGCTTCATCAGAGACTAGACAGGCGAAAAGTTAATGAACTTTTGTGCTACTTTTATATAAAAATAAATAGCCGCGATCTTAATGTGTGTTTTGAAGAATTTATGGTCTACGTTGTTTTTCGTATTTCTTAATAGCTTAGGTATGAAGTGATCGCTTCATTCTTTTATTCGAGGGCCGCTTGTAGTGTTTCTTCTCGCGCTCGGAATAAAACTTTTTCATATATATGTGTGTGTGTGTTTGCATCAGTTTTTATGAAGTTAATTTTCTTATTTCTTGTCCTTCTTACTGTCAAGAATCTTGTGCACAATTGATTGTCCACAAATGAAACAAAACGTGTCATTACAAGTGGGAAAAATGCATTGAACCCTTCGAAAGACTGTCAACAATGAAAAGGTAGATGGGTAGAGAGAGGAAGAGAGGGAGAGAGG
Source organism: Chlorops oryzae (assembly GCA_020466095.1). Classification (NCBI taxonomy): domain Eukaryota; kingdom Metazoa; phylum Arthropoda; class Insecta; order Diptera; family Chloropidae; genus Chlorops; species Chlorops oryzae. The sequence goes on from CM035807.1 coordinate 82,535,938, forward strand.
GAGAGAGAGATATAGCGTATAGCGAGAGACCTGCATTTTAACAATTCCAAGCTGCACTAAACGAATGTAGTAGAACCTATGGGAGCAAAAGTTTTCCCCCACACACCAAAAAGTAATGACCTACTTCCCCAAGGGTCTCGATTTATTCGCATTTATCAGCTTTTTGAGCAATCTTAACCCTCTAATTCCTGGCTCCGTCTCTAGACGGACTGGTTTCGAACAAATTACCAAAAAAAAAAAAATCCTAATAATTTCATATTCATGTTTTTCTACCCGAAATTAGTCTTATCTGAACTTTTCAGTGAAAAAAAAAAATTTGTGGCATTAGAGGGTTAATAGGTACATACAGTACGTACCATATGACTGTTTAAATTGCCAAGATTTATTTAAATGAAATGAACTGTCAAATTTTTATATATTATATAAAAAAGGGAATTTTCATTTAAATAGCTTGGTGAAATCGGGTCGAAGTCAAGGATCACAGGTTTGATCGGACCACTTTCACGAGTGCTCCCAACAGTAGAGGGTCAATTAGAGCAACCCCGAAATCGTTGTTTTTCCAAGGTTTTTGATGAGGTTTCGAATTTCGGAATATTTAAAGATTCCTCAATCGAAAAATGTTCTAAAAGGGAGATGTTCTTTCACTTTGGTCTTGATTATTCTTGTGTAATTAATTGCGTATGCAGTTACAATTACTTTTTCAGTTGTAATTATTTGTTTAAATGATTTATATTGTTAATTAGGGGCAACTAGATTTTTGTAATTTCAAAGCAAATTAATTGGAAATAATTTGTATTTATTTATTTTACTGGGCAATGAACAACTTTTTACATTGTCAATTAGAACTGGCGATAAGTCGGACATCGAATTTTCATATATTTTATACTCTTGGTAACAACTACATACTTCACCTCGAAAATTTCGATTGGTGGCAGACTAAGACCCAACAGATAATCTTTTCCAAACACTGCCATATTTATTAGCGAGAAGTTATGCATTTTACAATTCAATAAAGGGGAAATTTTTTAATTATCCCGAGGGATTGTTAATGTCCGCTCAAAATATTACTACAGTAGTTTCGCTATATAAGAAACTCGTTTATAAGAAACACCCGCTTTTAAGAAACTGTTTACCAAAACCAAAAACTCTTTTAGTATGGAAAACATTTTTATATAAGAAACTTGGTTTTTATCAAAAATTTAACACCCCTATTTTCAAATATCGGTAGTTTATATAAGAAAAAATTTTCTTAACGGTTTTTTTTTATAAGAAAGTATTTTCTTAGTAACGGGTTCTTATGTAAGAAAAAACCGGATATAAGATTGAAATTTCTTGGCTAAATCGACTTTCTTATATAGCGAAACTACTCTATCGGATATACAGTTCTTGAAAATTATATTGGATAGATAAAACAAAAATGAAAATGATCGGAACGGTTCCGACGGAACCTGCTGGCATAGTACGTGGTCAGGCCCACAAAGAAGTACCTAATAAGTAATTGCCGAATGTGGAAATAATTTTCAAAGGATCTTGCTTTTTATCCTTTGGTCCTTTCCTTACGGGTGGAAAAATCCGTCTGTATCAATGGCTTTCCCCAAAAAACCCACCTACGGAACTTCGCGAGGAATGGATGACTCAAAGCGTATTAGTAAAACATCGCCCGGTGACCACCGACTCGCTTTTACATCAAATCCTACGACATTTTCTTTCTTCCGGCGGTCTGGTGTACCTACGAACATTAGCATAAAAAATTTTTGTTATTGAGAAATTCCTTAACCAAACACAATTCGCAGTGAGTTGAATATTCTTCTTAAAATGGGAGTCAAATATTTGCGTTAATGCGATAAGATTCTGCTCCAGCGACTGGAAAACAATGCATCACAATGAAAACAGCAACACATCGATGTGACGCACTCGAAGTTATCTCATATTAACGACCAAAATTGCACTCGATTCCAAAGAGAGAGCATGCGAGAGCGCAATTTGCTCGATTTTACACCTACGCGAATGCGAAATTCGAATAACTTCTGTGTGGAAAACCTGCACACTGCCTCACGAGTGTATGTGGCGTACGTGCGAGTGCGAGTGTGTGTGTGTGTTTGTCTGACTTGCAATTGCAAGTGAACGTCGAAAACCATCGCATTGCCTCCACGTGTAGTTCAAGTTCAAGACGAACGACTCGAACGTTACTCATTTCTCCACACTCACTGCAGTTTGCATTTGCGATTTTTGTTTCTCTTTTCTTGTGCGGTGTAGTAAATGCAGTGGTGTGTGCGTCTGCTTCGGTTTTTTCGCATTGCACTTGCGGTATGTACATACGAACGTATGGCACGTCTATGCAGAGGAGCGTTGTGTGAGTTCGATGAAGTGTGAGTTCTCAGTCCGAGTGTGTAGCGAAAAGCTTGCTATGCCGTTGCGCTGTTTAGTCTTTCAATGGCAATGAGCGAAAGGGGCTGAACGTTGAATTTCTTCCTTTGACATTGAGTTGTTGAGTGGGTAAGTTTATTATTTTAATTTTCAAAATACCTACATATATGTACGTGATTTAGGAAAGGGGGTCCTTTGTAGGATCATCCACCGATATTTCGAATGCCTTTATCCTTAGAAAATGTTATAATATATGTATGTAGGTATGCATCCCTTCTCGAAACTCTCTATAAGGCCCCGATTAAGGAAATGGAAAGCCGAGCGGCTAATGCCGAGAGCTGCACTGTGAGATAGTAATATAAGCAAACAGTACCGTATTGGTGCCATCACAGGGGCTATTGTTTTTGCCCAGAGTGACAAAAAAACTGGACCGGGCCCTGCTCTCTTTAAAGAGTCGCTCTTCTATATGGCGAGTGCTTAGGTTTATCTTCATTATTTCTCGGTCTTTTGAGATTCGTTTGAGAGTCTTTTAACTGGAGAATTATTTCTCAGTGCCGAAAAAATTCAGCCACAATTCATTCAGTCCTCTATTGAGTCTCATGAAATCTGAAAGAAAATCGATCCTCGGATAGAATTTTTCCAATTCACGAAACAGGGAACATTATAGCACTGTTGCAAAATTTTTAAGAGCAGACGAATGCCTCAAAAAGACAGAAGTGGACTGGTGTATCGAACAAAAAAAAAAAACGCACCCTGGCAAAAAAAGACGAATTCATATTTGACAGCCGCTGAATCCTTCCGATATTCTGTATCCAAATTTTATCTGAAGAGAACAAAAAACCCAAGTGTTTATTCATACTCGTTTGTGTGTACATATTTACACGCTAGTCGATTTCCTGAACCGATGTTACAAACAATCGTTAAAAAAATTTCCACGAAAAATAACGTCAATTTTTGACTCAATTAGAATTGTTTGTTTTTACGGAAATTTTAGACACATTTGACTGCAATGACGTTTCGATGTGGTTTGGTTTTCCTCATAATTGTTCATATGTTTGTAGATGCTCAGCTGTGTGTATCTCTTCGAGACTACAAGTTCAATTCGCGGCTCTGCCGGTCTGCCGAAATTGTGTACCTATATACATATGTATATATGTACATATATTAGCGAACGAACTGAAGAAGTAATCATTTTCGGGTTGAGCTTGTTTTTGCGCGAGTTTCCAAAATTTTATTCGTTGAGGTACTACACGTATGTATGTATGTATTTACCCACACTTCGCTTTGAAAAAGCGGTCGGTCGTTGTGTCGTTTTGGATTTTAAAATTTCTCGTTTTCGTATCGAGTTTAGAACCTCACTTCGGTCTCGGTCTCAGCCTAATGCAAAGCCTCAGCCTCTGCCTTAGAGCTGCTTGAGATCGGCTGACGTTTTGTCTTGTCCGTATGTTTGTATGTGCGTTTGTGTGAGCTTCTTTTCTTTGGTGACGCTTCTTTCGTTGGGTCCGTCGTTTCGTTTCGTTTCGTTCATGTGTTTTGCTTTTCGGAGTTCATTGACCCCCTTTACTCTCTTGTTGCTTTGTTCCAAAATATTCACTTGTACATTTGGCTTCTTATTTTTGCCGCTTCTTGTTTCCGCTCTTTTTTTGCGTTTTGCCTAATGTCTCGGTTTATTTTTATTTCTTTGAAGAAGTCAACCCTTTTCGAACGAATCCATTTTTTGGAGGTCGTTTTCCATTTGATCGCTCATCAAATCACCTTCAAAGACTCACGTCATGCCTTTTCAATTCCATTTATATTGAGCCAGGACAAGTTGACGGACGAAGGCTTTGGAGCTGTCTGATAAAAGTCGATCTCAAAAAGCAGAAAGCTGGAATCCGGTTTTCGTTTAGTGCCAGTTGGCCATTCTCAAGGATACCTCGAATATTAAGCTCTGTTCTATTATTCTGGGCATGGCGTGTCAGGTAACGTTGTGCAAGGTTCGCCTTATTATCGAACTTTGAACTGTTTTGAATGGAATCGCGATGCCAACATGAGGAGAAAACTCTTCTTATCGCACAGTCCTTTCAAAAGAGACCAGAAGATATGGATATCTTACAATTTTACAAAACTATAACGTATGCATGTTGCAGTGGCTGCAACTGTTTTAGGCCGTACACCGGCTCGTTTGTGATACCACGAGGGGTTCTTCTTTTGTTTGTGTGAGCGTGACTATGTCTTTTTATGTAGTGTGCCCCTAACATCCGATTTTTTTGAAAAACCAGTGCTGGGCTTAGAACATGACACTCCGTTTCGCCTTTGCCGGAAATCGAACCTTGGATCGTGGGATCAAGAGCATAGAAGGCATCCCCTACGCTATCCAAGAGCCATTGGAAAATGTATAAACTAGTAAAAGTATAAACTAATTAAAGGAAAAAATGAACATTTTTCGCTCCTGGCAATGTTTTTCGTAGGTGATAAAATATTCATATCAACTTTAAGAAAAACATTTTATATTGGTCTTTCCTTAAACGTCTATTAGCCTCGAAAACCTTCGAAGAATCGACAATCAAACGAATGAATGAGAACGATGCATTAATTGTGTCAAACGAAGGCGACTTAAATGTGTACTTATAAAAAAAAAAATCATCTTTGAGGAGACTGCAATTAAAATATGTATATACATATCTACATATATAAGTACATAGGTACCTATAAATTATTCAATCGCACGAGCGTACGAATACACACACATAATGTACATATATTTACATATATGTTTAAGTATGTATAGACATGTATGTGTGCTGAACATTCATACAAACAGTCTGTATATTAGCCGGTTGCGGCGCAGTTATCCTTGAACTTGCAAAATTCAAGTAAAAGCGCAAAAAAACAAATAAATAAATTAAAAACAAAATAATAAAATGAAATAAGAAGCAGCCGATCATCCCTGCCATAACAAAAGCACTCTCCGTGAAATTTAATACACACGTACATACATACATACACGCAGTATGCGTACATAAGGACATACAAAAACATAATGTAGGTACGTGTAGCAAATAAGCACACATGTATGTATGTATGTATTTTGTATGAAGAACACAGATCACAAATTTTTTGCTTCAATCCACGTACATATGTACATACATACATATGTATGTATGTATGTATCTGTCAAAAAAGCCCAGAAAAAACCATTCACTGCATGAACATCTGAACATATGTATATTACGTATGCATGTACATAGGTACGTATGTATGTATGTATATTCACGTTAGATACAAAATCCAGTATATTCTGATGTGGTTTTTGGTCTGAGAGCTTTTCAAGGTTTTCAAAAACGAATTCAAGCATTTGAAGCGGAAAAGGAGAAGCGGTGAAAGATATGTTTATCGGAGAATGTATCGCCTGTCATTGGAAATCAAGAACAGTACAGTATTGCCCGGATATATATACATATGTATGTATGGTTGTGAGCACCGTGCAAAATCCACGAAAAATTGTGCTTATCAGCGGTGCTTCTTGTATGAAAATTTTGGGCAAATGCCATAAATTCGCGTGCATATAAGCGGGAAATGCTCATAGCCGGGGGTGCATATATCCGGGGAATACTGTAATGGAGTATATTAACGCTCAAATCGATAAAAATGGACGGATAATTGACCTTAAATAAAGCATGAAAGCCTCCAACTTTTGGACTTCTTTTTTCCCGATCTCCATTTAAAGAGACCCCACCCCCCATATGTATTAACACCCGTGCATGCGGACTCTAATTCAGAACAACGTTTATCGTTTCAAATTCAAAATGTCTACACGTATCGGTTCGGCGAGATGGCTTCCATTGTTAAATATGTACATATGTATGTATGTATTGCTTTACTCTATGGAGAGCGTTAAAAAATATAAAAAATAAAAATAAAAAGTCAAAAATTAAAACCCGAAAAAACATCCAAGGCTGAACGTCGAGACCAAAAACACATGGCACAGAGTGTTGATATCTTCGCCGACGCGCTTTCTACGCATTAGAATGAATCTACGCAAAGTTCAGGGTTGATTCGATTGGCAGGCACGAGCACGCGAGCGGTGGGCGGCTCAGGGGGAAGGTGGAAAAAAATTCGGCAAACGCGCTTCATGGAAACGTACGAGAACAAAGAATTATTTATGTGTGTTCCAGCTTTTGCGATTGTTTTGCCGGTTGGACGTTTTTTTTTTTTTTTTTTTTATTATTATTTTTGTGTTGCGCCGTCTTTGTGTTAGTTTACCGGTAGATACAGATACAGATACGTCAAAATACTTCATCGCGTTTAATTCAAATGTTGATGGGGTAGGCTTGGTTTTTGCATTAATTATTTTTATTTTATTTTTATTTTTTTGCGTTTTCATTTAAATTTTTAATATAAGCATTTTCATTTTGATGGATCTGTTTCATAAATTTTTATGATATCCGAAAATCCGTCATCTGTTTTTTTTTTTTTTTCAACAAAATTTTCAATGGTTTCTATTCGCCTTTTGGGATCATCATGAAAAAATCCGCTTCCTCTTTTATAATATATATGTATGTACATACTTGAATTGTAAAGAAATGGACTCAAATTTGTTTGAGTTTGTTCTCATAATCTACGGGAAATACGATTCGAGATAAATCACACACGATCTACAAAAGTGACACAATCCAAAAAATATGGAAGTTTCCCCCCGAGATATTTTCCATGCTTGACGGCACCGTTTGGCAAGAAAACCAACGAAATGGAAATTTTATTCTTTTCGCATTCAAGTCATGCAGTGATCTGATCTGTAATGAATAATTTTTGCCGGCCTCTGTGCCGTATGTATATGGCTGAGATGACAATCTACGAAGCGAGAGGCCCTGGGTTCGAATCCCAGCCGAGGTCGTCGATGTTTGTGTCGTTTTTTCAGTTTCTGCTTTTCTTTGTTTTCGTGGTATCACAAGGGGCCCATGTGAGGCAGCCACACTAACCTAACCAAACCTAACCTAATAGTACGTTTCCATATGGTGTTAAATTCTGAAGTGTTAAGCTTTAACACTTCGATTTAACACTACCGTTTCCACTTGCACATTCTACGAAGGTGTTAAAGCTTGGCAGCTGTACGTGTATTTTCAATTGCAAGCAGGGCTGTCAGCTTTTCAAGCGCTAAAATCAGTACATTTTTATTTCTGGAGACCTTTTTCATTTTGAAACGGAAATTACACCTTGATGGCGCAGGGGAAGTATACCTAGCTCACATACGTATTCAAAGGAAATTTTGTCAAAAATCGTTTAAAAAACATTACAAAAATATTAAAAACAAAGTTTCTTTTACCTTCCATTGTCGCTTTTTGTTTTTATTTCAATTTGACAGTTAGATATGCACGAATTTCGATACGATAAATCGATATTTTCTTATCGAATGAGGTGCTACCGAGGTGTTATTGAGAATAACACTTGGCTTTCGTGTTAAGAATTTGTATGGAAAAACACGTACATCACATGATGTTAAAGGCCGCTTAACACGAAAGCCTCCTTTCAAAGAAAAGTACAGTAGAGACCATCCTAAATAAGAAGTTCAGAGGAACATTATTTCTCGGCTTCGTTTTAACCCTTTAACGCATAAGAGACAAATTTTTCCCCACATAATTTTAATGATTTCTAGCAATATTGTAAATACAGTCTACTCTCTTCCTTTTTGATTTTTTTTGATTTTTTTCGAATTTTAGCTGCAGGTGTTAAGAATATATCATGTAAGTTTGAAAATGGGATCTTTATTAGTTTAGGAGGTACAAAGCATTGAACATGCGTACCCAGCAATTTTCCCATAGCAACAACGAAGCGAGCGCATTATATGCAAGGTTCAAAACGGAACGAAAAAGCTGTGCTTGTCAAAAATGCGCTCACTTCGATTTTACTGAGGGAAAATTGTTGGGTACGCATGTTCAATGCTTTGTACCTCCTAAACTAATAAAGATCCCATTTTCAAACTTACATGATATATTCTTAACACCTGCAGCTAAAATTCGAAAAAATCAAAAAAAATCAAAAAGGTCCAAGTGGTTGTAATTGTGCTTTAACTATAAGTACTGTGCTATGGTTAAGCACTGGTTAAGCACTGCGAGAGGTTCGAAAAACATTTATTGCGTAGAAACTACAGCTGATCGGTGAAATTTTTTTTTAGATTCATAAAAAGAGATATTGAGTGCAATTTATTAAAAATAAATGAAAAAAATTTGTTATGCAGAAGAGCTGCAAATTTTGATATGTATTTTTTAAAGCTTCGTAGAAAGTAGGCAAAAAATTTGTTGTTGTTTTTGTAATTTTATTTTCAAAAAATAACATTCTCCCAACTTGGATGCAAAATTATATTTAGTTGCATCAAACACTTTCCACGCAACAACAGTTTTAAAATATAGGAATTTACATTTTTAATAGAAAAATGAAAAGTTTCATTGCCAAAAAAGTACTGTTACAACTAATTTTTTAAAAAATCCTCTTTCAAAATTCTATTTGGTTATAAATACAACTAATATAAAATATTAAAACATTATTTCATCACTACTTTGAAAAAAGGGTGCTCACTTGACGTGGCTTGACTCCAAGTAAGCTTGCTTCGGAAATATATCAATAGGGACATTTGATTCTTAACCCTTTACTGGATGAAGTATTTAAAAATTGGAAAAAACTCTTTATTCGCAGTAAAACCCATTATTAAAGCTTCTCGTTTTCCATAAAGTTTTTCTTAAGCTAGAATACTATCGTTACCTGCGGTATAAGCCTCAGACCATGTGTGTTCACACCACCGATTCTCTTTATATCCGGGGCTGACACTATCCAAACTCGACTGTAGTAAATGGAATATATCCTTACACGTATGTAAAAACTAAGTTGCTCCTTATACGTTAAAGGGTTAACGCACGTGTAGTTTAAATATCGGTTTCCATTATCTTGGTTTTTTAGAATTTCTCCCCTCTTTGTCGAGCAGTTGAAAAAAGGTTCCTAATTCATTTTTCACTCACTCTCGGAAAATACTTTCTTGAGGTCAGGGAATTTCACTTTCGCTTCTTAAGTTTTCGCTGCATTCGATAAGCTATCATTTTGGCATGTTGTATGTTATCTGGCACGTACATACGTACAAACGTGCTCTTATATCAAAGATATCGTTATGAATGGCTGGACTCTCTATTCAAAAGGTATTTATAGCGCCATTAAATTATAAAAAATTTTTTGACGTCTAGAATTCATCAACACAGTCAAGTTGAGTTGATCACTTCAAGACGATTTCTCTATTAGGGTAGGTTGCGGTGTTTTTTATATTAAAATATGCTATGAAAGAAATCGATATATTTTTAAGAAAAATTTAGAAGTTATACATATACTTGCTAACATCCGGCTAGAAAGTTTTTTTTTTTTTTTTTTAGTTATGATAAATTTTGAAATATTCTTCGGAGTTCATAGCAACTTCTGTCTCACCTAATAAACGATTTCTTAAAAAAAAAAAAAAATACATTATGCCGTATTTATTGGCGAGGAGTTAATCATGAGTGAAGGCCAAGTTTTGTTCGAGACTAATTTATAACTGCCATAAAATCACATGAACTTTCGAATTGGTCATTTTAGAAATTCAAAATGGAAATATTGCCATTTATTTGGCCGGAAACATGGTCACGATTATTTTATCAGATAACTGGCATCCGGTTTAATGATAAAAAGTAAAAAAAAAAATTTTGATTTTATCAACGTTTTTCGGCCTTTTGCACAAGATTCAAGTCCTTTTTTTTTGAACCAAATTTAAATAAATGGAAAAATTGACTCAATTTAAATTGAATGAGTTGAAAATGAAAGCAAAAATTCTTACCAATAATATCGCAACGGCTATAGCTTATCCAGGACTTCCTGATGGGTTCCGTGCGTCCACTTTGAGCAGCCAGCATCAAAAACAATTTCTCACTAACCGTCAGTAACGTGTATAAATATTAAGATAAGCCTTTGAGCTTAGTTTTCTTTGAGTTCCATTCACTTTTTCTAATGATTTACTTACAATTTTTTATTGTATTTTTTAATCGAACTTTAATCGTCTTCGCAAAAAATGGTTTTTGACAAAAAAATTTTCTTTCAAGCGACTTTTTATTATTATTATTATTGTTATTATTATTATTCTTTGATTGTTTGCATTGCAGAAAATTACTTGGTATATTTTAATACCGTAATGTATTTGCACTGCGATAGAACTAAACACGCGTCCACACGTACGAACACGTTGAGCCAGAGAACTTTCCTCGTCTGCTCGGTAATATCGAATAGACTGAACTTAGAATGATCAGCAAATTTTAAACTTATAGGCACAAGAGCTGCAAAGAAAAGAGACAAAATAGAGAATTATTATAATGTACCTATGTAAATATGTATGTATACATATATGTATGTATGTATGTATGTATATTTTCTTTTAAAATTTTCATATAATTTTTTTGTAGTTTTTTCTCTTTTAAATTGTCTTTGTATTTGTGTAGCTCTATGTTCTTTGCTCGAGAGAGAAAATCGAATTGAAAGAATTTTCGCCATTTCGCCTCATGCTCTATGTCTATGGAAATAAAATGTCTTCCTGTTTCTCTTTGTATGCATAAGTTGGATCTAATTGCAATTGAAAATTTCTGAAAATTGAGATCTTCAGAGTATCGCTTGGTCTTTCGTGCACCTGTACCAGCGGCCAGTGTGGGAAACTTAAACACTGCCCTGCGACGAATCGCTTTAGTGACAAATGAGTTCTCTTAGCTTTGACATTGATCTTAGCAGTGAGGGTTATCCGAACATATTTAAATCGATTTAGAACCTATCTACACCTACATGTGTACCTAGAGCTATACACACACACACGCATACAGACATGCATACATACATAGATACGAATTTATTGGAGGCGCGCCACAAGCTTGTTCTGGCCGCGCTGCCTTTTGATTTTTCTCAGTCGCTCGGTCGGGACTGTTGACTAAGTGTATAGAATTAGAAAGCTTTTCGATGGCAATGTTTTTCAAAGCTCAATAGGTACAAAATACATTTTTTTTTTCTTTTGCCTTTATTAAAATCGTTATCGCATACATTCAAACATACATTGTATGTACATATGTACGTACGTGCAGCACATGTATCTGTTTAGTCATTAAAAATTGCGCGTGTCTTATTTAGAAATTCTGAGCTTTTTATTGAGCGAATTTTGTTGTTGTTGACCTTTCCATTTATCGCCACAAATACAATATGTTTGTAGGTATGTGTATGTATGTACGTTGGCGAGAATTTATTCACCAAAGAATTTTATGTACATACGTATATACACGCTAATATTTCCTATAAACTTAGAGCACAAAAATGTGTCACTATAAACAACATTGACCTAGGTTTCTTTGCTTTTTATTCGTTCGCGTTCACTGTGTCCGTCTTACGTTGAGATTGTGTGCGTGTGAGTGTATGTGTGTGTAGATTTTTTTCAGTACTTTCTTACCCCTAGATATGACATGACACTTGGTCGTTCGAAGATGTGTCTTATAAGCACTAAGAATATTAGTTATATTCTCAGTATATAAATACCTATAGGTGGATATACCTAAGTATGTACCTTCTAGATACTATCCAAGCATGTACTTGTTTTGTTTGGACAACTATTCGTAATAGCATCATTCGTCTATCGTTATATTGATCGTGATCACCGCCTTTTGTCATCGCTTGATCTCTTCAAAGTCATGAGAAATTTTCTCAATCAAAAATATTTTGGCAATTCAATAATTCTTCGAAAATCCCTTTTAAATTTATCCCCAGCTATAAAATGAGTATTTTTAGAGCTACAACTTAAGCTCCAACGCATTCAATCGGGGTGGGAATGTTAATATAAATAAGTATGTAGAAGAATGTTCATCACATTACTGGAGGCCATTGCTATTCACATCTTAAAAAATAAAAATTAAATTAAATAAATTTAGCCTCAGAAATCGAAAAAATTAAGTAGTCAGCTACCAGTGGGTATCCGAAACATGAGTTTATGTACATATAAAACCGATATGAAAAAGGTCAAATTTGGCCAAGTCAAAAGAGGAGTCTCAGTCGTCCTGACTAATAGTTGAGAACTAATAAAGGGACGATTTTTCCCAGATATTCTTTCAGAAATTTCCCCCTCGCTTTTTGAATTCACTCTGAATTTACAGACACTGTAAAAGGCCGATTCTCTCTTTCACTTTCCCAAGGAAATTGAAAACAATCAACTCTAAGGAAGGCCCTACGTTTGGAGAAAGAAAAAAAAGATTATTTTGGGATTTCTCAAAATTGAGGTATCACTCTGATTTTGAATTTCACTTCCTCCGCGAAAACCCTCAAAACCCAATAATCTGTTCACTGTACTCGATATACATATGAGGGCTTATTCATAATTGTCGTTGGGTTTTCATGAAAACTCTTCCACATTTTCCTCCGATGATATAGTAAGTTTTTGAATATTCGAATTGTACAGTGGTAGGAACTGAAAAAACAAAAGTATCCAAACTTTAAGCCAATTTACAGGTCAGGAATCATTGGATTTACAGTGTGGAGATTCTCTGGTATTTAAGATTTTCTTACAATCGAGAAATTCCTAAAGCGAAACGATCTCAGTTCGATCTAAGAAAACGGGACAAATTGAGATGTCGTTTTATCCGTGGAAAAACTCGAATTAATCATGTGCGACGAATGGGAAGTTTTTCCCATTTCATTGTCCAGTAAATTTAATTTTTATTTTTATTTTCATGCACTTACTTTTTTCTTCAGAATTTTTATAATTTCGTTAAAAAATTGCACTTAAAATATTTGACTATTTAAAATTAGAAATTCACATCACGTTGCAATATGCGAAGACACATTCGTCCGATTTGTTTGTTGGCTTTTTTTTTTTTTTTGTTTTTTTGTTTTTTAGAACTTCATCTGTCTTTAACGCAGAAGATTTATCTCAAGTAAGAGTTTTGTTTTTCCTTATTAACTATTATTATTTTTTTGAATTTAAATAGAGAAAAAAATTTCGGTTTAGGTTCTTCTATGTGAAGTTTTTAGATTCTTCTCCGGAATATAACAGTTGAAGGCTTATTTGTATCTATTATTATTGGTAAATTAGTATCGTTTGTGACTTCTGGAGCTTTTTCAAGTCTAGCTTGACAAAAGTCGACCGTCAAATGACTGCCAAACGTTCTAGACGTTGTTGCCGCTTTGCAAGTTCGCACGGTAATACGCTTTAGAACGACTGGCTCACAACTTGGTTCACAGCGAATCGCTCTTACGCACATCTGTGCATACTCATAACGTTGGTTCGTTCGTACGTACGTATGTATCTACTTTCGTAGGTTGGGGTTTATACGTTGCCGGTACTCGCGCTGAAGCTGACGCTAACGCTACGACGCTGACGCCGACGCCGCCATTGCTGACGTATACGTGCTGCGGCGCAGCTGTCAAATAAAGAATAAAGTTCTCGAGCAGAAAAAGAAAAGCTCTCCTCAGAAACGCCTCCATTGTATTCGTGACGCTATTATATCTGTGTGGGTTTTCGCCTGCTGGTGTGCAGATGTGTGTGTGTGCGTGTGTGTGCCTGTGTGCGTGCGTCGGTGACGGCTGCCCTTAAAGAACGCTTTCGCAAAATTTTGGCTCTTAGCCGCAGCGCAACAATTTTTTAGTTAGATTCGTCGTCAGAAGGCCTCAAATTTTGAATGCAATTTCACACATTGAAAGATTTTTCGGGTACACATTCTGGTCTCTTTCTCCCTCTCTTCCCCCTCTCTGTCTCCTTCTTCTTCGGATTGTGGTTATTTATCATTTATCAGCGATTTTTGGACTTTTTGAATTTTGGCATTTTTCGTTGTGTCCGGAACATGTTCTTCGCATCATATCAATTCGTGTGCGGCGGCGAGCGAAGATTCGTCTTCTATGTTGTGTTCTGCCCATATGCCTACAGACATACAAACATATACAGCATATGTATCTTGTCCATGTACATATGTCTGTCGGTACGGTTGGCTGCGACTGTTTACTTACTCAATAAAATTTTTATTATGATATCTAACCAAATTTTTATTTTCGTTGATGAGGCTTCAATCTTTTTTACTCGCTGCACTCGCCTTTCTTTCTTATTTTTTTTAATTATTTTTTTTATTTTTTTTTTTTTTTTACATACATATTTTGATACTTTTTTTGGCGTTCCGTGGTCATCGACTTTTCGAGTCATTCAACGCTTGATGGCATTGTTGTGGTTATGGTGATGGTGGGTCTGTTTGTCTTTCAATGGAAAGGTAATAATAAAAGATACTCAAATTGAATGGATTGTTGTGTTGATGACATCGAAATTGTACGCGTCAAAGAGTTCGATGTTGCTCTTTAATGCTCGCGGCGATATTTTGGGCGAAATTTTCTCCCAGAGTTCTTCGATAATTAAAATGAAGTTGGAAATCGAGACATCGAGACTCAATAACCAATTGAAAACATCAAAATCGCTGTTCTTTGTGTAATTTAATTCGTCAATATAAATACTCGCTGTTTATAAGCACATTTTGCACGATATTCGCATTCGGGGGGGTTCCAAAGCGTCGCAAATCTCTAGCAAGGGCCATTTTACATGTCTAGTTACATAAGTATATAAAGAAAATGTTCTTCTTGTAAACTATATTTTGATCTGATAATAGCCCAGGCAAAGGGTCCGCACGGCACTCCTAAAGTCTCTTTTTGTGGACCGCCAATTCCCCAAAGATGCTCCGACAGGACCCCTAAATTAAGGGTTTTCCGGAAAATAGAGCACGAAGACTATTATGGAAAAAATGTAGGTATCCTACGGGATTTCACAATTTTTTCTGTCATGCTGGTTAGAATGCTTGTTAGGACTCTGTTTCGACTCTGTTTCGACTCTCTTTAAGTTATATATTTAAAAAAAAAAGACTCATTTCTAATCTCATTTCATCCCTAAATGCTGCTATACGGCGTTTTTTGAGGCCTTGGCAAAAGCACTACTTCGAACAGTTCCGTTACGAGTTCTTTAAAGCTACTATTCGAAGAACTCCGAAAAGACTTCGAGAGGGTACTCAAAAACGAGTCTTTTCACACTCCTGTTCGGAGCACTCCGAACACGTTTGGCTCGGAAGAAACTTTGAGTCGATAGATGCGAAATAACCTCAAAATATGCAACAATTATTTTTCAGTTCTTTAATATCATTTTTGAAGGCTCCAATAACCCAAAAATATTATTTATGAAGTTCATACACTCAATTATTTGAAAATCTGACATTTTTCAGACATTTTATGGCGCCCAAGAATGGCTATATATTCTTTTCGATGATGCTGGAATAACTTTATAGTTAAAGCGTCTTTATAACCAGCTCCCGTGCAAAGAATTCTTCTCTATATGCATAAATTTTTTAATTTTTCCTAACATTCCCGTTGTGATACCACGAAAAATGTGGAAAAACAAAGAAGAATAGAGACAGAAAAACCGATACAACTAACATCTAGCTCCGCGTTGAACCCAGAGCCCTCGCATCGTAAGTTGGCATCTCAACCAACTGCGCCACGGAGGCCGACCATGAAGTGCATAGAAGAGAAAAGAAGAAATTAATTTTAAAAAGATCCCACGATACGAATTATTTTTCTTAAATTTTTCATTCAAATGCTTATGTAATTTTTTTATACCCGACACACTCTGTGTCGAGGGTATATTGCGTTTGTGTGGTTGTGTGTAACACCCAGAACCAGTCGAGATAGTACATACAAAATGTATATAGAAATGATCAGCGTCACCAGGAGATTCGATTTAGACATGTCCGTCCGTCTGTCCGTCTGTCCGTCTGTTTGTATACAGTTATCTTATCGAAGGAGTTGAGCTATCTTGACAAAATTTGGTATGCGTGCTCACGGGGACATGAGTAAGAACAAGTTCCAGAATGGACCCGATCGGACCATTTTTAGGGGTACCTCTAGTACTAGGGTCTGTTACGAAAATCACAAACTGCTCTAAACTCCAAGTTTTTCAACATATTTTGATGAAATTTGATATTTGAACATGTTTCAAGGCAAGTAATACGATTTCCGCGTGGCAGAAGGGCGGTTTTCGAAAATTGTCCCCTACACCCGAACTTCAAGTGGGACTTGAACGAAAGTTGGCACTTATGCTTCTTTTGTAGCCATAAACATTCTCCCAAAAAATTTCCTAGATCGGTCCATTATTAAGGGTACCTCCAGTACTAGGGTCTATCACAAAAATCTCAAAACTGCCTCAAAATCGGGCTTTTTCCAAATATTTCAATGAAACTTAGGATTTGAGCGTATATCTAAGCCTCCGATTAGAATTCCAATAAATTGGAAAAGTGGGCGTGGCAGAGGGGCAGTTTTCATAAAGAAATATAACAAAAGTCGGTGTATTGGGCCCCCATATGGCCTTAAACACCTCTTGATATTAAAAATTATTTGAACACGTGTGTCTGTGTCGGGTATTCTATTGTCAGGCTCGCCTGACTATAACACCCTTACTTGTTTTTATTTGTGTTTAATCAAAGCCATCGAAAAAAGGGTCGTGTAAGACCAGTCTTTTCCCCTTTCTTACTTAAAATATATGTACATATGTATGTACGTACGTATATTATTATCGAACTCTCGGTTTCCTCCAGCTTTCTGTTCCGACATTCTCTTGTTTTTTTGTTTTCAAATTCAATCGCATTTATTGATTAGATTTTAAAGTTCGAAGATC
Source organism: Chlorops oryzae (assembly GCA_020466095.1). Classification (NCBI taxonomy): domain Eukaryota; kingdom Metazoa; phylum Arthropoda; class Insecta; order Diptera; family Chloropidae; genus Chlorops; species Chlorops oryzae. The sequence continues at coordinate 82,553,015 of CM035807.1, forward strand.
GAGCACTGGACACCACATGGGAAGGCTTACTTTGCTCCTGCATAATTGTTGACCCCCGTCTTGGTCAATGTCATCGTCTACCGAGAACGGATAAACGTGTACGCCGACCTACGCATACGCAAGTTGTATGTTTGTATACACATACCCACATAGATACAAGAAATTCAAGCACACAACACCACAAACACCAAAACTACCCCTATCCGAGTCGAAGGGTACGAGGACAGAGCTTCGAGAAGTAATTTTTCGCAATGCAATGGCCACCACTAACTGCAAAATTGCAGCCACATATCCATGTGTGTATCTGTGTATGTATATGTATCGTTTGTCGTACTGCCAACGTCGCGCAGAGGGAAGACAACAAACACCGGCAAAATTCGCTGCCACAGCTGCAACTGCAAGCGCCGCCGCTGGCAATTCGCGACGCTGCCATCGGCCGCCCGTCTAGAACTCTGCGGTGGTGTACGTAGCCGTGTAGCCGTACGTATGTCGTGAAACGAGAATGAAAACAACGACGATATTGGCCACGTGGAGGCAGTGCACGGGTTTTCAACAGGCGAGTACGTGAGGCAGTGTGCTGGCTTTCAACACAACGCTACCAACGAAACAACAAAGCGAGCGAATCGTGCAGTGAGAGAAACTCTGTCTCTCTCTCTCTCTCCCGCTCATACTCTTGCGCTTGCACTGTCGTTCTGCTTGTTTTGCATTTTAAATATGTGCACTTGTTCGTTAAAAAAGTTAATGACGTTCTTAAATATTGGGATGGGTTCAATTTCGGTTTCAAAGTCGAGGTAAATGCTTCGGGTAAAGCTTTCTTAAAAAAAAAGAGGAAAATTAAAATTTTATCAGAAGTATTTTGCGTAATCCTTTGACAGAAATAATAGGTAGATCTTGGATATTTGGACAACCAAAAGATCCTTTTTCCTTTTTATTGAAATAAATAATTGAATAGGTCTGCGTGGAGCTAACTCAAGTCCATATCAAGTTCATTTTTGGCGAATTTTCGATTAATCAGGCCTTTCCGATTTCATCTTTTTGATAAACCCGCTTGATTCTGGAGTTTTTTTGAACTATAAATCTTTTTGGTTAATTAAATACAGTATACTATACAGTATAGGTACTCCGCTTAAGAGGAAACTATTTGAGAGGCAAGAACACTAGAGCATTCCCAAAGTGTGTCCGCTTAAGAGGAGTGTCCGCAAAGAGAGAGTACACTGTAAGTAATTAATTCATTGCTTATTTCAAAGACGGTCCTAACCCAACAATGCTTTCAATGTGAGGATACATATCAACAACAAACAATTGCAGACGAAAATTATCTGTGCGATCATTTCAATAACCGATAATATGAATAATCGATAATTTTAATAATCGATAAATTTAATAATTTATCATTTCAATAATCGATCATTTCAATAAAAATATCGATTTTTTCATAAATCGATTTTTACAACAATCGATTTTTTCAACAATCGATAACTGTAATAATCGATAATTCCAAGGAAGGCGAATGTTAAAACCTTACTTACTTCATTTTCAGAAATCTATACATATTTTTTAACCATAGCTTAAGCAGTTTAGCAAGACGCCTATAATTCTCAGTTGGTTCGTAAAATGGAACACATAAGACTCGCAGAATTTCTGTACATTTTTCACGACGTGAAATGGCAAGATTGTATGTGAGTTTGCGCTATTTATGGGCTTTATCTCGTTAAAGATAGAGATCTATTGACAGTTTCAATTATCGGTAAGTTCGATAATAGATAACTTCGGTTATTTTGAAAATCGATAATTTCAATTATCGATAATCTCAATAATCGATAACTTTGATGATCGATAATTTTAATAATAGATAGTTCTAAAAAGCAATAATTTTAATAATCGATACTTTGAGTAATCGATACTTTTAATCGATAATTTTAATAATCGATCATTTTAATAAAATAAGTATAAGAAGTTCTAAAAACCAATAATTTTAATAATCGATTATTAAATTAAAACGAAAAAAATACTATGGGAATGGATTGGCAGATCTTAATAGATAGGCCATTGACAGAAATTACTAGCTAGGCCCATTCTAACCAAAGCACTAACAAATTACCCAAGTGGTGGCTAGATTTTACTGAGCAGGCTCAAGATGTAAACAAGGCAAATGTAGCCAAGGCCCTTGCAATATCTACACTAAAAAAAGTTTATCAAGAACTTTACATTTTTATGACAATGTTATTGAAAAAATTGTTGCATCAAAAATAAATTTTCAATTTTCTGTGGTCATGCGAATAATTTTTGTTGTTGTTTTAAGAACTTCCATTTTTTTTTTTTTTGCAAACAATTTAAATTGTTGGGACAAAGTATTGTTGGCATTAAATGTTATTTTTTTTCAGTTTAGTTAAAATTTCCAGCCGGGTAATAGGTATAATGTATTTATATTCTGGACGTTTCACTTTCAATTACGAAAGTTAAATTATTTAAGATGAGTAATTAAAATGCAGATTGAATAATTGTAATTACGGAATAGTACTCTCGCAACAAACAGCTTTTCTGCGGTTTCTAGCACGATTGGGCATCTTCTTACCCAACGAACCCAACGCTCCTAACGAGCTAAACGAGCGGCGATTGCAAAATTGATAAAATGACCTAATATGTACCTATGAATGAAATCGAGAAACGGCCACTTTTGTCGATAAATTCCTATTTGCGATTTGTTTATGGAAATTTTGCAATGATAATAATATAGTTTTGTATATAAAAGATTTTTTATCAAAGTTTTTAACGATCAACTTCGGCAGGAATACTTTGGAGTTGTGCGATTCTTTGTACCGATCGATTTAAGCTGCCAAACGACCATCATCAAAGAAATGCCATGCCCCCAATATAAGAGTGTTCAATTTACTGATATATGTATCTACACTAAGCTCTGTTTCTATACGGATTTTATTGAACACGGTCAAGAAAAAATATTTAAAGAAGACGATTTAAAAAACAATTTGTGATTGAAATTTTGGGTAGGAATATTTTTGCTAGCCATATTTTTGTAGTTAATGGATTCCCCTTTCGAATTCAATAACATTGTTTTCCCTTATATTTCATGTCTTTTTTACGCGATTTTTCTACAAGTTTTATTGTTGTACCGTTCAAAAATCTATTTCAACATCTCACTTAACGAACTCGAAATTAACGTAAAAAATCAAGTTCTAGATGAAGAGCTCAAAAAATCTTTTCCTATTCAAAATTGAATATCAGGTGGAGGTCCAATGATAGTTTTATGGGGCAGGGGGTTTTTGGCCAAACAAAACTCTATACAAGTAATTTCTGAATGGGCTTTAACAGACCCCAATAAAAATTTCTGCATACGCCTCTCTTTAAACTTTAAGGACCAATAAACTTTTAGGACTGATTCAACAGAGTCGGGCTTGTCCAACTTAAGTTTTCTAACGGAGGGAAAAATTTGACGTTTGAGAAAAGAATTTCCTGTTTGCGATTTTATCATATAGCGCGGTCGTCGTTTTGCACAGGGGTCTCGAATTTCCTTCGATAGGAAAAACAAAGGAGGAGGATATACACTTCAAGAAGATCGAATTCTGTTTGTTTATCTAAATTCATACAGATATATGTAGCTATGTACAACGATATAATGGCGAGATTTCAGTAAAAAGAAAAGCCAGATGATAAAGTTTGAGCTTAGAAATTGAATTCTTCGGGTGCTTGCTGCAAAAATTTGCACAAAGAAAAAAGTACGAAAGGCTCCTTCTTTATCCCAGAGTGGGAGTTATTTGAATAGTTTGATACATTGTTACATACAAAATTATTTTCTTTTTTTTAATCCCTCCGACTCTAATAAGCCCGAAAATGCTTGAACACACTAAAAACCCTTTCGGCTTCTCCTTCCTCTGTTCCTCGCTTCATCAAAGTGCACGTTTACGTGACCCTGACGGATGTGCATGCGCACACTTGCAGACATGCTGCCCATTGTGTGTAAAAAGTCGTTATTCTTATCGCCATTGTTATTTTCGTAACTTAAACGCCTGCGACAACTTTATTTACTGCAGCCAGTGCACGACATCCCGAAATTCTTTCACAAAAAAAATTCAAAAAAAAAAAAAAGGAAAGATTAAAATACAAAAACAACTTGGAGCAACCCCATCGAATGCACCGCAGCTTCCTCGCAATTTGGCAGCGAAATTATTTACACTCTCTCGAAACACTCACTCAATGACTTTAACGTTAAGTGCAGTCGGGGCGCTGCTGGTGCTGGTGCTGTTGCGGCTGCTGCTGTGTGCTGCACAACACTTTTCCCCTTTGCTCGTCCAATGACGCCGCGGCCGGCTGGTGGCGCTGGCATTCGCTTGCTCGCTTCGTGTATTTTTCAAGTGCAGTTCATTGACCGAAAACATGCGCCTCTGGCTGCACGTGCCGAGCGTTGTGCGTTGAAAACCGCTGCACTGCCTCCTGCATTCGATGGCTCGGCGAATGCTCAATAGAAAGAGGCTTCTGCTTCGGCTACATTGTTTGTGTGTGCGTGTGTGTGTGTGTTGAAATGTCGAAAACCGATGCACAACCTCAAAGGCTGCTACGCTTATGGACTGCACATGCAATCGTAAAAGTGTTTTGTATTTTTTTTATTATTATTATTATTGTTATTGGCCTTCCTGCTCCACAATTGGCATCGCATCGTTTGTCGACAGCTTTTTTACGCCATGCCATTGATTTGCATTTCAGTGGAGCGAGCGAGCGAGCGAGCGAGTTTCAGCAAAATCTTCCAACTGCATCTTTTGACTTTTTGTTTTGATTATTTTTAGCACAAAACATTGAAGTTTCATGAGATTTGGGTGTGGCGCGTATTGTTTTTTTTTTCTACCTCTAAATTAAGGCTCTGCGGCTGCTGAAACTGTTTCCTCAGTTAATTTAAATTTAAAACCTAATTTAAATTGGATCGAGGAAGGCGAATGGGCAGGTTATTCTGTTAAATGCGTTCACCTGTGATTTGTCAACCTGTTTTCAATCCTCCTTTCATGTCATACAACCAACGCTTGGAACAGCCATGCGGTGTGTGGTATTTTTTGGACAGCGAAATGTACTTATTTCATAGTAGTATTCACAGGACATGAGAACCACAGACGAATATTTACCTAAATCCTGTTCCGGCGGACAATGAATATTTCTGTGGAAATATTTTCAGCATTTTGAAGAATTACAAGGGCACAAGTTGAAATGCTTTAGAGAGGTAATTTGTTGTTATAATTTTTGAAATTGTTAGTCATTATGACTGCCTATATAGTTGAACCTAATCGTAAAATAATTGGGATAATTTTCGATTAATCTGAATTCTTCTTAAATTATTCAATCCAGAATCTACCTTCGAATAGGTTGATCTACGTGAGCGCAAGCTGTTCACAATGGCTTTTATTTTGAACTTCTTACTAAACCTTACTGATCTTTTTTATAGCTTCCCCTCTCCTTGTTGCTATATACCTTCTGTCTACTGCGAGATAATGAGGCGTTAAAGGACTAGGAGCGATATCACTGTTGAATCAATAAAAAGTTACAGTGTACTCTCTCCTTGCGGACTCTCCTCTTAAGCGGTCACTTTTTGGGAATGCTCTAGTATTCGTTTAGTTTAGTTTCCTTTTAGGCGGACACTGCTGTTAAGCGGACACATTTTTCGGTCCCACAGGAGTCCGCTTAAGAGAGAGTACACTGTTATTAAAGTCACAGTAAAACTATTGAATTAACTTTGTAAAAACTATTACATACTTCAACGATGAGGAAACTGCCCTGCAGAAATATGAACTGACCCAAGTGTAGCCTTCGGTCTGTCCCTCATGTTACCACTACTAGTCCCTTCCTAATTCCACTTCTAATGTATTCAACTAACCTTTTTAACATGGGCCTGTCCTTGGGGAGGGACTAGTCCGCAAAACGGCTGGTCATAGGCCAGTTTTTTTTTTGGGTCAATTGTCGTAATTTTGTCTGGTTTTAGGCTAGTCGAATGAGGAAAATAAACAACAAATTTATTATAAATATTCCAAGTTGATGAAAGTGTCAATTTACAGACTACCCTTAAACCAACCTCTTTATTACCGACCGCCGGCTAGTCGAATTCGATGGAGCGAACTGCCATAATATAACCGGTAGGGTTTGGACCGGTCAAAGGCCAGTCCTTATTAGGAAATTGACCGGCTCATTACTGCAGGGTGTTGAAGGGGTCATTGTTGAATTTTTTTCAACCCGAGAATGGAACTTTTTTTTTGTTGTTGTTCGTCGTACTTTTTGCTCAGGGGACCCTGCAAAAAAATCCCCTGGGCCCCAAATTTCTCCCTACGGGCCCGCCTCTAATTCCTCACTCCTTTTCTAGAAGGACTTTTTTCAAACAAATTTAACAAACATAAAAATTAAAAATAATTTCAGATTCGTTTTTTCTGCCTTTAAAATATAAAAATAAGAGCGCTCAATATTAAATCTAATACGTTCACTTTGAATAAAGATAAGAACGCCAAAACGTTTATCCACAAAGTTCATTTCTAAATGTAGTAAGAGTGAGAGCATTCCATACGAAGGCTAGTTTCCACGAACTGCTGAAGAATCTCAAAACTTGCAATTGCATCTCATGATTCAAGCGCAACCACAATGGCAACAAAAGTTTTGAAATCCATTTTACTTATTAAAATATTTTGACTTTTAAATTCGTCATATTTTGATTGAGGCGTCACCCTCAGGAAAATTAGGTTTCCTTCCACGATTTGCGGTTCATCATGACCTCCTCTAACAACCCAATAAAGAAAGGCACTTAAGTGCATTAAAAAAGATATCAATATTATTGTATAAACAATTAATCTTAAATTGCAAAGTTTATACAGACCCCAGATTGTGATGCATTTTTTTTTTCTCCAAAGGTCAGGAATTTAAAAGCATGAAACTAAAATTTTCTGTATCGACATTGTGTGTTTATTTTTGTAGAATAAAATCACCCCGCTTAATTGAATCATATTTAATTGATTTGCTTCGCTTGATTGAACGAAGACGTTTGAGATTTTGAGGAAAAATTATTATTTAAATAATTTCCCTTTAAGACTGTAGGTACCTACTATTTACTATCTATATAATTCTAATAAATTTTGGCCGAGAATGATGTAAGCAAAAGACTATTCCTGTCCTAGTCCAGTTCTGAAGAGGTTTTTTTCAAAATTTTAGCATAGCGTTGCTTGACATTAACCAACATAAGTTGGGTCGGCCTTGTTTGTTCCGGTCAGGCCCGCAGCCAGAATTTCAATCTTGGGGGCTTCGCATAAAATTTTCTACAAAAATCGATACACAAATATCGATTGTGCTCCAAAAATGTAGTGCTGGTACTTCAGACACTTATAGCTATTATACACGAGCGCGTTTTAACTAGTTGGAACTCCTGGAACCCCCAAAACCTCCCCCTCGCTGCGCACCTGGTTCCGGTCAAATATTTTTGAAGTTATTTAATACCAAAAAAAAAGAAATTATAATTATATCAGACTCCATAAAAGATATTACTCGTGCGAATACGTCGATATGAAAGTGTGCAATCGTATACAAAGTGACCACATTTTAAAAATATCGTTTTTTGAAGGGGGACTGCTAATGAGTGGGCTATGTTCATTCAAAGTCCAAAAATAATAAAAATCTTTGAAAAATTTTTCAAATTTTCGACTTTGAGCATCATTTTACACCATTCATTTAATGTTTTGTTAGTTATTTTTGATGTCATATTAAAGAATGATGTTTTAAGAACACAAAAGATTTAAAAATTTTAAAATATTTTGAACCAAATATAACAAAAATGAGTTTCAAAAAAGCAATGGTCGTTAAAAACTCTTACGCGATTTTCTCGAAATTCTGACGTGATGGAATTTTTTTGAAAATTTTCAATTTTTCAGCACACAAAAATCTAATAGAATCACTACTTCAATTTCAAAGGGGATTTTTGATGTCGGCCTGTGTTATCTAATGGTAGAGTCTGAATTTCCATTTCTATGATATAATTTACACGTACAAACAAAATCTCACTAACCGAAAAGAGCTTTCTTCCATTGACTCGACTAAATATTCTAGATGAATCGAATTTTTTTCCATTTTCATTTCCCTCTCGATTCTCCGAATCTTTTCAGTTCCAACAAAATAAAAAACGATTCCGAAACGCTACGAATTTTTAAACCAAAAATTAAATAAAATTTTTTTTAATTTAAAAAGGATTTTAGAAGACCTCGTGAATTGCTCAATTGTAACAAAATGTCGCCAAAAGGTGGTTAAACTCTCTTGGCGCCATTGCGCAAAAAAATTCCATTCTTTGCTGAGGTTATCGACTGCAAGTGCGAATAATAGCATTAAAATGCACCATTGGGTTTTTTTTCCTCTTTTTTTTTATAATTAGAATCACTTTTGAAAAGGTTAATGGACCCACGCGAAGAACTTTTAGTCATTCAATTTGAAACGAAATTTTTTCGAATGAGATTTTCTAATTTTTCTGTTGTTTCGTAATTGTGATTACGATTTAATAAATTCAAATGGAAAATGTAGCAGAAATAATGAATGGAAATATGAAACCCGGCATCAATAGGGGTTTCAGAAGCTATAAATTTTGTAGATCCAGTCAGAGCATGTTAAAAGACATAGTAAATTCAGAGTGCGACGCTCGTGAGAAACGCTCTTGAATTCAAAGGATTTAGCTTAACCCAACAATGAAAACGCTCTTGGCTAGTCATTTAAGAGTGAATTAGTACTGTTAATAGTGAATCCGTAGATTTAAAGACTTCGCATTTAAAGTTCGATTTTTACAGCTAAACTGTTATTCCAACTACATTTTTGTGAATTCTGTTAATGAGCGATAAGTCTTTTAGTTAAGAGCACTGAGCACTTATTACATTTCGTTATTCGTTCGGCTATAATTCTCATTTACTTTCAGTCCCAAAATACGACATATAACATTTATTCATCTTACTTTTTAAGCATGCGAAAGCAGTCCGACAACGGTAGTTACATAAATCGGATGAAGTCCATCCGATGGCGATTTTTGGTCGTTATGTAGAGGAGGAAACATTTTCGGAATTATTTGCAATAGATAATAAAATACCTACAGCTGTAGCATATTTAATCACAGTGTCAAGATTGGAAATTATAAATGTTTTCATTTAAATCAATTTTCGCTTTTGAGATTAAAGTGTGCATCAAAACCACCGTACTTCACGACTCGACAATTTTAAAGCCACCTCTTCTTAATCAACAATTATCGCATCTATTGAAAATAACAGTGATAACATTGTTTTAAAAGTCTAATAAACTTTGCAGCACTGATTTTAAGAGCGAAATTGGTATAATTTACAGTTATTATTTTCTCTGCGCAGTATCCTAGGGCCGTCCATCTGTTACGTCAGCATGTTCCCTCCCCCTTATCTTCAATCGTCTTCGTCCAGATAACAATACCTCCCCGAAATTTTTTTGATGAAATCCGCATGTTTTGGGCAAATTAAAAAAAAAATCCCGCTTTGTAAGTAAATTCATCTGGCAACGCTAATACATATGTAAATACGTTCAGTTAAAGTAAGAATGCATAAATCAATGCAGTGGGCCCTGATAAATTTCATATCGAATATTTATTTCTGATCTGAAAAGTTAAAATAAGTCCAGATTATGTTAGGTTAGACTAGAGAGGCTGTCCTCCTTTTAGGGTGACACACTTCGACCGGTCTAGTTACCCGTTTGTGAACACATTGGACTCGTTTATGAAACGAGCCATGTCTATTGTTCTAACCACAATGAGGAAGTAAAGAAGGCACAGTGCTGAATTTCCCTGACCGGCTGAAATATTAGTTTCGTTCTTCTATCGAAGGTAAAGCCATGTCAACAGATGCACAAACCAATTTCATGAGATGAAGGCAAATACATTGTTGCACGTTGTTGCGAATATTGCGCCGTGCGCGACCTTGGCCTCAAAAATATGTTCAATCGCTTCGCAAGGAAAATATAAATGCAAGTTCATTGCACTTGAAAATTGCTCGCACATGACCGATTGTGTTGCCCACAAACTTGTGCCCGCATACGCTCCACTGAATACCGTAGAGGCGTCTGACGCAGCTCGGCAAAACACTATCGAAAAAAAAAATTTAAAAAAAAAAACAAATCAAAAGCGAAATCATTTTACTGCCAATGCAATTCATTGCACTTAAAATGCGCTTTTTTTCGTTTCCTCGTGAATTTTTATTTTTTGTGATTTTTTTTTCTTCTCTCTGTACGAGTCAATTTCAATACAATTTCTGTTGCGTTTCGATGTTTTTCTAATAAATATTATCTATGATCAGACGCGTCGAGAGGAAATAGCAACTCGGGGCTTTGCTTTTTAGGGGTGCCTCAGCACAAAATATTGACCCCAAAAAAAAAATACAATGTCATCCTTCCTTTAACCTAATTGTATATCGGTATTAGGGGCCTCTTTTTCTGAAAACAAGTGCTCAAAAAGTACCTCTTTCTAATTTGGGGCCCCTTCAAAAAGCCTTGCCCCGGAGGAATCGTCCTTCCACCACCCTAATCCTCTCGCTTGGGCTGCCTGTTAGTCTTGAATGACGAATTATTGTCTAAAGTTTTCCTGGGTTAAGTTCAACCTCTTACATTCATATTGGTTTTGCTGTTCATCATGTATTCAAGGAGGTCAACCAAGGAAACGACTCTTCATTTATTCCTCAAGAAGCGTTTTCCAATCTATGCAAACTTAACTTTCAGGCATAAGAGCGCTCGGCTGCGTTAGAGATACTGTTTTTCTTTTTCCGTTTTGGTAAATCCTTTTTGTCGAAAGGCACTTGAAAGGGATATCCCCGGTCCACCAATCGACGGCCCTGTTCACGGGCTACAATCTTTCAAGACGAGGTTCGACAGAATTCATTTCATTTCGATTTTTTTTTTTTCCTGTTTCTAAGACTTTTCGAAAACAGTTTAGAGAGATTGGAACGGGTTACAAGGCGTTAAGATTTACGGCATTTACACAATACAAATACACTCTAAGCACGTGGCCTTTTTTTAACCTCAGATAATCAACAATTAACGGCATGTGGCGCGTTTTTCTACAATGTTGCACTGTTATCTTTTTATAATAATAAACGAGCGGCAAATTCGCTTTGAATGTAACATTTCAATTTGTCGTTCCATGACTTATTTTATAACATTGTATGCAATAATTTGCAACTATTCGCCGATGTATTAATTTTTGCATTTCCAGTGCATTATTAATATTTATAGTTCATTGCACGGTGGGCTATTTTGTGATGCAATTTTATAAATTATAAACACGCGCTTAGTTTGCTTTTGTGCAAACAATTTAGAAACTACTTGAAATTGTATGAAGACCTTAGGGGCCAATATTACCAAACATTTTTATAACTTTTTTGAAATAAAAACGCACCATTCGCCATTCAAATTTTTAGCAAAATTTAACCCTCAAATGCATACGAACCCATACATACATATATGGTTTTTTATTTAAAAAAAAAATCGGAAATATAAATTATTGGTTGGTGGGAAACGATATATTATTATTTTTAAGCCGCAAATTTGATGAATCATCCAGTAAAGGGTTAAAAACAATTTTTCCCAATTATTTATATTTCATACAATAAAATTTTAAACACTTCGACAGTGCATTTAGGTTAGCATAGGTTAGGTTAGGCCTGCGGCTTTAGGGGACATACTTATGCCGCATATTGGCCCGTTGTGATTACCATGAGGGAGGAAGGGCATGCCTTCCTAGTTACCCATTTGGTGGAGCCAATTGGTCTCATTTATGAAGCGAGCCATGTCTTTTATTCGAACAGATGATAGCTTGGTGAGGAAGAAAAAGCCGTTAGCCTGGACCTTCTCCTGCAATTTTTCCTCTTCTTCAGATCTGAAACTTCTACGGCAGTCGTTTGAGGTTACTCCAAGGCGTTCGTCTGTCTTTCTATTGGACAGTGGTCTGTGAAAATGACAACCGTACGCCTTATGCCGGTGTGGAAATGGGCAAGGAGTTGATTGGTCCTTTTGTATTCTTGGTCTACCCATATCAACCTTAAAGTGAGGCAAGAATGTTCCTTTGTCTATGCCTTGCATGCCTTAATACCATTGTTATATTTCTTTCTGGTCAATGTTTATTATCGAAAGGCACTTGGAGGGGAAAATTCCCCGGTCCACTAATTTCTGTCGACGGGCTTGTTCACGGGATACAAGCTTTTGTGATCGTAGAAATCAGATGCAATCTTTAATTTTACTGAGGCAAGCCCTTTGATCTCCCTCAGAGTCCCAGGGAGACTCCTTGTATCCGGGTGCCAACATCAGGATATCCGAAGAGTGCTCTGTCATTTTCTGGAGAGACGAAACGTACTCATGGAATGTCTTAGATGTGGGTACCACATTTAAACCAACAGATTTTCTGGGAAAATCTTCCCACCCAACAACTGAGCTCGCTGGACCGCTCGCCTTGAAGAAAGAACCAACCCATCCCATAGAGGCTCGGAAAGATTTTTCATTGGATACTCAAAAATAGTCCGATTCAATTGTTGAAAGAATAACACTGGAATGTCTCGCAATATTTCCTTCCTGTTTCAGCTGAACTCGAAGCTTCAGCAGCGAACCCATATATTTTTATACCGGACGCACTGTGTCAAAAGTATATTCCGTTTGTGCCTACGTATGTCTCCGCAGGGGGAATCATTTATGATTTTCGGGTTTGGCCAACCCGCGGACCCCAGCCAAATGTCTACCAATACATGATTCGGTCAAATTAGAAGTACAGCAACCTTTTGGGGAATGTACGCAAGTTAACCATACGACCTGCAATTAGTTGTATTCACACCTTTATCTTAAACGCCAACATGGTACAACGTGGGCCGTTTTAGCATTCTGCCCGGCCTTTTGGGTACGGCTGTTCGGGTAGTACCGTGTGGGCTATCTTTGGGAGGTATCTATGAGGTGAGCGAGCACCGGAACTCGACTCAGGTTCGCCGACTCGGTCCATACCCACTGATGAGGCCAAATGGGTACACTGTAATGTAATATCAGGACTTTAGTCTAGGACAATCCATTAAGATCAATAAATGATCAATATTCTATGAGAAAGCCTTCACGAGTACTCAAGATGAAAAATTTCGCTCGTTCTAATAAAATAAAGTCATTCGACTTCCTTTATATAATCAGTTAAGAGCTTCTAGTCCCAATACTGTGTGCCACCTAGTTCTACAATGTGCTACCTTCAAGCAATCAATTAACTACCGTTCTAGCAATGGATTCATTATGCATTCCGCGCACCAAGCCCACAAGTCCCAGCCCATTAAAATAAATTGCATTTGAAGTAGCAAAAAACAAAACAAACAATTAAGGGTGTTATAGACCGGCGAACCGGAAAATACAATACCCGGAAAATAGTAAGGAAAAGCTCTATTTGTTTTCAAATCGTTTGGAAAAAAAGGACCCAAGACCACGGGTTTCGCTATCAACATCCATGCCGAAACTCCTAGTGGTGCTGATCAATCCTACACACATTTCGTATCGTCTATCTCGAGTGGTTTTGGGTACCAACTACGTACGCACAAATTTAATATACCTAGCTTCAACACAAAGCATATCGATTATAACAACACCACACTTTGCTATAGTGGGAAATAAAAATAGTGAAAAAAGCCTAATAGACCCCCATAAGCCTATTGGATAAGTTTGTAAGAAAACGCATTAAACCGTTGCCTTCAACTGAAAAGTGGGAAAATTTCTTACATCCCCCCTCTAGCTAACAAACTTAAAAGGGAATGAGTTCTTGCCATCCGCACCCAAGCTTGATTGCGCATGTCATCAGCGGGAGTCGTATAATGCAAACGCCACCCCCCGAAAATGGCAAGGAGATTAAAGTAGAGCATTCCATGGAGCGTTCTTTGGCTTGAAAGAAGAAAAAATAGAGAGCAACGAGCGGTGGAAAATGAAAGTGCAGACCAAAAGCGAACGACAGGGTCAATGAACTCAAAGTTTCAAATAAGAAGCCGCAGTGATTCCGTTGGGCGGAAAAGCTAAACAGATGAATAATACTGATAGTAAAACTCCCCCCAAAAATGCCAAAATTACGTTCGATGGAAGTCACCCTCGTGAATGTTGGAAAGGAAATTTTTCAAGCTGAATAAAAAGCCTAAAATTTCAAAGTAATTTGGTCCAAACAATGCTGGCTTTCCTCTGTTAATATTGAGCATGCCTACATTTGGGGTAAGATTCTAATGAAATTACTCATTTTAATGCAAAGCTACATAGCAGGCCCAACAACCCCCCGAATTCCTTGAAATGTAACACTCAACGTCTTACACCAAGTTTTATCTTGTTTTTACATATGCAATTGAATTTTCTAGTTGGCATTAGTGGCGTTTCAAATAATAAAATTCTATCGTAAACCTTCGCGTTTCGACTACCTTCCTTTGACTCTCTTTGCACTCTTTCTCATGAGCCTGTTTTGTATTAAGAAATTCCTTTTATTTTTTTATATTTTTTACAATTTTTCTGTTTAAACTACTTAATAGTTAATGGTGATCCTATAATAATCCTATAATATCCCTCCTCATTTAATATGACGTGGTAACATACACGAAGCCGAATTTTAAAACCTTTCTTACTAAATTCTCCATACTTCCATACTTAGTAACCAGCACTGTGCTAGGTAGTATTTTGGTGACTCTTTTCCGTTGGATATTGAAAAAAATCCATTTATTTCTGTTTTCTTTAGGAAAGTTATCAGTAAAAATACCTTGTTAACATTTCAAGTAATTTTTGGTTAAAGATAAAATCGAAAAAAATGCATCAAAACGGAAAAATCCCCTCGTTCTGGCATCAGTGCATAGAATAAAATGTTAGCATGACGCCTATAATTCTCATTTGGTTTGTAAAATGGGACAATTAAGACTCGCAGAATTTCTGAAGATTTTTCGAGATGTGATGAAGCAAGATCGTGTGTAAGTTTGTCTTATTTATTAGCTCGATAGTTTCGATAGTCTAAAAGATCCATAATCGATAGTTTTAATAATCGATAGGTCCAGTAATAGATTATTTTGAATAATCGATATGGCCAATAATCGATATGGCCAATAATCGATATGGCCAATAATCGATATTTATTTAATCGGTAGGTTCAATAATCGATTTTTATTTAATCGGTAGGTTCAATAATCGATAGTTCGATAATAGATAGTTTATTTAATCGAAAGTCAAAAATATCGATTATTACAACAATTGATAGTTTCAATGATCGTTATTTTCAACTGTCGATATTTCCGATAATAGTTTCTAGAATCGATAGTTTCGATTATTTTGACAATCGATAATTTTGATAATCGAAAGATGATCTTTCGAGAAAAGAAGAACGCCCTCTGTCACCGCTAGCACCACCTTTTCAAAGCTAAAGTCAATGTCCATGAATCAAAACTATCGATAGTCTTCAAAAACCATTGATATTTCCGATAGTTTGAAACCATCGATAGTGCTATCGATTGTTTCTCCAGCTCTACTAGATGTCATTATGGCCGGAAGCTCGAAAATAATTTTGCGATTTTTTCCGACAAAATGGCGGCCATTGAAAAATGACCCATCGATTTCAGGGATATATTTTATTATTGTTCAGTGTAAAAAAAATATAGTAAAAAATTGTTTAAAACTATTATTGAGTTTCAGGCCATAATGGTGACAAATCTGCATCTAATCCACTCAGTTTCAATCTAAAATCGGTCCAGTTGAACTGGAGAAATCGTGGCCATCAGTTCAAAAAAAAGTGGCAAAAATGACTCAATTTTAGCGCAGACCTGGCTCGGCAAAGAAGTTTATATTGTATTCTAAACTATATCGAACTTCCAAAAATCTTTATACCACAATATTCTCACATATCCTAGCTATAAAAAATGGGGAATAAAAAATCGGGAAAAATTTTGTATCGATTCAAACAACTCGTTCAGTATGTTTAAATACCTTATTAAAACCATTAACTGTGAAAAAAAAAACTGTTGTCGAAGTATGTATTTATTTGTGTTAAAAGTTTTTATAACTCTCCAGTGAAATGAAATATTTCCAATTCTTATCAACTTTCCAAGTCAAATGGTTATCCAAAATGTTGGAAGTCAAGTTCTTCAAAGTACTTCTATAAAAAAAAACAAACAAACAAATAATCACTAAAAGCCAGAAGCTTTTCGTTTATCACTTAATTTGTGGAACGCAAGTCACAGAACATTCTTGCCCCACTATATTTCCCCACCTTAGAGACACAATTTCCCAACTTTATCCACGAACGAAAAAACAAACAAAAAATCCCAATTGGTCTGCTTGTTGTGCGCAAACGCTCCACAAAAATACCATCGTTAATTGAGACTGCGTCCAGCACTAGTCGGCTCCAAGCTGGCCTATGGGGAAATTACCTAATTTCCTGTTTTCATCAACACACCCTCACACACGTACACACTGCCAGAGAGTTCCTTCATATACACCCTGCGCTTCAATTTTTGTTTATTGCGTGGATTGCGTGACCCATTTTTGCTTACACTACAATCGAGTTCAAAGACCTCTTGATGCCAACAAATACAACAACTCAAGAGAACTCTTGTAAGTTGTAACAGCAGCAACAAGGAAAACGACTTCCCCTCAGCTCTTTGACTCTGACTTTGGCTCTGAAGCGCTGAAGCGCTGAAGAACGGAAAATACGGCATTCTGCGTGATTACCGCATCATTTTTTTTTTGTTTTTTTGTTTTTTTTGTTGAGGGGAATAGCGTTCCATTATGATTTTTTTTATGCTTTTTTGTGTATCCGATATTATGCCGGTCGGTCGTTGCGCTTTAAAGGCATTTTTATTTTTAATTTTTATTTTTTTTATTTCTTTGTTTTTGATATACACGAATGGATTGAAGCAGTGCAGCACTGCCAGTGCTGCTGGATAGTAGACAATATCGTGGATTTAAGATTTCCTTGACACTTTATTGTGGTGTTGACGGTGGAAATAATATCGATATATTGGGTATAGGTTGTCGCTCTATGGATGCGTACTAGTTTCTTACATAGATTCATTACATCGAATTTTTCAGAGGCCAACTTCAAGGAAAGATCTAAGATTGAAGCTGTTCTTTAGGTAATTCATTTGTACTCAGTATTGAAAGGATGCTGGTAACACAGCCAATTAAATTAAAAACATACAGACTGATTCTAAATATTCCCGGGGAGTGTTTCACTGAGGATTCCATTTTCCGTCTTAGTTTATGTATATACTTATGTATGTGGGCGTTTCAATTTCAATCATCTTTACAGGGTGTCCCAAAAACTTTTTGCACTATTAAAACACGCGCTAGGTTTTATTATTGCTTTTACACCTCTTCCCTATGTGGTACCGTTTGGGAGCTGTAGCACTTCAAAAAATCTTTATTTTTGTATGCAGAAAAGGCAGATTTTCCCCCGGGCCCGGGTTTTGTGAAGGGGCCCAAAATCGGCATGGGAGTTTTTGTTTTGTCGCACATTTTTGTGAGGGGACCCCGGAAAAAATCCTCCGGTCCCCAAATTTCTCTCTACGTGCCTGCTTGCGTTTGTCAAAGTCCGAAACCTGTCCTTCCGGGAAGAGAATGCCTATCGACGTCTGACTACGACATAGATAACACATTCCGTTGGAGTTTGACAAGTGGAGCTCTTGTGCTTTTAATTTGCTTTCCATTCCGCAAAAATTTTCTACAGTACGAATACGATTGCGAATCTCGAATATATTTTTGCGCCTCCATGGAACGACCTCTAATGGTCTTAGCCTAAATACACCACTGGCCTAACATCATGGTTTTCCGTGAACTCTTTACAAAAGGTCATGCCAATATTTATTTAGTTAATTCAAACTGAAAGTGCCTTATAAATAAAGAACTTAGATGCTAAAAGCTCTGGCAAAGGATTGATTCGGCTGGCGTCATGCAAATAATTGAACACAAAAGCCTTAAAATGGAATTAACAAGTAAACAGTGTTCTATCAAAAATACCTCTATATCCATGATAAAATTTAGTTAAAATAAAATTTTAAAAATTTCCTTTTCCATCGCAAAGCTCAAAGCTTAAAACAATACTCTTTTTAAGACCTTTTAGATGTCCGAAACGAGATTTTACGATTCGAAAAAAATCCTTTCCCTGCTTGCATCTCGTCTATGACAATTTTACTGTTTTCATTGCTAAAGTTCTTTGAAATAGTTATGTATAAGCAATAGAAACATTTAAAAATGGCGTCCAAAAATAAATTTTTTTTTTTTTTTTTGTTAGGCTAACATATCCAATTTATATCTCTTGCGCTAGTCTCTCACATTTATTTCTCAATCAACCCCAAACAGAGGGTAAGGCTTTCCCCACTCGAAGCAGCTTGAAAATTTTCGCTTCGTTTTCGCTTATCATCGTCAACTGCGTTGTCAGCGGGTTGGCATGTAATTTCGCTTTTCCTCATGAGGGTGGTTAGTGGATAGCTATAGGAAAAACAAAAGCAGTTCATACTTACAATAGTTTGACCCATTTTTTATAGCGCAGGTTACGACTTGTGTTTGTCTAGCAACAATAAACAACTTGAACTCGGGCACAAGCAATTAATGATAGAGTGCTTTATTTGCTCCACTGTTCGCATTGCAATATGGGGCGCTTTCAATAAAATGTAATAGAATTTAGTTAGTCTTATTATAGGGGTATCATATCCCATGTGCGTGTTCTGAAGAGCTGAAAACGTAGATGAAATGCCATCCAGCATGGAAAATACTATGCATTGAAGCTTTCTAAAATTCAAAATAATAAATTAAATAAGTATATAAAATTATGGAGCCTGGATATCCGATAGAGAGCAGCACTTTCATGTCGTTATCAAAATCGACGATTTTCCATGAATTCTTTTGAACCCAAACCACCACCAAAGAAAAAGTTCTTCGGCTTCGGTAGCATTGAACGAGTGCCTTTGCACACTCCACTCTGTGTGCTCAACTTACTTCAATGAAAGCGGTTTTTGGTGGGTGGTTGGGCTGCATTGGGTTGGGTTGTGTTGATTTCTGTTGTGCGTTCATTCTGCCTTGTTCTAACGCAAACAGCCAGATGAGATGAAAACACACAACTCCATTCTACTTCATATCAGCTCGCTAAGAAGCTATAGCCGAGCTCCCTTCGCCTTTGACTGAACGTAAATGGCAAATCGCTTTGGATTTCGGTGGAAAACTGGAAAAGTCAGCAATCACGAAACGAAAGCGGCAACAACAGAAAGTTCATTGAACTCCATACGAAGCGAGTGGAAATCCACTTTGGACGCGTTACTTTCGTTTTCAAACATTCAACTCGTTGTGCTTTCGTGTCGCACAAACGATTTCGTGGGGAGTTGGTTGGGTCGGAATAAGAAAGAAAAACTGAAAAGGAAAAATCAATGGAAAGAACTTGGTGGTGGCGCTATACAATATTCTCGTGGGTTCTTTCGTATTGATAATTTTTCTTTTTGGCAAAAAAAAAAAAAAAAACAAACAACAACAAAAATTCCACACGTAGGCCAAGAGAAAGCAAGGCGACAGCAAGTTCTTTGCCACTGCACGTATCCCATTTGCTTTGGCAATTAATTTATTTTGAGGGGTTCTTGAACTTTTTCTTTTATAAATGTTTGGTGTTGGTGTTTTCCCAAATGTGAGTTCTTAGAGCTGATATGACGTCGTGCTGGAAAGCTTTTTTCTTCGAACTTCTATTTGGATTCGTGCGAGCCTCCGGCCTATTCTTTCATAATGCAACAGAATATCGTGTGTACCTATTGAAGAGAAAGCTATGAGGAATAAAAAGGATATGAATATCTTATCCACCTTCTCCCCACCTATTGAATGTATACTCCAGGGATGGAAATTTCGAAAGGAAATGCTCATATCAGGCTATTGATCAAACTTAGAATTATAAAGTTTGGACCCTAAGCCCGAAGAATAGAAACACAAATATGAAGTTTCTGTGCAATTTATTTTCATGCCCGCTGCTCGTTAAAAATGTCCTTAACTGCCTTTTTTTTACCATTTGTATTAATATTTTCTTTCACTGAATTTTTAATTGCAATGGAAAACAAAATGGTTAGTTGATAAAAGTTTTGAAAAATTTAGTGCATTTTTAACGCATTTTTTGCGATTTTAGGGCATATTTTCTGAGCCTTTGATATGGGTCCTTTTTTGTACTACATTTTCTTAGTTAAGGATATGCTTTTGTTTGTACCTATAAACAAAAAAGTTTCCTTTTTTAAGATTTCTTATATACCTACATATATTTTTTTTTAATAAGACATAAAAAAAGTAGGTCTGGGGGCGTGATAGCGGCTGTTCATGTTGTCTGAAATAATAAAATCGAATTAGTTATTGTAAAGTGTGACTCTTTTCCCTTTGGATATTGAAAAAAATCCCATTATATCTGTTTTCTTTAGGAAAGCGATCAGTAAAAATCCCTTCTTAACATTTGAAGTGATTTTTGGTTAAAGCTAAAATCTAAAAAAATGCCTCAAAACGGAAAAAACCCTCGTTCTGGAATCAGTGCATAGAATAAAATTGTAGCATGACGCCTATAATTCTCAATTGGTTTGTAAAATGGGACGCTTAAGACTCGCAGAATTTCTGAAGATTTTTCACGACGTGATAAAGCAAAAACGCGTGTAAGTTTGTCTTATTTATTAGCTCGATAGTCGATAGCTTAAATAATCGATAGTTTTAATAATCGATAGGTTCAGTAATCGATTGTTTTAATAATCGATAAGTCAAATAATCGATTATTTCAATAATCTGTGGGTTCAATAATCGATAGTTAGATAATCGTTAGTTTATTTAATCGATAGTCGAAAATATCGATAGGTTCAACAATCGATTGTTTCAATGATCGTTATTTTCAACAATCGATAGTTCGGATAATAGTTTCTAGAATCGATATTTTCGATTTTCGATAAATTTGACAATCAATAATTTTAATAATCGAAAGATGAATTTTCGAGCGGCTCTGGCCCTTATCTAAATAAACGCATTTTTCTCCAGGTCTAAAGAATTTGTGAATTGCCAAATATATTCAAATTTCAAAGTGGAATAATATGCACAGGTGAGACTGTTCCCATAGAATATAAAAGTTTGTTGTTTGAAATAATAAAATCGAATGGATTATTGTAAAGTTCGTCTGTCATTATCGTCCATACCAGAATGAATAAATTTCATTGAGATAAAAAATGGTGGCTTATAGAAAAACAAACATCGAAAATCTTGATTTGTTTTTTGTTAAAAATATTTTTTAAAAACTTAGAAAATATCAAGCATGTGTTAGAATCCGAAAGCTGACGAAATCGGAATTAAAATCGACCAATATTTCATATAGAATTTACAGATTTTGTTGGTTTTGGCTTTAGGTCGGAACTGCTATTAGATCTTAATTGCGCAGATCGCCATTTTATCCGTCTTTGTCTAATGAGACTATTACATACATAAGTGTTTCGATTAGATTAATCCAAGAGTATAATGCTCAATATCACCAAAAATCGTATGTAGATTTGGAAAATTGCTCCTAGGATTAGAGGGCCTTAAATTTTTACCAGTAAGTCGAGAAAAAATTCTATCAGAAACGTCATCGTAGAATGTTAATTTACAATTTATGGCTTTTAGAAAATTAAATTCATGAAGAATTTACTGATGTTAATTAAGCGTCAAAGTCAAAAATTCGAAATTTATTGTTTTTACTAAGCCATTTTTATAAAAAGTCATATTAACACATACTTTTCTAATTTCTTCAAAATTAATAATTGACTTCAAATCTGACATTGTCAACCTTATTAGCGTTTACCTCGAAATAATTTATACAAATGGAACTTTTTTTAGTGAGAAATTCTAAAACAATGCTTACAATGCAGTCCAGATAAGAAAATTTTGTTTAAATTTACGACTTAACTCGAAAATTGGTAATTTTTTCTAGAATTATTGATTTTAATTTTATTTTCCTAGTAAACGCTAATTATAAAATGTACACAGATTTAAGTAATTAATATGAATTGAAAAAATGAAAATATTTTAATGACTTTTTCATAAAATGCTCCAAGTAAAAAAAAAGATTTTTCCAGAATTTTTGCTTTACCGAATGGCTTAATTCTTACATGAATTATTTGCCAAGCCATAGAATTGGCTTAAACCGTAACAGTTTTTTTTCTACATGAACGTTATCGTTTCTCGATTACTGCACTAGCTCAATCTTAGAGCATTTTCATCCCATACGATTTTGGTCGATATGAGCCAACCTCTTCGATATACATCTTATAACACATGTAATGAATTTGACTGAAATTCCGATTCCGTCAGTTTTCGGATTCTAGAACATGCCTGTATTTAAAAAAAAAAAGCAATTTTAGTACGGAAGATATTAATTGTGAATGAGTGGAAGAAAATTAATAAATTTCATAGCAGTCGGATAAATACATTTTGTTTGAAAGACTTCCAAGAGCGGAAAAAGTTGCTTAGGCCGATTACAAGTCTTTACCTTTTTACACTAGAATTTCGGTCTGAATTTTTCACAGCATATCTCAATAGGTTTAACTATCGAGATATGAAAAAAAAATGGACTTTTCAAAGTGGTCACATAAGAATAGCTCCTAAAATTAAGCTGATTAGCTTCACAATTTCGATGCATACTTGCTCTTGCAGTCACACATCACATAAATGGCTCATTTAGTAGTCAAGATTTTTAAATTTGACCTAATGCTCGGTTTCGTTTTCGGTTACTGAATGGTTCGGTTCACGTTTTAATTTCGGTTATGAGATCGAATATTTCGCCAAAGAGATCTTCAATATAAGGAAAACAAGTCCGCAAAGAATGAAGCAATTCACCCCAATAATCTTCAGTCCATGAAACAAAACAATCTTATGATCTTCTACATAGAGAATAAAAAGTTCTATTAAAAAATTATTAATTTTCCAATACAAAATAAATTTATCGACTAGAATTTTTCGATTCTACTACTAGTGACAATCATAATATGATTATTTCTTTACATAAAGTTATAAAAATAAATTAATACCATAATTCTGAATGAAAAGCTAAAATCCTTACTGAAGGTTTTTCTTAAAGACCTCTAACTAAGGGGAAATTCCAAGCCAAATTCACGTTTCTCCTGTTCTAATGCTCTTCAAACTCCCTTCGACAAGGTTTATTGACCCCATCAAATTCGAATGGAGCAGCCAAATCGACAACATCCACAATCATCTTTTATTTGCTTCTATTTTCGCTTTTCCAGACAACGGAAGAAAGCTAAGGGAACGTTCAAGTGCCAGCATTGGCCCAAGCTTTTTTGAGTTCCCAGTCGACAAAGGGCGCATACGCACGCATTCCACAAGCTCGTACATACGAACATAAATGTTTCCGTAAACTCGCGGGCATTGACACTGACACAGTTCTGCCGATTGTGTACAGCAGCAATTCCTCCGTGCTTCCACTTGCGCCTGAATAAATTCCCAAACGTGCTTGCTGAGACATTCATTTTTGTCGTTGTGTAAATAGATTTCCCTTTTTTTCTTAGCTCTGAGATAAATGGTCTCTATGTCGACCGAAGCCTAATAATTCGTTCGGTTGAGTGAGTCGCTTTCCATATGCATGCGTTTAATGTTCCTATAACAGCCTCTATTGCTTTTAAAACTATCGGAATACATATCTAACCACTTGCAAATTCTATTTTCCGATTCTAGTTGGTAGTTTAATTGTTATAAAAAAAAATTTGGAAAACCCATTTTCCCTGAACTTGCCTGAATAGCTGAAAGAGTCTCTCAGAGGAGCAAAGATTTGAAAAACATAAAAAATATTCATAATGCCATTGAAGTAAAACAATCATTTTTAAAACAACCCGAGAAACGACAAAAGGATCAAAAGCGAGAAGAAAATGATCTATACTCTTTGTTTCTGTTCTCATTGGGTCTAATGAATATTTCTGGTTCATGTCTATAATTTATGTATCTACCTAAATTTGGTTGTTGTCTAATCTACAAATTTTCGATATTAGAAGAGACAAAGAGTTTCGATAAATCGAAACTTATATCGAAACTCTTTGGTACACCTATGTACATTTTGTTGCTTTGTCTTGCTCGGTCTTTTAATTTAATAGATTTTTATATATTCCTGAATTATATACAGCCCTTTTCTAAATCTCTAATTCTCCGCTGAAAAAGGAATGCCTTCTAAGCGTCAATAATAGAAAAAATGTGAGTCCTCTGCTTAAAAACATTCGAGATTTTTACTGCCTTGATATTCGTACAAAGGAAATAAAGGAGTTAACATCATTTCTAATTCTGAATTAAGATTGATATCAAAATCCATAAAATCAATTTGGTATTCATAAGGTCTTCTAAAATCCCTTTTCAATTTATCCCCAGCTAAAATGAGTAGTTTAAGCTCTAAAAAATATACTCAATTAAGCTGGGGATAAATTTTAAAGGTATTTTAGAAAACCTTTAGAGCTGGAGAACTATCGATAGTTGCGACCATCGATAGTCTGAAATACCGATAGTATCGATAGAACTATCGGAAGATATATTTTAAAAGTTAAACTAATTAAATATCAACAATTTGAAAGTTTTAAATTTAATTAATTAAATTAATTAATTGAATTAAATTAATGGTGGTCCTATAATAATTTAATAAAGTACTGTGCATAAGTATCCCTCCTCATTTAAATATCACGGGGTAACATACACGAAGCCGAATTTTAAAACCTTTCCTATACGCTTGCCACACGTAGATCAAAATTGAGCAATTTCAGAATATTCAATTCTCTATACTTTGTAACCAGCACTGATGATAGGCAGTATTTTGGTGACTCTTTTCCCTTAGATATTGAAAAAAATCACTTTATTTATGTTTTCTTTAGGAAAGTGATCAGTAAAAATCCCTTGTAAACATTTCAAGTGAGATTCGGTTAAAGATAAAATCGAAAAAATCCCTCAAAACGGGGAAAACCCCCTCGTTCGGGCATCAGTGCATGGAATAAAATTATGGCATGACGCCTATAATTCTCATTTGGTTTGTAAAATGGGACACTTAAAACTCGCAGAATTTCTGAAGATTTTTCACGACGTGATGAAGCAAGAACGTGTATAAGCGTGTCTTATTTACTGGCTCGATAGTTTTGATAGTCGAAAGTTTTCATAATAGATAGGTTCAATAATCGATTATTCCAACAATCGGTATGTTTAATAATCGATAGTTAAAATTATCTACAATCGATATTTCTGATAATAGTTTATAGAATCGATATTTCCGATTATCGATCACTTTGAAAATCGATAGTTTTGATAATCGAAAGTTGCATTTTCGAGAAGCTATCGCTCTTATCTACATCAAGGCATTTTTAGGTATTTGTGCATTCCAAAAAGAAATCCCTCTTTCTACGCCAGCACCACCTTTCCAATGCTAAAGTAAATGTCCATGCATCAAAAATATCGATAGTCTTCAAAAACTATCGATGCTTTCGATAGGATTAAGCCATCACTTGTATCGATAGTGCTATCTATTGTTTGTCCAGCTCTAAAGAGTTTTTAAATTGCCAAACATATTCAAATTTCAAAGTGGAATAATATGCACAGATGAGATTGTTCCCACGGAATGTAAAAGTTTGTATTTCATATAAATTTTTCGATACCCAACAATTGAATCGTATTTAATTTAAAGAGAAATTTATTTTTATCATTTATATAAAAATTTATAAAATTGAATTTCAGTGATTTTTTCTTGCTGCGTACGACAGTGTGGACTTTTTTTTTGCATTAAAGGAGGATACATTTTTTTCCAAAGTGTATAAATCAGTTGAACATTGGATACATAAAAAACAATTTTGTTGTAAAGTCATACAACGATAAAAAATATTTTGCCTTTTAGAAGTCACACACAAATGCCGAAAAGAATAAGAATAAAAAATTTTGTGACAGAAATAACTCAAATTTGAAGAATTAATAATAGAATGTTCCAAATAATTCCTTATCATTTACACAAACACCGATTGAATAAGTTAGAAACTACTTGATAGAGGGAAATGTTTAGTTTCAGATAATTTTCTGGACTTAAGATTCTATTGCGTAGGCACTGGTGCTACTGGTTGTGGGGCCAATCGGCTCACAAATGCAATTCCACTACGTAAGATCTTTGCAATAATCGGCGGCGATCGATATGCTAACGATTCTATTGTCATGCGGAGCTCGGTGAAAGCATTTCGGGTGTATGGGTTGCGACGCGAACTGTAACGCAGCACAAGGAAATGATAATAAACGATAGGAGTCATCAATCCAG
The DNA here is from genome assembly GCA_020466095.1 of Chlorops oryzae. NCBI lineage: Eukaryota > Metazoa > Arthropoda > Insecta > Diptera > Chloropidae > Chlorops > Chlorops oryzae. The sequence continues at coordinate 82,579,314 of CM035807.1, forward strand.
CTTTTCCCCTGAAATAAAAGGAAATAATTTCATTCAATTATTCCAACTAACTGAACAGTATAATATTATTTTAGCAATGGTTTAAAGATTTCGTTTTTAGAAGAATTGCAGCCAAATTGTAACTTAGTTGTCTCCACAAGATATTTGTCCTCATTTCGAGGTCAAAAAAGTTTTCACCATTGCTTGTTTTGTGACTGTACTTACATAAATGTGAAAATAACACAGAGCGGCATTATGAATATTTCCGAAAACGCAGCTGCCTTCAGTATATTTGCGGCTTGAAACTCAACCAGTGAGATCAAAAATCGAGCGCCGCACCATGAGTTTTGACCGATGAGCTACAACACAAAAATAATTAAAATAAATTATTTTATAGAATCTAAAATTATTCGGTAAATAATAGATCACAACTGCTTACGTCCAACAGTTTGAGCGAATAACTAGAAGCGTGAAGTATTGCAAAAAGTACAACTGGCACAATTATCAGAAGTGTTGGTTGTACACTGACAAAAATAAGAGAATACATTATGTAGTGGCAGGAGTCCTCTGCCATTAATTTCGCTAGGAATTCCCGTGAGAAATTGAAACTAGGCAACCGCTGATGTAAGCGCAATGCGGATGTCGCTGCACTAGCCAATAATACTTTATGAAAGGCGCTTTGTTGATTGCTAAAAAAAATTCGGATTAGATTCAATAAAAGAAGCACAATAATTGGGAAATTTATTTAAATTACCTGAATATGGGCAGAACGTAACTTATAGAAATCAAAATTGTTAAGAGACGTGTTGCCCATAAGGCCCCATCGACTTTGTTCTCTTTAAAATGCGTGAGCAATCTTTCGGTTGCATTGCTGGTTTGTTGTGTTGGCGGTGTTTGCGATCCTGATGTTGTGTCTTTATTGTTCTGGGGTCTATCACCAGTTTCGTCACTCATTTTTTACTTCAACTGTGATATCATAAACAATAAGAAGAATCTAAAAAAAAAGAACATAAAAATTACATTCATTGAGAAATATAAAAAGATAGAATATTATGTATAAAATTTCAATCAGAGATATGTCATGGAAATTGAATCGATTTAGAAGTTTGTCGAAATTGAAAATCGATATCGATTTTAAATAGTGACATAAAATCGTCTATTTTGTTTTTTTTTTAATTAAAATTTTCGAGAAAGATGAAAGTTATATTCGGAAAAATCTCACAGCTTTCAACAGTTGTGCGTATTGTTTGTTAACCCTTTAATGGGTGATAGATACATTAAAAAATTCGAATATGGGTTATCGTTTGCGATAAAGGGTTAAGTGAGTTCTGTTAAACATCAAAAGTTTCAATGAGTTCCAATTGGAGAATTGGAAAACGAGTGAAATCGGAGACAAATCATTTTCGAAAATGAAACCGAGATAAAAATTCACAAGAGGAAATATTTTGTCGATTTCAAAATCGATTAGAACAACTATCGGTTTCCATGTCACCTCTGAATAGTTTGTTCCGTAAATTTTTCCCCTCGTTCAAAATGAATAGTTTTAAATAATTTTACAACGGTTTATTCCCACGGAACTACTGTTGGAGAAACAAAAAATTCTTATTAACAGGCTGCTAAGAGAACGACAAAAAGAGAGAAAGAGACAATAAAGAACACGTTGTATGCGGGTTGAAATGAACGTGGATTTTGTTTCCATTGCGATGACTAAATTGATGACTGCTCATATGATTTTTGTTGTTGTTTCCGTTTATATCTGACGCTCGGTTTGTAATGAATTAACAATAAAATGAGTACACGTAAGTCAACTTGGTCTGCATGGTTATGAAGCGACATTACAGTTATTTGATAAGAAAAGATAAAAATAGCTATTTTAAGTCCTCAATATTTTCAATTGATTTCCAAACGAATCCGCGTTAAATGTCCTATTCGTACTGAAAATAATTCAAAGACTGTTATATACCGAAATTTAAGTCTTAATAGGCTATCATTAAGAAAGTTGAAACCTAAACTAAGTTGGAATTAAAATTTCTCTCAAACAAAAACTGACATCATCTCTTGAAGTTGCGAAAGTTTTTAATTGCCCTGCAGCAATTCACAAAGTGATAATGACGACTTTTCCATAGGTATGAGTATTCATGAATTCTAAATGCCCAAAAAAAGTAGGTTACAGAATCAAATAGAACAGCCCGAACAGGAATTCACGCAGAATTTGGAAATTTCGTTGGTTTTTTTTATGAATCGGAAATGCTGTTTGCTCTTAATGTCATCCAATCTAAATTTATTGGTTTGTCTATGAAAGTTAAATGAAATTTACATTGAATTGAACAATTCCGCCAAAATATTTAAATCAGGACTAACCGAAACCGGCACTTTGACACTTTAAGCTTTGACTCTAAAAATATAATCTTACTCTGGAAGAAGCCAATGTTATTGAAGAGAAAACATTTCAAGTGAAATTTTATAGCCGCACTGTTGTTTCTCTTGAACTTTTCGAAATTGTACTTTGACATTAAGCAATTAAGGTTCGCTTTTCACATCAAGTGTTCGAGTTAAAGTATGAATTTATATTTTAATTGTTTTGATTTGAAACAATTTATATAGGTACGCTCCCTGGAAATGTTCAGTTCTATACCCGGTACACTCGGTGTCGTGGGCATATTGCGTTTGTGTGGTTGTGTGTAACACCCAAAATAAGTCGAAATAGACCATACAAAATATATATAGAAATGATCAGCGTCACCAAGAGATTCGATTTACTCATGTCCGTCCGTCCTTCCGTCTGTCTTTCCGTGTATAGTTTTCTTATCGAAGGAGTTGAGACATGAAAGGACAAGTTCAGAATCGATCATTTGAAGTAGTAAAAAAATCGTAAAAACTGCTCTTAAATTTTGTCAATTATGACTTTATAGAACTAGATTTGCGATAACCGTAACTGGTTCCGTTGTTTTCACATTTATTTACAAAGTTTCAATTAAACTGTGGCGCTTTAAAATCAAAAATTTAGAAAAGAAACTCTTAAAAATTGTAAAGTATTGGAACATATTTACTTTATAAGGGTGGGATTTCCCTCTCCTGAATCTGAATACGCAATCCGTTTTTTGGGGTCACGTCTAGTTAAATATATATTGCGTTTTTGACCCAATTCGGAGTATCTTTTTTTTTTTATACTTATTTTGACACTTAAGGCCACAAGTGTTGCCACATTAACCAACATGCTTTTAAATTGAAATTGTTGAAATCTCATAATTCTTTACGGTAATTCTTTAGTTATTTGAGAAGACAGGTGAGACGAAGGGAAATTTTCCCTCCCCCTTGCTTTTCTCTCCAAATATTACAATTAAAACTACCGTTTTCTTTATTTAAAAGAGGAAAATAATTACCGATTAGTAAATTTGTTGCAGCAAATATAGGTCTGGCAGCGCTACTCATTGGCTGTCAGCAATTTTTTGTAGTGTTTTCATACAAACTTTAAACTGCTATATCTCCTAACATAGACGCGACCCCTGAAAAGGGTTTGGAAATTACGATTTGGAAGAGTGAAATTTCAGGAACGCCCATAAAGTAAATATTCGACAAAGTACTCCAATATGGTAAAATGAAGAGAAAATGTTTCACTCACTTTGGTCTCCGGCGATTTCTCTATGAGTGATGCTTAAGTATTCAGATAACCAAATGACCAAAGTAGCCAGTACTTTTTGCGTATCGGTGTTCAGTACTACATTTTTTAAGAGCTGCCATCTTAATAGTTATTGGGGATTCATAAGTCGCCGTTCATATAAGGCGACAAATCATCGGCGACAAAGTTGGTTTGACCACTGCTGTCACACTTGGCATTTTCGCGCCAAAACTGGTAATATTTCACATGGCACCGTTTCACTTTTTTATTGAAGTTGGCTCATTATTGGCTTTCTTACGCCAAGAGTTAAATTACTCAGTATCCAATACAAAGCGAAAAATATTTCGCCTTAGCACTTAAAATTATCGAAGACACTAAAAATTAAAAGCTAAAAGTGAAGCTTTAAGATTAAGGTCCATTTGCTACTGTTTCGGTTAAAGTTTATCGTCACAATATGCTCTAAAAATGTCAGCATATTCATACAAATTTTTTGTTTTTCGAACCGATTTTTGCCCGATTTTAACGCGCTGATTTTCTTTGGTCTTATTCTTCTATCAGCGAGACATTTTAGACCCAACGATTTTTATTGAAGTTGCTTTCCTGTTTTCTCCTTTGGTAATTCTAGTCTACTTGTTTGAAAATGCATACAGATTTACCTTTGTTTAAGTGAAATCAAAACTAAAAAAAAAGGTAGCGCCTAGCGATGCCAAATGGTATCACTGAAATGGTTCATTTTCTGTCATTCCCATACCTGAACCAGTTCATATTTCATTTTATTTTTTATATTTATTTTTTTCAATTCAGGCGCTACCGGGTTAAACTTAAGAAAAAATCAAAACTCTTCTTGTCAAACTAATATGAACAAGCAAAACTGTAAAAAATTTTTTTACTAAAAATAAATGTCACAAATCGTCACAAAATCCTAGGTACGAACGATTTGTACCCGTTCCCGCCCGTCACCCGTCCTTTCCGACATATTTCAGGGATGCATTTCTAAGCAATTTTGGAATTGTCCAATTTATGACGAAATTGGTTTGAAAATGAGCTCATTTTCGGCAAGAAGTGAACGTCCGTAGAAGATTGGGCGACTTTTGTCGCGACAACTCGTAGTTTTATGATGAGAGACCCACAGGCGACACATTCCCCTCAAGTGACCTATCCACATTCGAGCATGCTCGTGCGAGCGGCTCGGCTCTATGCAATGCTCGATCGTAAGTTGTGATGTTGGCGAGTCAATTCATCAACCAAACTTCACCACACACGATCAAGCATTGCATCAACGCGAGCCGCTCGCACGAGCATGCACGAATGTGGATTAACCACTTCACCTACAACCCATGAGTTGCCGCGAAAAAAGTCGCCTAATGTACATTCGGACAAATACTATCGAAATTGCGCAATTTCGGGTACTGTGAGAACATGCTATAAAAATACACATTTGATGAAGTATCCTTCATGAGGGAGCGTGGACGGGGCCCTCTGAATTCGATTTGAATGCAACTCGGCGTCTCAATCTTTGAGTGGTCAAGCTGAAACCATTCCCCCCTGCGAATACATACCGTAAATTGGTTAGATTCCGTTCGAAATCTGAATTCCGTAAAAACAATTTCAAATGGAACAAGATGATGAGATAAGCCTGCCCGCAGACACCTTAAAAATTTTAAACGAATTTCTTCAAGAGAAAGCACAAAGAGAGCGTACCGAGCTCGAAAGCAAAAACTTTGAAGAAGATTGGGTGAGGAGTTTTATTGTTTATAAACAAGAAACACTGTGTATGCAAAACCATTAAGGAAGATACCAGTTTTCTTATAGATTTTTTAAAATTTGTATTTTGATCTTATACGACCTTCAAATGTTCTTTTCAAAAATCAAAAAAGTAGGCGTGGCATAAGACAGTGTCCGTAAAATCTTTAATCTAGTTCCTTTGTAACAAAAATTTGTTCATGTGCTTTTAATTGAAAATATAGGTACCTACCTACTATAACTTTGCGTTTTGATCTCTTCAGCAACTTAGCCAATTTTGGTATAGTGAAGGTACCAAATCAACTTTGGGACACGCGATAAAACAATTGGTAGATCAAAACCTCGATAGCTATTCTATTGCGCTGCTTTCGTGTCCATCATTGTATAAAACTGTCAAGGGAATACATGACGACGGTAATTACCGAATATTTATATATTTTCTCATAGCCTTATATACTATATTTTCAGTTAAAATATTCGAGTATGACCGAAGATTTTCCGCATTCGGAGATGATTTTGTTTTTTACGATTTCAATGAAGCCGAAACACCCAACCATTTGAGCGATCATAAGAACTCATACGACCTAATTATTGCCGATCCTCCATTCTTATCCGAAGAATGCATTACAAAAATATCGAAAATCATAAAAAACTTACAAAAATCGAAAGGTAAAATAATTTTTTGTTCCGGTGAAGTGGTTGCCCCTGTACTAGCTAAAACATTGACCGAAATACGGAAATGCAAGTTCCAACCTGAACATGAGCGTAATTTAGGCAATGAATTTTGTTCTTATGCGAATTTCGATTTAGATGCTTTAATTCATTCTTAGAAATTCTTGTTAATTTAATAAAAAAAAAAATAAAAAAATCTTAGTCGTATTAAAAAAATAAATATTCTCTTTTTCTTATTTTCTTTTTTGCTTTCAAATTGCATGCGAGACGAAAGTTTATTTGCTCGATCCGGCGTCTTTGCGTTGCTGTACCAACTCGCGCAGTCCATCTTCTTGTTCCTTGAGAGATTTGATAAGAAATTCTTTCTTCTTTGAGAGTAAATCAATTGCTTTATCGCATTTTTCCTGCTTCGTCTTCAAGTCGCTGCGCATATTCTCGACATCAGTTAAAACAAACATCCGTCCAACCGAAAGGTATACCCTTTAAAAAATCACAACGCATCATTTCTGCATTCAAAATGTGTGAAATAAGTCAGTTACTCACTTGGTCTCGTCGGTTAAATCGCTCGTGCCTTTTTCCGTTAGAATGTACTTTTGTTTCCCAGTTTTGACCATGTCGCATTTCATATCGATCATGTTCATTTTCTTCGTTGTTTCTATTTTGTTTATTTGCATTTCGGCGAAAGCCTGAAAGATTATGTAGCGGAAAGTTTCTATTATTTAAGTGGCTGCACTCGACATTAGCCATAATTTAGTTAATGACTTAGGAGCCTTAAGGAAGTCACTTATGTGCACTTAACCCGTTTAAAGAATTTATTTTTCTCTTGTAAAGGTACTTTTAAGCAAATTTATTTTGAAAAACTTTTGCTCTAGACAAAACGTCTTAAGTGCACTATCTACCTTCTTGATTTAAAAAAATTTTATTGCAAATGGTGCTGTTTTAAGAAACTATGCGGCAAGTTGGAAATTTTTTTATAGGAATTAAAGTTAATTCAAAATACGGAAAATAGTGAATACTTATCTTAAAACAGCAATTGTTGACTTAAGCTATTCTTCCATATGATCAAAGATTTGATGCACATTTTACATAAAATACTTCAAAACTTTTTGTCCTACCTTTTTCAGTTCCAAGTCCATTTGAGCCATCCTAATAAGCGTATTGAATGCAGAGCTTTATTACTAACGATTTATGCCTAAATAAAATTCTTGGTTACTCCTTTGACAGCTCACATGTGTTTGAATGCGAATTGTTGTCTTTTTGATTGGCGATGCAGGGTTGTATTTGAAATGAGATTTCTTTTTTTCTGATGTTTTAAAAAATTCAGGGACCCAAAATAATAATTATTTATGAATTTTGAATTTTAAAAATCGATATAAAATAATTTATATTTTAAAAATTAGTATTTAAGTGTTATTCTTAGAGTTTTATTTTTTGATCAAAAAACAAAAATTAATTCTCAAGTTTTATTTTTTGATCAGGAAATAACAATTATTTTTCGAGTTTTATTTTTTACTCAGAAGATAAAACTTATTCAAGTTTTTTAATGTTATATGTTATTATTTAATAGTAATAATTTAACTCGTGAGTTAAAAAATAAAAGCCCTAATTTTGCTTTATCAGTAAATAAAAATGTTTTAGAGTTTTATTTTGTGCTCGGATGATAAAAATTATTTTTGGAGTTTTATTTTTTACTCAGAAAATAAAAATTATTTTTCAAGTTTTTTGTTTTACTCACAACATTATGCAAACACAAGTATTATGCAAATATTTTTTGGATTTGAATTGTGGTTGCCGATTTCGCATCTAGCCTTTTTCATTTCCTCGTGTTCATCATCATCAGACTCTTCATCACTTTATCCTATTTCAGGCGTTATCTTGAAGAAAGTGGTAATATACTTATGCAAGAGTTTTATTTTTCTGAGTAAAAAAAAAAAACTCAAAAACCAATTTTTATTTTTTGAGTAATAAATAAAAATCTAAGATAAATTTTTATCTTCAGAGCAAAAAATAAAATTCGAAAAATAATTTTTATTTACTGAGTAAAAATTAAAAATCTAAAAATAAGCTTTTTCTTCTGTGTAAAAAATATAACTCGAAAATTAATTTTTATTTCTTGATCGATAAATAAAACTCTAAGAATAAGTTTTATCTTCTGAGTAAAAAATAAAACTCAAAAAATAATTGTTATTTTCTGATTAAAATAATAAAACTCTTAAAATAATACTTAAATTGTAATTTTTAAAATATAATTTATAACAGTTATGGTCCCTGAAAAAATTATGATAGCGACGGGGACACTATACTTTGCATTTTTCATATTTATAAATTTTAAAAATATTCATTTATATATATTTTTTTATATTTTATTTTTCATGAATAGGAGAAAAATATTTCAGCCCGTTTCTTAATAGGTAAATAGGCTGTAAAGGCACCATAATCGAAAAGATTTTTATGTAGCACAATCCAATAAAAACAACATAAAAGTATTCTTAAAAAATTTTTTTTTTAATTAAAAAATTTTAAAGTTGATCAGCACAAAAATTGTGAGTTAAATTAATTGTAAATTTATTGTTAAAATATGTAAATTTTAAATGTGGAAAAATAAAATGTTCCCAATAAAATAGACTGCCTGAGGGAGACTGCAAAACTAGGAGGAAAGAGGGAGGAGTTTTTGATTTGCCTCAAATTTTCCGACCATTAAATTCGCCCATATAACACAAAATATAATGAAGCTCGTCGTGGAAAATGTTTGGGGGTATTAATGACTGGTAGACATGGTAATATGGGGTTTCCCTCATATGTGCATTTGCCTCGAAAACTCGTAAATCAAGAAGCCTCTAAAATGAAAAAATGATATTTTGTATTAAAAATTTCACATTTTGCTCTTACATTTTTCCATTTGTAAAGGAATATCCTAAATGATTCATATTGCACGCAAAGTCCAATGCCCCATAGCCAAACTGGTAACTAATTTGAAAAATATAAAATTTTTCATTATTATTATTTTCCAATAAACACTTTCTCATGATCACACATAATTTGGCATGTGTATTTTATACATCTTCTTCTCATTCACATAATTTTTAGTTCGTCCAGTTTTTTTCTTAAAAGAATAGAATTCAGACGATGCATGCACAAAAACTGCCCGTTGAAAAACAAAACTGGAATATCGTGACGAAATAAACGCAAGAAACGCACATTTTCCTTTCGATCGATAAAGACTTTCTCCAATTTGCATTCATTGGAAAAATTATTTTCTAGTTCTTCCAATAGGATATCACAAAGATGGCATGTATCTTTGGTGAACAGCGTCAAAAGCGGAGGACTAACCTTCGTGTTCGTACTGTAATATCGGAAAACTAAAATTAATTTATAAAATCAATTTGAATTGCAAAACCAAACTTACTTTTTAAGTAGATACACTCCGGTTGAGCCATCTTTCAAAGAATGCAGTACAGCACAGCCGAGCTCTCCAGGTTTAAGGCAATGTGCTAAGTGTATGATGTGTAAAGCAGCAGAACTCCTCAATGACTGAACAAGAACTCCTGGTACGCTATTTGTGCGGACACAATTTTTGTTTAAGCCCAAGTTAACAGCTAAATGATCGGAAAATGTTGAATCCGAAGAGGTTATTTCCCAGTAAACGACATCTGACAAATTAAGTCTCAACTTATTAAACAGTTCCCTTATCATTGCAGGTTGATCGTCCCCCGAATGGGAGAAATGCGCTGAGTCAACAAGATGTGCTAATGGCTTTATATTCAAGTTCTTTGCACTATCGTTAGTCATAATAGCCAATGCTGTGGCAATCATTACTGATGAGTTCATTTCTGGAATTTCAAAGTCGTCGTGCGTCAACGTCAGGACTTTTCGTTGTTTTTGGATTAAAGTGACTGGAAATATTTCTTCATCATATATGCCGTTTAAATCAGTTTTCAAACGATGCAGTACCTCATGGCGGAATTTTAAAGTTGACACCGATTCTACTCCCGCAACAATTATTGATTTCATATGGTTCGACTGAAGTTTTCCAAAAGCGGCTTTAAGTGCTTCAATGGAGTCATTTTCAAAACTCGTGCTGTTTACATTCTTCGGCAACAAGTCCGAAGCTATGGAGCTAATTTCATCATTTGGTACTAAATATAAGCTCTCGATGCTTTCTTTTGGCAACGCGGCTCGTTTAATTGCGGCTTCAACTGCTAATAGGCTCAAATGACCACCGTCTGTTCCAGATACGTCCTGGTAAATTCCGAAAGGAGTTCGTACTGCAGCCGCTATGACAATGTTGCTGGATGAAGATGCAACCAGCCGTTGGCATAACTAAAATATTTCTGTTTATGTGACTTCAAGCGAAAGCAAAGGATACTATTAATAAAGAGTTTTCAAGGGACGAGGTAAGTAAGTTCATAGTAATACCTTTTCAATATTTATATAAACAGTATTCCATTGATAAAGAGCTGTTTATGTTGCAACTCAACCAAACAAATATTTAACCGAAAATTGAGAGAGTTCATACCTCTTTAATTATAGCATACTCTTTGGTGAAATTGTTTAAGTTTAGGTAGATTTTTGAGACAAGACTTACTCTTCTAACACTGTGAATTTTTCCATATTTCGACATTAAACTTTTCGCAAAATCTTTGCTCTGAGGGAATGAAAATATTTTGATTTGGCTTCAAGCATTTACAAAAAATATCCCAGCAGGCTAATATCTCCCAGCAAGAAGTCATCGGTGATTTCGGTAGGACGTATAGGTAACATTGGTATGACCCTTTGTGTGACAATGTCATCGTAGGAAGTTGCTGTTTATGTGATTTAACCTCATTGGTTGCTTCAACTTATATAAGTTAATGAGAGGATGCCGTGGAGAAGTAGACAGCGTATGCGCTTAGTGATCTAAAGGGCTCGAATTCGCTTGCATGCTCGGGCAGCTGTCAAATGTTTTTTTTAACGCTCACTGTTAATTTCCGTACAAATGTAATTTAAAAAAATTCCCCAAGGTATGTCATGCGTGCCGGATTCAAAGTCACCCTTACATCATCGATTCTGTCGGCGTAACCTTTCCTACTGGGGTTCGTTTACACTCACGACGCTTGGCAGGCATTTGATGTTTCTTACCCAGGATCTCGACATGCAATTTTTCATTGACCTCCATACATTTCTTGGTAAATTATAGAAGGAGTAGCCCTAGAGCAATGAAATTTGGCATGGACGTTTCTTTGCAAATATCTATGAAATTTAAAAATTCGGAGAATAGCTTACTGTTGTGCCCCAAAGTTGGGAAAGTTTAACTTCGTAACGCTGCCACGCCTACTTTTTGTGCTACGCCCACTCAAACGTGTTTTCACGCTCGCGTCTTAAGTCCTTGCGCATACAGTTCTGTTATAAAAAGCGAGAGAGGTATAGCAAAGACTTAAGAAGAGCCTTTCTTTCTCAATTCTCCATACTTTGTAACCAGCTCTGATGCTAGGAAGTATTTTGGTGACTCTTTTCCCTTGGATATTGAAAAAATCCCTTTATTTCTGTTTTCTTAAGAAAAGTGATCAGTAAAAATCACTTGTAAACATTTGAAGTGATTTTTGGTTAAAGGTTAAATCGAAAAAATCCCTCAAAACGGAAAAAGCCCCTTGTTCTGGCATCAGTGCATTGAATAAAATTTTAGCATGACGCCTATAATTCTCAATTGGTTCGTAAAATGGGTTTTTTGAATAATCTTTAGGGTCAATAATCGATAGTCAAAATTATCGAAATGTTCAACAATCGATATTTTCAATGATCGATATATTAAACAATCGAGATTTCCGAAAATAGTTTCTAGAATCGATAATTTTGACAATCGATAATTTTGATAATCGAGAAATGAATTTTCGAGCGGCTCTCGCCCGTATCTAAGCAAAGGCATTTTTAGGAATCTGTCCATTTTAAAAAGAAGAAAGCCCTCTGTCACCGCCAGCATCATCTTTCCGATCCTAAAGTAAATGTCAATGCATCAAAAGTATCGATATTCTTCAAATGGTTTTTGATCTAATCTAATCGCAAGCTATATCTCGCATAGAGGCTACACACTTTTTGTTGGCTAAGCACGCGCGGGGATGTGGTATGGAGCGTTTTTCTCTCTTCCCCCTGCGTCTCTTTCCAACGAAAATTTGTTTCATTATCGAAATGTCTTAACGTGTAAATAGCGTAATACCATCTGCTATGAGCGGTCTCCATTTGCGATCTATCGCATACTATGAACTATCGCAAGTGGAGACAGTAAGTTAATCAAATTAAGCTACTCAGTGCTAGTGCTACTCAGTAACGAATACATACGGTTTGCTTCAGCTCTATACATATGTTTTCAAACAAATTCAATCGAAGTAAACAAAATAAACCATTGAAGCTGACTTCAGCAATTCGGAAAATGCGCAATAAAAACCACAAATGTGAAAAATGCGGCCACATTTTCACGTACGCTTGGAACCTCAAGCAGCATTTGAAACATAATAGAAATTGCGGTTCATTAGAAGATGAATACAAATGCTCGAATTGCGGAAAAAACTTTACATTGAGCAGTACCCTTAAGCATCACTTTGCGCGCTGTATCGGTGAGTAATAGTCCACAATAGTCCTTATTCACTAATTTATCGTTTCCACTGTTCCAGCTGTTGATCCTTATAGATTTTCATGTTCGCACTGCCCGCGTAAATTCACTTTTATGTCTTCACTTAGAAAGCATCTTCGTGAACGCTGCCCAAATATTAACTACGAATCCAAAGCGAAGCCATTTAACGTAGCAAACGGCAGCAATGAATATATTGACTACGAGCATCTCGAGGAGGTGCATATTGACGAAATAGAATTCACAAAAAAAGATATGAAGGAGGAACGCCAAATGGATAATATGGTGACAAAAGCAAATAATGATGAAACAACGTCTCAAGTGGATGAAGGAGAAGAGGAATTTTTGTTTAGTGAAAACGATGATAACGATGATAATTATGATGATGGGGATGATGATCATGATGATGGTGTGAAAGAAGTAACTACCATTCAACTTAGATTGGAGTATGAAGATAGCTGCAGCGATTTGATTGAATTTGTGGATATATAAACAATTTTTAATTTATAATCTGCTACTTCTCCAAATGTAAGATTAATACCTTTAAACTAACGTAAATTTTTCGATTATTAAAATAAACTATGAGATAGAAATATATGTATATAGATTGTACGGTGAATACGATTTCCAGGTTAATTTAAAACCTCCCTTAAATCTATATATATCTTGCAATACAATGTAGATTTGAAATAGAATTTTGTCTTGCTTTTTTTCGATTGTTCTGGAGCAATTTCAATAAGCACCGTGGTGGCCGTGGAGTAAGGGAAATCTACAAGTGTGAGGCCGCATTTCCAATAGCGCTTCATATGCGTAACGTATCACAGTGCGCGAAGAGTGCGAAAAATTTTCAATTTAACAGAGCCCGGGGGCGATCACATTGTTACTGCGTCCTTGGTATTTAGGTACCCTTGAAGTTCCAATTTATGGAACTTGAGTTTATAATTAGCATTAAAATATAACAAAAACATAAACAGATGAATAAAATAATTAACTTTTTATGCATTTGTTTTTAACTTAAGAAAAATTAAGCTACAAGTGCTGAGTATGTAATCAAAGCTTTTACACCGCTGTTGTCTTCAGATATTCAATACACTTAATATACAGCCGATTCTGAATATTCCCGGGAATTTTACTTTTCTCGAGACTAAAATTCTGCTTTTTTAAATAGATAGGGTAAGGAAAATTATGGCTATGGGACAAATACCCATTTCCAATCAAATTTCTTCCCCCAAATATTTAAAAAAGAACAAGTTTACTCTCGAGAAAAGTAAATTCCACAGGAATTCGTTCCCCGGGAATATTTAGAATTGGGCTGATATACATCCGATACGACTGGACCGATTTTCAAAAAATTTTGTGTGCATATCGGGTAGGACTGAGAATCGCCCAACGTATGAGCAATGTTATTAAAAATAAATATACTGGGCCGTAAAATTACGTATACGTCTTATTGTCAAACTGATTGACCATTTTAGACCCCCTCCTCCCCTTATCATCAATCGTCATCGTCCAGAACCCCCTCCCCACCCCTTGTTTGACATCATCTTTGAGCTCTTTATTATTTCACAAGTAAATAGAAATTAATTTCTTCAAAATATAGTTTAATAGTGTTTTCTTATAAGATAAAGATGATGACGTGATCATTGCGGATTGACCCCCCTCCCCCTCATCATCAAGCGTCATCCTTCGCGTGCCCCGCCCCCCCTCCACACCCCTGTATGATGACGTAATATATGGACGACACCTTATATAAATTGATGGAAGACGCGTTTGCAATATTTAACAAGTAAGGGTGTTTTAGTCAGGCAAGCCTGACAATAAAATACCAGACACAGGCATACATGTTAGAATATTTTTAAAACCACGCCCCATGACCATTAAGACAAAGTAGTCTGGATATTTTTAAGGCCATAAGTGGCCCCATATGCCGTCTTTTGTTCGATTTCTTTATGAAAACCACCCTTTTGCCAGGCAAAACATTTCGAAAATATCCCATTTGAATGTATGAGAAAGAAAGAGAAGCAGAGATTGTCCCGGAACATTAAACAAACAACCGTCTCCTTTCTTCGCACGCCTTTCTCTACTTAATTGTTTCAAAACATTTGTTCGTGTGCCGCTCGTGGATGGGCTGCCTTACGCAGATCACGCACTATTGGAATAGCTGCTTTATTGCCACCGGTTCATTGATACTCAGAATATTTCATTTTGGCTTTGAAAGCTATGTGAAGTAATTAAAGTCTTGGTTTTTTTTTTGCAATAAAATGCACTAGCGGCATTTATCGTCTAATTCGAATGCCTTATTTCGGAAACTAGAAGTACAAAAACATTTTGAAAACATATTTTTTTAATCAAAATAGAAGAATCAAAAGTAAAATAATGTTGATTTGCTATGATCATTGGGTGAGTAGGCGTTAAAGCACTTAAAACAGAATGCTTTATTAAAACTTCAAATTGTTTTTTTTTTTTTTTTTTTTTGTTCTTTTATAGAAGCTACTGGTTTTAGTTGTTTTAGCAACAATCATCCAAACGAATAGTTCAATTAAGAAAAACGCTGCCCTCGAAGATGTAAAAGATTTAAAGGAGTTGAAGAAACTCCTGCGAAGCAAAACAAATATTTTAGTATTCCTGACCCCTAATGCAGGTCAATTTCCCAGTGAGATTAAGATACTTGAAGAAGTGGCCGAAAAAGTTCGTGGATTTGGCGTTTTAGTGGTGGTTAGTTGCGAAAGCAGCGCGGAGCGTAAAAAAATATGCAAGAAGTTGAAAGCGAATCCGGAAAGATATATATTAAAGCATTTTAAGAGTGGAGAATTTCACAAGGATTACGATCGTCAGGTGACGGTAACGTCTATGGTGAAATTTATGCTAGACCCCACAGGCGATTTGCCTTGGGAGGAAGATCCTGTCGGAAAATCTGTTGTGCATTTCGAGGACTATGTTTCGTTTTCACGGCATCTTCTCAAAGATCAAAGGCCGATGATGTTGATGTTTTATGCTCCTTGGTGTGGATTCTGCAAGCAATTGAAGTCGCCATTTTCAGAAGCTGCAAAGATTTTGAAGGAAAGTGGACGTGTACTTGCCGCCATGGACATGGATAAGAAAGAAAATAATGCGGCAAGACGTACTTTTAATATAACAGGTATAACTGATTATTTACTATAATACCTACAATGTTAGAGGATTACACTCTCAATTCTATCCCATTAAATCCAGGATTTCCGACATTGGCGTATTTTGAAAATGGAAGCTTTAAGCATATCTATAAAGGCGACAATAATAAGGACGCTATAATTAATTTTATGCTAAATCCAACCCAAATTCAACTCAAGAAAGATGATGTGAAAGAAGCACCATGGTCGGCCGATGCCAATTCTGAAATCGTACATTTGACAACGCAGGGATTTGATCCGGCAATAAAGGATGAGAAATCCGTGCTTATTATGTTCTATGCACCATGGTGTGGTCATTGTAAGCGCATGAAACCGGAGTATGAGAAGGCCGCTACGATTATGAAAGAGAAAAAAATCCCTGGAATCCTGGCCGCCATCGATACGACAAAAGAAACTTCGATCGGCGAACGATTCAAAATCACAGGCTTTCCAACGCTCAAGTATTTTGTCAATGGCGACTATAAATTCGATGTCAATGCTAGAAATAAAGAAGAGCTTGTGACATTCATGACCGAGCCAAAGGAACCACCACCACCCGACAAGCAATGGGAAGAAGAGCAAGATAGCGAGCATATTGCTTTCCTAAACGATGAAAACTTTAATACCCTTAAACGAAAGAAGCACGCACTCGTTATGTTCTATGCACCCTGTGAGAAAATGCTAATTTTTCTTATAGCAATGAATAATTTATTTGCTATTATTTCCTTCTAGGGTGCGGTCATTGTAAGACTACAAAACCAGAATTTACCGCTGCTGCAAAGAGCTTAAAAGACGATACCCGAATTGTATTTGGTGCAATCGATTGCACACGTCAATCCAATATCTGTGCACGCTATAAAGTGAAGAGTTATCCCACATTCTATTACTTCTCCTACCTCAAGACACAATTACCCTACAGTGGCGGAAGAACCCGTAACGATTTTATCGATTTCATAACGAAGGCATTGACAACAAGCACCACCGCTAGCAATAAGGAAGAGTTGTGAAAAAAAAAAAAAAAAAAAAACCGACTGCAATATAGTTAGATCAAGTTTCTTTTTTTAATTCTCCTATCTTAAGCTGTGAATCTCAAAATGAAATTTCGTCGTTTTTATACTATACTTGTGATCTTTTATTCTGACTAATCACCTAATTCTACTTCTTGTTGATCCTATGTTAATGTTAAGTTTTCTAAAATGAATTACACTAAATATTTCTAACTTGAAGGAGAACTGTTTGGCAATGGGTGACGACAGACGAGAGTAAGGACGAAGGGATTCAAATCTAAAAACGATTCTTGTGAACGATGAATCAGATGACAGCATTTTTCGGATATAAAAAATGGAAAAACATCCGTTGTTAAAAGCGAGGAGAACCGCTATCCAAATGAATTCATTTCGTTGAAGGATGCTAACCTCTATCAGCCCGATTCTGAATAATCCCAAGGAACGAATTCCCGGGGAATTTACTTTTCTCAAGAGTAAATTTCTTCCTTTTTAAATATTTCAGGGAAGAAATTTGATAGGGAATGGGTATTTGACCCAAAACCATACTTTTCCTTACCTTATCTATTTTAAAAAGGAGAATTTTAGTCTCGAGAAAAGTAAATTGAATGCGTTCTCCGGGAATATTTAGAATCGGGCTGTATATCTATACTTCGTTTTGCAAAATATCCTTCGAAAGTGTTCCAATTAGATTTGCATAATTCTTGAGAGAGAGAGCGTAACGCCAAGTGTCTATTCAAAAGAATTGAAAAAATCCACGTAAAAAATGCGATGAAACTGCCAATCGATGTATTGATGAACAATTCTCCTTTGAATGCGTTTACTCACTTTCATCATTGATTCTTTCAAATGAATTTTCAATTGTTCTTTTTTTTTTTTTTAGCTACACCCAATTCCAAGCGTAGCACTTTGTTTTATATTTTCGCAGACAGGAAAGATGGTAATTAGTTTATAAAATTTAGATCCCCAATCACACAATTGAACTTAACGTTTTCCTCCTACGCGAGGAGCAGATTTTTGCGATACTTTGGCGGCCTTCTGTTTGGGTTGCGCCTTTGGTTTTGGCTGCGCGGGTTGTGTTGCCTTTTTGGCTGCTTTTGTGGCGCGTTTCTGTTCCTTCGCCACTTTAATTGCTTGTTCGCGTTGAGCCTTGCGAACTTCTGGCTTCATATTACGCTTGGCCATAATTTCAGCTAACGATGCACCGACAATGGCGCGCTGGAATTTCTGTGTTCGCCGTGTCCGCTTTTTGGTGGCTTCCTCTTCGATACCTTTGCGGTGTTTGCGCCGATATAGAACGGTCCAAGTTACCTTGCGCGGATTCCTCTTCATCAAATACGAGCGTTCGCACTTCTTGTCGCGGAAAGTGAACATCTATGCAATGAAAAATGAATTACTTTAATTGGCGCATGAGGTGTCAAGTAAATTAACTTACTTTTCCGTCGACCTTGACCATGGTTTTACCATGTCCAGGGTAAATTTTATACCCGCTGAACGCACACAAACCGATTCTGAAATGTTAAAAGTAGGCATTTTAGATCATTCTTATTGATGTCTGCAGGAAATGCAATATTTCGTTATTCTTTTCGCTTTTTCCTTCTTCAAATTTTTTCACCGATGTGGCGGTAATTTTGCGATAAAAACGACTTTCACATACAAATACGTACTTCATCTTGCTGTTGTTTTCGGTAAAAAGAAACGGAAACGTCGCAGGCAATGCTGCCAATAGATGTGTGTAAGAAAAACCGCCAAATGTTTTCTTCGACTGGTGAATTAATAGCCAACATTAGCATTATGTCACACTGCAGAGTCAGACATATGAAAATATGTTTTGAAACAATTAAGTAAGCAGAGAAAGGCGTGCGAAGAAAGGAGACGGTTTTTGATTTAAAGTTCTGGCACATTTTCTGCTTCTCTTTCTTTCTCATGCATTCAAATGGAATTGTTCCGAAATATGTTCGTGTGTCTGACTCTCGAGTAAGCGCCCGTTTAGACGTATGGTCAACATCGTTCAACAAATTATCAGATTCCCTTTTAATGTTTCGTTCGTGTCCACACAGCCAAAATTTGCTTCGTTCAACAAATGCTTCAACATTTTATATTTCGACGTTCCCCTCTTGCGCGTAGGAACGATGTTAGAAATGAAAGAAAATAAAATCCTGATGCATCTCTTAAAAAGGATTGATATTCCGAATGTATTGAACGCAAATACAACAATGAAATTGCAAAAAAAAAAAAAAAAAACTTTAATATTCCTTGGATATGTTTTTTTTTTATTTTCATCTAAATGTATAAATAGGAGAGATTGTAACAGTTTTATTTAAAAAAATCAAAAATAATCTTCATTGCTTGATTTTTATTATTTTTCGTTCAAAAATAAAAATCAAATTTCGAACTTAAAATTATTAAAAAGCTAATAAAATGAAAAATATCAAAAAAGATGCAAAAAAAAATAAATAAAATTTTTAGCCAAGGCATTCGAACCTTTCCGCTCGAATCACAAAAATATGTGAAGCAAATGTAAAAATCGCACAGGGGTTGTTTTCAAGTTTCACGCTAAGAATATAGGCACAAAGAGAATAGCCGAGTACGTTCAACAAAAACCATCTTCCTCTCCCCGCTAGCGTCTCTCCAAAGAACTGCGTTTAGTTGAACGATGTTGAAGCACGTCTAAACAGGCGCTAAGTGAATACGGATTTCTAAAATTATGATCTGGCATCACTGGCGAAACGAAATATGAAAAGCGAACCAGCCGTTAAACAGTACTGCCACATACCTCTCGTTTTTCGTAGCCAAATCAGCATCGAATCGATCTGAAAAGACGGAATCTACACGTTAATACATTTCGATAATGAAATATATTTTTAACGGAAAGAGACGCACGGGCGAAAAGCGTTCCCATAACACACCCCCGCGCGTCCTTGACGTACAAAAAACGTCTTTGATCATCTTAATGCCTATTTTAGATCGACCACTATGCACACACGGGCAAATTGGTACGATGGTAATCGGCATACCACGGTCGACGTGCTTGTTTGCGCATGCAAAGGTCCTTTTTTTTTGGCAAGTATCCTGTCAAATTGTTCGTCCTTTTAAAAACATTGACGTCACATCCGGTTAAGTGCATTCTTGTTTTACGTAAACAAACGAAAATAAGACAATGAAGCTAACTTGGAACCGATTCTCGTTATTATTGGGCTTCCAGTTCTTTTTTCTGATTGCGGATTTATTTTTTAACTCCTTCGCCCAAGGGTGGATACATCAGAACATGAAATTGACGATTCTACTCTTCGTGTAGGTTAAAGTTCAATTGAAAATATTAAAATACTTTTAATTGATTTAAATAAATTCTTTTGCAGAATGCAGGATTTTTTCATCATAGTGGAGTACTTGCTTTTTACAATCTCTTTGCATAGCACTTGTGCTTATGAGGTATGAATTTATTCTTCGACCCACTCCCACATTATCAATTTTCTGTATACATTTTCAGGTGGGCGCTTCGCATATTATTCTGCAGAAGTGTAAATTATTTTTATTCATTATGCTGACTTACTTTCTGCTGTCGGCTTCACAGCACTTCTGGATTGTCTATAATCTGATATGGGCAGTTCCTATGGACTCTTGGTCGGGAACGTTGAGTGCTCTTTATTTCATACAGCGCTTAGGTAAATTATTGTGACTTTTTTTTCTGTTCTTTATTTGGAGGCCTTTCGATAATTTAATGTCTTTTCAGTATCCTTTGTCTATTATTATTGTTACAAGCGGACAGCTTTACTTATCGCTGATCCGCGGTACGACGAACAAAATATTGATTGGATTGCTGATCAGCTATAAATATAATATCTGGAGAGGATTTTTTTTTTTTTTTTTGGAATATATCTATAGCCAATTGATTTTCATGACTATTTTCTTTGTTATTCTATGTTAGGGTCGGTTGAGAACAATTTTGTGATTTGAACTAATTCAATCTTTGAAATAATGTTGATGTAAATATAAGTACCTTTGGAAAAGACATTTAAAGAAATCATATTTAATGGCCCAGTTCCTAATAAAAATACCTTAAAATAACGGAATCAACTTCATATGATTGGAAAGGTTTTGGGACAGCATCATCTACAATTACTGCCAAACAATTTTCATCTCGTTTTTCTGAATGTGCTGAAATTGAAGATTCATGATTTTAAGTTGACACAGAAAAAGGCTCCGTGTAGGATAAAGGACATTACTGGACATTACTTGCCGATTTCAGACTTCAGCACTGTTGCGAGTTTTGGGGAATCTCCCCTAAATTAAGGGATATTTCTGGACTTTAGGGAGTAGTTAGCGGAGAAATGCCTTTATGGGAATTTTTATGGGACCATATTTTTGTTTTTAAAGATTTCAAATTCAAATTTGAGGAATTTTTGGCCTTTGAGACATTTCGGGGGATATAGAGCTGTTAAAGAGTTGAGGATATTTTGGACATATCATTGGTTAAGAATTACATATATAGAGTACCTAAGAGTACACATGAAAATATGCTCTTTAAAAAAATACATTTTCTACTTTAACGAAAACGACTCCAATTGGAATGACCCCAGCTAGCGAATAATCAAATATACGCCCGTTTTCTGATCAGAAATGACACTTTTGCCGGAAGAAAATAGAACCCCAGAGGCGACTCTTCTTGGGGAGTCATATTTGCTATCATTTGCGTGTCGTTTTCGAGTCATATTTGTCACCATTTTCGAGTCTTCTACGACTCATATTCGTTATGGTTTTTGTGTCTTTTTTGATTGATATTTGCTATCATTTTCGAGTCTTCTATGACTCGCTATTATTTAAGATTATTTTTTTAGTCTTCTTTTAAACATCCATGTGATCAATCGCTTTATAATGATCAAAAGGGGCTCAAAAAAGACTCGTATATGAATCTTCTCATAAAATAGTTTTCTAAATGCTAGCTGGGATATTACTTCTCGTCTATCGAAGCGGTTTTTCTTGAATACTCATAAGCAAGTCCTTCCAAATAACTGGTCGAAAGAGTAACCGTAACAGAGAGGCTAAAATGGAGGGAAGGTGTTAACAAAAATTCCTTCTAGGCTAGATATTGAAAAAATTAGACCGTCACTGTGCTCCAGGATGTTTTCATTAAATGTTGTCATTAAAATATGACATCCTTGACAATAATATTCTTTGAATGCCCGGTAATTCTATGAGTTATGAAGTTTTCCTACCCGCTTTAAATCAACTTAAAAATTCTTGCACTCGTTTTTCTCAAATAAAGAAAGTCCTCTTGAATTCCTCAACATATTTTTATTTTAATAATAATTTTATATACAACACAGTATTACATTTTGTATAATTTTCAAACACTTGAATATAATTTGAGCTATTTACTTACAGTTTTATCATTTTCATATTATTTCATTTCGAATACAAACTAAGCCATCAAAAAGCCGTAGAAGAACGTATAGAAATTTTATATCTATGTTTATATATTGCCAATATTGAGTTTTTAAATCTCCTTCGGGCAGTTAACTGTGCTTGAGAGAAAAAAAATTTGGATAATTTTGAATTTTGAAGCAATTAATGTTGATATACATACATATATGTATGTAAATATTTTTCCAATGCATTACAAAAAGTTTATTTCTAGACAATGAAAGTCGAAAGTGGAACATCTAGAACTGTGAAATTTTATTCTTTTTTCGTTTATATTACAATTTATGATTTGTTATCAATGCTTTTAAGGTGCTTTTCTTGTATTTTATTTGATGCACATTTTTTTCAGTCATTTATCTAATGTATGAAGAGGTCATAATAATTGGAAAACATTCACTATCGTTTTTCTAATCTTTGGAATAATTTTTCATAGATCGCTTTCTCTTAATATCCAATGCGTCAAATAACGCGAACATACATATCTCTTTAACTCTTAACAAATGCGAAATTTTAAATTAAAAAACTAAACAATCAAAAACGACAAATTTTTATTAATTAAATCCATCTAGAAAGTGTCCTAACTACCTTAGACTCAAAACACTGATAGAGCTTAAAGTATATTGACTAAAACTGATAGACATTTTCGATGCTTCAAATTTCTTTTATGAGAAATTATGATTCAAGCTTAACGTTTTAACTTCTAGTTTTTCTATAATAGTTTTATCTCAAATTAAAGGTATGTTCTACTCTACTGCACGAAACTGCCCAAAACTGCCGAACTTTGCCCAATTTTCATACAATTTTCAAAAACTTGTGCATTTTTGGTCATTTTCGTGCAATACGGAAACAGACCTTAAAAGTCATATCCTTTTATGTTTAATAACCATTCTAAACATATACATATAACACATGGGAGGGAATATGCCGGAAAGGGAATTACGCTAAATACACAATCATCAAACAACTCGAGATCTACACACAAAATGAAATGAATTATGAATGAACGTGATAATTTATGCATTTAAAAAATTAAATAACACTAGTTTACACAATTTTTTTTTTTTTTTTTTTTTGCAGTACATATAAATGCAATTTTCTGATGGATTTTGGCCTTCTAAGTACGAAAAAACTTTTTAAAAAATGTTTATTAAAACGATTTTTTATATTGATTAAAAATATTTGGTTTTTTGTTTTTTAGGTGTATTGCAGCTTTTTTTGAGCAGAAATTGACAATGAATCGTCCGATTTGAACAAACTTTCCTTTAAATTAAAGTTGGTTTACTCATTTAAAACTTTTTCTTAAATGGGTTTTAGATCGGTCAAGAAAATAAGATTCTGTAGACCTTTAAACGTAAAAAAAACCCGAATTTTTAGAAAAAAATTCATCACTTATTTTCATTTATCGGCATCTAAAAAATCGAAAACATGTAAAATAAAATCATTTTTTCACACTTAATGTTTCAAGTCGATTCCGTAGCCCACAAAATGGGATATAAATCTTCAAAATCAATGAAAAAATAGCAAATTTATTGCATAAAATTCTAAGTGAGGGAGAAAAAACAAAATAAACAAGGCCAAAATCCATAAGAAAAATGATTTTAAATGTTCAGAAGAGATCAAAATCCAACTGTAAGTATTTGTAAACTAGTGTAATTGAGAGTTTCAATTTGTCTTCTAATTGATTTTTGCAAAATAAAACTGATTCAATCAATGACACTCACATTATTCCTTTCTTCGTTTTCTAAATAGTTCTTTAGACTTAATTAAATTTTTTCATACATACATTCATATTGGAAAATGTTTATGAGCTTTTAATTGTGCGCTTGATGCCTATTTTAACATTATTATTATTTATTTATATACTCGTATATATGTATGTTTATGTCTATAAGAGTGTTTATAGCACCCATTTTGAAGGTTAATGACCATCTCAATGACGGAAGGTTCTTCTACTATTTTGAGCTTCTCTGCGACTCTCTAAACCTTTCCAACAGACACCTCCTCAATCGAAAGAACTTTGCTGTGGGCTTTAATATCCCTCTATCAATCGCGCCTTATTCAACCAATTTTAATGAGCCAACTATGCGTTTCTCAGAGTATTCTAATATTTCAATATATTGAAATTGATTCGATGATTTTTTTTTTTTTTCAATTACATTTAATTTATCTTAAATTTCAAGCTTAATTAATTTCATATCGTTTTATTTACAAAACCCTTTTCTTGTCACAAAAGCATTTAATGATTTCACCAATCTATGAATTTTATATACAAAGAACTATCTGATATCGAAAACATTTTTCGCGCACCTTTCGCTCTATCCATTCTGATGATGAGTCATTTTTTTTTTGTTGGCTATGGACGCGAGCCGATATGATAGGTCTGTTCCCGTACTAGACGAAACTGCCCAAAACTTCCCAATTTTCATACAGTTTTCAAAAAATTAGGCAGTTTCGTGCAGTACGAGAACAGACATATACCCCCTTATTCGTAATCAAATTTTAAATTTAAAACATTGCTTAAATGTCCAATTTCCATACAAAAACTGAATTTAAACAATGTTTTAAAGTTAAAATTTGATTATGAATAAGGGGGAATGTCTCACGGTTTTAATTCCGTCCCTACAGTGTTTTTCCAAAATACGAGCGCATTTCAATTGATGTACTCGGCCAAAGGATTTATGTATCTATCCAGGGACTAGTGTGACCTGCATAAAAACGTATATTTGACAAACTGAACATATTTTTACAACATCTAGTAGTATTAATTTTAAAATTGTTTTATTGTCAACACAGCCCCAAGAATGAGAGCCTTTAAAAATAATGTCGTCCTAATTCTTCTACTTAAAAGGCTATGTTCTGTAATATGAGGTTATGTACTCAACTTAAGGTTATATTTACTTTGAAAGGCTCAGCTGCTCACAACTTAACTTAATAAGTTGCCTAGTTTAACTTATAAAATTCTTAGAAGCAATTAGGCAAAGAAGAAATAGCAGAAAATTTTCAAAGAAGCTTACTTCTTTGTAGTCTGCTAATCTGTATATTTAATTCGCATGATTTATAGTATGAAGCTTAATTAAGTTCGGCTAGGCATCAAATTATCTCTCGAATGCCAAATATTTTAAAATGATTGGCAAGTTCTGTCATGAGTAACTGAGAAACTATGGGATGAGTTTGCTTATGAGAGTTTTGTCGAACGTTTCAGAAGCCTAGATGTTGCTTTTGGCAGTAGAGATTTTCCTCCGTATTTTTTTTTTTTTTTTTAAATTTAAAATAGATCGAAATCAATGTATTAAGACATTATATATAATTGATTCTATTTACAAACTCAACTTAAAGCCATAAGCGATATTTTTCGTATTATTTATTACACAAAGCCCGACTTGAAATTCAAATATTTCCTTTTGAAAAGGAAAATATAATTTCAAAAATCGAAATGAAAATTTTAATCAGCCCTATTATGATTGTCGACTACTGATAGAGAATCGAAAAAGTTCTATCTTCAAAATTAATTTTCCACATACTGAAAATGAAATTTTAGTCACGATAGAAATTTTTCGATTCTCTATCAGTTGTCGAAAATCATAATAGGAATAGTTCTTAAGCTATTTACGTAAAGACTAAATTAATTGAGTCTTTAACTACTTCTTAACTTGCGAAAGCTTAATTAGCGCACAATGAGTTATGCCTTTACAGCGTTACAGTATTCCTGCTTAATTGAACGGTAAAAAATGATGATTGTTCGAAAATGCAACGGGATATTCAACTAAATGTTGTCATTATATTTTAGGGTATATTAAGTTTCTGCATACGTTTGTAACATCTAGAACTATTCGCGAGAGACTATAAAAAATCGAGATTCGATTAAGTCATGTCCACCCGTCTGTTTGTAAACAGCTTTCGTATGGAAACAGTTGAGGGGCTTGAAAGGGTCTTGCCGACTCAGGAAGGTAATTTGCCCCTTTAAAGGGATAGTAAAATTTTGTAATTTTTTTTTTGGATGGGTGCTATTTTAAAACATTGTAGAAACCGATATTTGGTTACTTTTGCCCACTGTCTCTGAAATATCCTTGAAAAAAAAACGCTTTTGAGTAAGTCCTTTTTAAATATTTTATATCTCAAAAATTAATTTAGATCGAAAGATGAAACAAATGCCGACTGATAGTCAATTAAACAAGGAATCTAACTATTTTGCATTTTACACTGAGAAAAACTTTTGCACAAAAATGTCGGGGTCTAAAACGAAAGATATTTTTGTATGTATGTATGTTGCAGTGGATGCCACTTAGGCCGTTTATCGGCCCATTGTGATACCACGAGAGGCCTGTGCCGGGAATCGAACCTCGGACCCCGGGATCAAGACCATAGCACGCATCCCCTACGCTATCCTAGAGCCACAAACGAAAGATAAGGTAAAACAAAAGCATGCGACCGCAGTCGGTTTTACACTTTGTTTTGCCTATTGGCGGAGACATGAGTAAGATCAAGGCTTGATCGAATCATGTTAGGGGAGCCTAGAATGAATTTTTCGACATACATACATACTTCAATGAAGTTTGAGATCATATTTGAACCTCCGAATTAATTTACAGAAATTAAAGATGGAGGCGTGACGAAAAAGAGGCAATTATAAAGTAATTGAACAGAAGTCAGATATGAGGTTCTTTTGTAGTCTTGAAAATCTTCAGAATATTTTGCCTTAAAGGGGATTGTAACATATTTTGGCAATTCACAAGTAATTCTTCTAAAATCCTTTTTAAATTTATCTCCTGCTAAAAATACTCATTTAAGATGGTGATAAATGTTAAAAGGATTTTAAAAGACCTGGTGAATTGCCTAATTGTCCGGCTAGCCTGGCTATAACACCCTTACCTATTTTTAAATAATTTCCTTGTCTTGATAAAAGAATTTCGCACAACTGAACTTTGAAAATGTGATTCAATTAAGAGGCAAATTACTGTATGAATGCTTAAAAAGGCAAAAAATCAAGCTACTTACAATCTAAATTTGATTGCTTAAGAACTAAGCTCTTAAATTAGTTATTGTCGCTTTCACAAGCAGTTCATTAATTTTTCTATAAGATTTCTTAATTTTTTTTTGCGCACAGCAATCGAAAATAATTGAATGTACTTATATATTACGTACAGGCTCGTTTGATTTAAGCTTTTATCGTTATTAATATTATTAATGTTATTGTTTTTTTTTTTATAATACATATTATTAAATAAATTCTATTTTAATTAGAAGTTAAGGTTTCTGCACTGTACAAATTACTGAATAAGAATTGACTCTTTTAGTTTGAAAATTTTCATATTTAATACATAATTTTTGTTGTGTTTACTTTTAATTATTTTGATTTTTTTTTTTGTTTTAATTTAAATTGCAAAATTTTATATTACACAATAATATTTAAAAAAGAAAAACATTTAATTACATATTTAAGAAGTAGCGAAACTTATTTTAAATTTATTTCTAAGCAAGTTTGACTTCTTTTTAATTGAGATGCTAATTACATATTGTGAACAATTTCAAAGCATTTTTGGGTTAATTTTTTGCGTTTTATTATTTTTTTTTTTAGATGCCTAAAAGAGCTATGTTTGCACACATGGAAAGAAGTGGTGTTTATAAAGTGAAAAACTGGGAAATTGTCACAACTCTTTTATGGACCGGAGAATCCAATTGAAAATGATTTAAGCAAAAAAGGAACATTATAATATTCTGGGATCTGCTTTTTCACAGGTGCGTACAAACTAGAATAATATCATTTGGGGGTATTCACAGTGGTTATTTTATTAGTCTAAAAGTGCTTTGTCATTGATCCCAGTAAAAAATAGGATCATCCAAAAATTAATCTTGGAGTGCTCCTTTTGAAGCAATGGATTATTCCACAAATCTCCGAGCTTCATGCAATTTTTACTCATTTTTAGCATGGCTATCGCTTCAGGCGAATAATACTTTTGAGCTCCTAATGCAGATCAGAGTACTCCTTTCGATCTCGAAATAGAGGACAGAGAGAGTAATATCACAAAGTGAGTAATATTCTCTATCTCCTGAAAGATCACAAAGGGGAGAACTGAATTTTACTTTATTTGGATTTCGTATTGCTCCGAATGGATGAAGAAGTCGATTTTGGCTTTGCTCCCAAATTTTTCACTGGCATGTCATGACTAATATAAATATTAGTTTTGCAACTTTAAAATATTTGAACGTAAACATATTTTCTAGCTATTTGCGCTACCGATATGAATATCCCCCAATATAAAATTGAGCAATTATTTTTTATAAGTACACGTACATATGTTATTTTATAGAATGACAAACAAGGAAACATCATAAAAAGTCTCCTCTCTAAGTAAATTACTAAAGAAAAAATTAGTTATTCCTTATAGCCTAATATAAAGACATATAAGTACATATCACACTAGAAAGATTAGAGAGCAGAGATAGACGAAACTAATGAGCCTTTCTCATCTCTGAGTCCTTCTTCTGAAGATTCAGTGCAGTGTTGCCAGCTTAGTTTTGACTATTGAAAATAATGTTTCATTTACACACGATGGTGGGAAATTTATAAAATACTGTAGCACGATATATTTTCTCCCGTTCTCGCATCAATTAGTAGAGCAACAATCATGATTAGGGAAATTTTGGGCTTATTTTGAGTTATTTAGAAGATATAGATGAAAATAAAGTGGCAACACTGTTTTGGCGTGCTCGCTTTTGACCTCAATGGCCTGATGGAATATAGTAATGTCAAGAAAACGACAAAGAACTCAAAAAAACGTTTAACAAAATTATTCATTCTTATATAATTTCTTAATTGTATAACATTTATTTCCTTAATTTATACCTACTGGTTATATTGTGCAATATTTGGCCTTTAATATTGATTTTAGTTTTATTAAGAATATCATTATCGGTAAGGAGAACACAATAGGAAGTATTCAAACCGTCCTCGGTTGATAGGAAATTGATTGAACCCCCTTCATGCCTGGTGTCAAAAATGTGATTGTGATTTTCGTTTTCGTAGCGAGAAACGGCCTTTGTTAATTCCCCGCCCGTGTCTCTCGTTTCAGTTTTTGTGACCAGTTTTTCGATGGGGCTTTGAAAATCTTTTATTCGGAATTCATTTTTGTATCGATAAATTGTCAAAAATGAATTCGAAAGAATCGATTAATCAAGACCGGTGTGACTACCTCCTAATTTTTCCAAATAATCACAAAAATAAATTTCACACACATACATATACAATATGTATGTACCTATATATTTGTTTAGTTAAATGATTGATTGAAATGTTGGCATTAGTTTTAATGTTTTTCTGGTTGAATGGATTCTTTTTAACTTTTTATTAAGTGAATTATTTGAATCAAATTTGGTGAGGACCCCAGCTAGCATTTTTTGATATTTTGCATCACAGTTGACCTTTTTGGAGTACCCTTTCTGATTGAAATAATCAAAACTGGGCTGGTTTTCTGATCAGAAATGATACTTTTGTCGGGAAAAATTGGAGTCGAGTCATAGTCACCCTTCTTTTTGGGGAATGATATTTGGCATCGTTTGCGAGCCATTTTTGAGTCATATTAGAAATTATTTTCGAGTCTTCTACGGCTCATGGCGATTGGCCTACATTTTAAACGACCCTCAGTTGGGAGAGGGGCAAAGGCATAAATAGTCTATTTTATTAGGTTTTAAGATTTTTGCGTATACTGAGAGTCTCGCTCTAGCACAAATCTACTTCAATCTTCTTCTGAAAAGCGATTTAGGATCTCTTGTTTCATTTGCTGATGGTTTTCAAAATGTCTTTTATGGTGTTTAATTTTGAGGAGGCAACATTTAGAAGGGATCAGCTGCCCCTGCCTGCCTATCTTTGAAGACGCCCATGCATGAGTCAGTCGTTTTCGAGAATTTCAGCAATCGCGCATGAGACCAATCAGTCGGAGGTCTCAAAAACGACTCATCTAGGTGATTTCCGATAAAGCTTATCTTCCAAAATGCTAGCTGAGTAAGCTTATGATAAGAAAGCTGTGGAAATTTGTCAATTTGAAAACGTCGTATTGGATGTTTTTAATAAATCAATCAAAGTGTCGAAGCAAGTTGGGCTCAGGTACAGAGATGTTACGAATAACTTATAAATGAACGTTATGATATCTTTGAAGAACTTGCTTTGAAGTAATGTGGGAAAATTTTGATGATTTTTTTTTTATAAAGAAAATTAAAAATTAAAATTCAACTTAAGAATAAAGAGTGAAGTACACACAGTCCGTAAACACAGATGAAAGTATGACCATAACATAATAAGTTCTATATATATTTGTATATGAATATATGTTTGTCTTTTTAATTTTATAGAATCTTTTACAACAGTAATACTTGAATAACAATATCTCTCTAAGTCAACATGTTTGGTTTTGTTTTTTTGTTTTGTTTGTTTTTTGGTAATAAACTCAACTAAAATCAAGAATAAACAATCTTGAATAGCGCATAAACAACATGAATCATCAACTATGGTATCTAAACGTTTCATACTTAGGACTATTTTTGAGTTTCTTGATATTGGCTCTTCTCCTTTTTAACTTGTGTTCTCGTTTATTCGTTTTGTTTTGAACTTGTTTTTTCTTTTTCATTTAGCTTGGCTTTTCTATATGGGATTCTTCGTACTTTGGTTTCTTTGCGTTATTTTAGTGATTTTCTTTATATTTTTCATTTTGTCTTGACGGCGTTGTTCGCTCATAGTTTTCATATTTTGATATTTAACAATTAAATAAGTAAATAAATATTTTGATTATTCGCATTTTTTTTTTCAATTGCATTTAGTTACTTAATACTTTTTTCGGTGTATGTCCTCTGATTTTTTTACACTTTTATTTTTACTTGAATATTTTTTTTTACCATTAACGCTTCTCCGATGGACTTACTGCTGATATTGTTGACCGTATGCTGGCTGTTGGTAGTCATATGAATATGGTTGTGCCGGCGGCTGTTGCTGTTGCTGGGCGGTGTAGTCATAGGTGTAATCAATCGCTGGAACTGGTTGTACTGGCTCTTCAGCTATTGGTGGTGTTGCTGTTGTTGTTGTTGCTGTTGCCATTGCGAAAGGATTATTTGCCACGTGCCCGGTGGCACCGTAATTAGTTGTTAATGTCTGCTGCATTTGACTCTGTTCGGTGTATTCGGGTGGAGGTTCGCCCTTTTATTGAAATAAAGAGAGCAAAATTCAAATAAAAATCCTTTAATGGGGATTTTGTTTGCGTTGCAGCACTTACAAATGTCGTTTCCTTGCTATAGCCGAGCTGACTATGATCACCTCCATTGGTAATTGCACCTGCCGGCGGTGGCCAAATTGATTTCTCTTCACGCGCTGGTTCGGCCCACGGTTGTAGCTCACCAGAAGCGAATATACCATAAAATGTACAACCGATTAAATGAACACACGCTGCCAATGTGAATACAGTTGTCCAACAGCCTTTTGGCTATAATGATATAGTGGTTTTTTTTTCCTAAATATATTTTTTTTCTCGGCTTTGGAAAGCAAAAGAACATTACTTACATCCCTCTGAATGAGACCATCCAAGGCGTAGGGAACAATAATGCCAGCAAGTGTACCGATACCATTGGACAAACCCATCAAAATACTGGCATACCGTGGCGCAATATCCAAATGATTGACATTGTATCCCGAAATGGCAAAGCCGCTAAAGGCTACGCCACATGTCAGGGCGAACATTGCACCAGTCTATAAAATATATATATATAAAAAATATAAATTATAAAATACTACTGCAAAGCTGAATATTTTTACCCGAAATCTAAAGAAGAAACTACCCAGCCAACCATATTCTGAATGCTCAAAAGAGTGTAAAACGACAGCTATTTAACACCTTGACGAGGTTTTTACGGAGTGCTTAGAATAGGAGTTTAAAAGGGCTCCTAACTATTTCCTGTAAGTAGTGCTTATGGACTTGGTAATACGGAGCACTTTTTAAAAGGTATAAAAAAAACACCTTAGAGCGTTTAGGGAGATACAGGGAGTTTTTTTTTTAAATTTTTATTTGAAAACAAGAGTCTACACGAACTCTTTTTGGATTATCTAAAGGAATATTCTAGGACTCCTGAAAAATAAAATTTTACATTCCGAAAGGTCCACTTTTTACATATTAGACCCCTTGCTCTTTTCTCCCGAAAAAAGGAGCATTTCAAGCTTGTGTCGGAGTGTCTTTAGGAGAATGTTCCCTCGAGAAAAGGAGTCTTCGGAAGCGACCTGCGGACTCTTTTGGTTGGCTGGATTAATGTTATCCTTTAAATATGCTTCAAATTTTTCATTTAATGTTAAAGATTGCAGGTGACCATATGTAACTGAACATTTTATTTGTTAGCTTTGTCGTTAAAAGCAAGTGGATGCTCAGAATCTTTTTATAACGTAGGTTTTGTTATAATAGATTTATTTTGAATATTAATATGTTTTAACGCAACATTTGAAGAAAAATTAAAAAAAAATTTGGCCCAAAAATATAAGGAAATAACGGAGTTGTTGCAGGTCTTCGCTGGTGCCTCGGAAAAGTTGTATTTTGGCCACCATTGACACTAATTGGAAAAAAAAACGACGTCACTTTGTAGTCATTTCAATGTAGAGCATGTGTTTAAATTTTAAAAACGATCGGTTTCATAGTTTTCTCCACAAAGCAGCGTGGGAACCGCTCACTTTGAAATGCCCTTTTTTCGTTATTTTAGCACGACTTTCTTGAAATTCGTACGCAAAACTTTGGAAATGTTAAAGATTCATAAAAAAGGTCAGATAATGTTGGCTTTTATAAATTTAAAGCATACTTTATGGAGTACAAATTTTGTTCAACTCATATAAAGTTCAGATTCAAATCGATTGTTAACTTCAATATGCATATTTTTGACGTTAAAAAATTGGTTTGAAGTTCAACTTTGATAAATGTTGGTAAGAAAAATTTTTGCCCCATAAAGTATGCTTTAAATTTATAAAAGTCGAAAAAATCTGAGCCCTGCTCCCAAATAAAGAATATAAAAAAAATGTGCCATTTTTTTTTCTAACGCTAAGCCGTCCCCTTCCAATCAGAAAAAACCCCACACCGTCTTAATCACATTAACACAATTTCACTTTGAAGCAACAAATAAAAACTCATTTTGAGAATTCTTCGGAACCGTAGAACATGGCGTAAACGGTTTTATATTTTAGCTTGTTTTTACTCACAGCAGTACTTGAATGCGCAACGAAGAGAAAGAACAGTCCCTCCATTCCGAAGCCGCCACAATTGAAGAGCTTCCTCACATTTGTCGTCGACATGATACCATTTTTACGCAGATGATCTGCCAACATGCCACCGAATGGTACAATCGTTGTCATTATGAGATGCGGCAGCGAGCCAATCATTCCGGCCTCCTCAACTTTAAAGTCGAATTTGTGCTTCAGAAACGACGACTGGAACAGTACGAGCAAATAGAAATTCCACGAACGGCAGAAATTGGCAACGATAATTGCATAAACTGGCATCGATCGTGTGATCTCACGCCATGGTGTAGTCTTTAAGGAAGGCATCGTTGGTTGAATGGACGTTTCGCCAAGCGATTTCTCAATATACTTTAATTCCGGTATACTAATCGCCGGATGCTTGCGCGGATTTTCGAAACACAACCAAAGCCAGAACATGTACCTTTGTGGCAGAAAGATCATTGCATTACGAATAGAATTGTAGTTAGATCGGGGGCCACACACGAACTACTCACCATGTTATTCCGAATACACCATAAGCATAAAATGGCGCCTGATAGCTAACTGCATCGGCAAGTAGTCCTGATAGCGGCAGTCCCACAACAACGCCAGCATATGAACCACTGAAGGCTAAGGTCGCCAAACGAGAACGCTCCATAGGCGGTGCCCAAAAACGCCAGATACCATGACACGCCGGATACGTGACGCCCTGCAATGGATTTGTGAGTGTGAGTGTGCCACAATACAGACGAAAAATCACATAATCATAATCAAATACAAAAGAACACAAAAATAAGCAGAAAAATAGAAATTCCATTGTTATGAAAAATACTCTTCAATAGAAGAGCGAAAGAAAAGGATATTCGAACGGAACGGGATGTTTGCCCTCATCCCAAAAAGAAGGCCCTCTGCACATTCATAAGTAGAAGATTACATCATGTTTTCATTTCGCAACAAAACACTCAAGAATAATGCCAAAGCAAACTAAATTCTCCCTTCTCCATCCTCCCCACCCCGTTTTCACATACGCACAAAGAACATTTGCAATATGATTCGATTAGAAATGAAAAGGATATACCAAAAAATAAAAAAATCGTATGACACGCTTGAGTGCTCGGGCAGCGCTCTTTCAATAGCTTTGATCTGTTTAAGCCAAATCGAATTTTTCCCCAAATCCTTTATGTATGTAGCATGTAGAGACCTTTTATCTATTTTTTATTTTTGGTTAATTTAAGCACCTCCCAATTTACCTCGAATAGTCCTTGCAGTACGCGAACGCATATGACGACATGTCCGTGCATTAATGTCATGGCGAATGGTACGAATAGATGCAACGTTGCGGAACTTGCAATCGAGAGGCCGAAAATCTTATTTGCCGGAAATTTGGAAGCGATGAAACCGCCAGGAATCTGCGTAACGAGGTAGCCCCAGAAAAACGATGAATCGACGTGACTCTCCACAGCGACGGTCCAATTCATGAAGACAGTCTGAAAGCAAGAGGAACCAATTGAAAATTAATTTTTCTCGTTGAAATGAAATCTTTTTAACAGCAATGGAAAAATTCTTTATTTTTATGACCGTCTAGGAATGTGGTACACTTTATTATATTTCGATTTGATAGGGTCGACTTGTAGCCATCAGAAGTGAATTTGTCCTACGGGTCCATAGCTCTTAGTTTTTTTGCCCGATTACTTGAGGGTGTAATCTAAATAGTTGCTTGAAATTAGAAAGGTGGGACCTACTATTAAATGTCGAATAAAAATTGCTTTCAAAGAAGCTTTTTCAGACAATAAATTCTTCACTGATGGACTTGCCAGGAACCAGGCGAATAACGAGCGTGGAGGAAGGATTTAAGCCGGATGGGATCCATTTCTTCGGAATCAAATTTCAAATTTCACAATTCACTGTTTTACTGCCTTTCAATTTTTAATCGCGATAAAATTCAAAGTTCTTAACTCCCTTCATATAAATTTTTTCCAGCAGTAATCGAAAAATTCTTCCAAGTTCAAGCCACCCTCAATCGAGAGATATTTCCATTAGCAACGTAAGAGTCCTTGTTCGTAGAAAATCTGCTTAAACAATTGAAACGCTGCCGTCGTTGCATTATAAAGCAAAAAAATAAAATAAAAAATATAAAAAAAAACTCACATTCACATCGTGCATAATATTTTGCTACAAATGATGCGAGTTGGAAGGAGTCTTGCTAAAAAAAAGCACAGTACAAAGAGCAACGAAGAGAAATGGGAGTCACTGCAGAGCATCCTGTTTGTCGACGCCAAAAAGCTAAAAAGCCCTTGAGGCATTATTTAACGAGAGCGTGACGGAATTACGCCCATTAGCAAGAAAGTTTTCAAATATCGACAACAATACGAACTGAGTGAGCGCGCCGCATTACCGCCATAGAGTAAGAAGGATATATATATGTATGTGTGTACGTAATGCGCTTTATATGGAGCATAAGTCGCAAGCGTCTCTATAGCTAAATGACATGTAAATGTCGTCGAAATTTAATTGACAGTAACGTTTTCATCATTCCCCGCATAACAATAAATTAGGCAAATTTCATTGTATCGCTTTTACGAGGTAACTGTAACATGTCATTCGATGCGCCTTTCATACTCACCCCGTTGTGCTCCATTTTGAGCTTCGCCGCCGACAGATTGCAACGCATGCCGAAGGCTATCAAAACCTTATGCACGTTCATCTTCAATTTTCGTAAGCGCGTGGATCACGGAACTTCGGCCTTGCTAGTATTTGTCGATTTTTCCAATGGCGGGCTTCGATTCCTGCAAACTAATCGGAGAGTCGGGTCATCGATGTACGTATCTGAACCGCGGGTCCATACTTTCGCTCTTCATATCTTAATACCGCAATTGACCGCCATGGTAGTTCATTGGAGATTTCAAATTCTCAAATTCGTTTTATGTCTGTAACAGTGAAGAGTGGAAGTCGAACAATTTGGAAAAGTGATTCTACTGCAATGCTCCTTTGTAAGCAAACTGGAGCTATGCAAATTTATAAAGAAATACGCGTTTTACGCTTAGAGTATTACTGATAAAAAAATTCTCTTTTTTTAATTTTCTGGGGAAGTATTCTCCATTTTAGAAGCTGTCGCCTTAAGGGCTAGACTGGAGATAACGTAGTGCGAAGCATCAGAAGTAACTATCGGAGATAATATTTAAATTTGAAATAATTCATTGTAATACGGATTTCAATAACATGTATTTTCGATTTTTCTAACAGTTATGCAAAAATTCGCGAATTTCTGAATACTTTTCTCGATAACAATGGTTTTTACTTACGGTTGCATTCTCCATACTTTGTACTCACCTGATGCCATATATTTTGCCGCGACGTTCAGCTCCACTTCATGAATTTGCAATTCAAATTCGCTTTTACGATTCCTAGGATATATGCGATTGCAAGCGGCTGATTTAAAGAATGGAATGTATCATTGAAACGTGGTCATATTCACTCGCTCCTACTTCAACCATGACATTATTTTGAATTTACTTCGAAATCGATTATTGAAGAAGAGAATAATCATAAGTTTGGCAATAAGAATGTGAATTTATAAGAATACGGTGAAAAAGTCTTGAAATTTTTTTTTTATTTTCTGAATAATCATCGCGCGCTATGTAAATATCGTAGTGCGACACGTATACAGAAATAATTATCTAACTGATAGTCAAATGGGACATCATGTTGAGTAAATAAATACAGAAGCGAATGAAATTTTTTCAATTTCATTTTCAAATGTGATCAGATCAGACCTGTTTGGTTTAAATTTATCGTATTGAAATCATAAAAACCGTAAACATTGAGCAATTTGTAAAGCAAATCAAAAATTCTACGACAATACCCCATAGTTTGCAACTAACGTGCTAGAAAAATTTTCGTCGAGCATTTTCGATTCTAAAAATTTTAAATGTCATTAACTCGAAAACCTTGTAAACATTGAAGTCATTTTTGGTAAAGCCAAATCAAAAATTCATCAAACAAAACCACTCGTTCTGCATCAGTGCATAGAATAAAATGCTAGCATGACGTCTATAATCCATTTGGTTTCAAAATACACTTAAGACTCGCAGAAATTCAGATTCACGACGATGAAGCAAAACGTGCTAATCATAATCATCATCACTATGACCGTCATCTCACACGTCATCATCATCACCAACCTCACCATCACCAACTTCACCATCATCATCACCATACACCATCTTCACCATCATCATCACCATCATCACATCATCACCATCATCACACACCATCATCACCATCATCACCATCATCACCATATCATCACCATCATCATCATCATCACACCATCATCATCACCATCATCACCAACCTCACCATCATCATCACCATCATCACCAACTTCACCATCATCACACATCATCACCATCATCTTCATCATCTCCGTCATCATCAACCTCACCATCATCATCACCATCATCACCATCACCTCCATCATCTCCATCATATCCATCATCACCATCATCACCAACTTCACCATCACCATCATCTCAGCATCATCTCCATCATCATCACCAACATCATCACCATCATCATCGATAGTTTCGATTATCGATAATTTTGATAATCGAAAGATGATTTTTCGAGCGGCTCGCCCTAATATAAATTAAGGGATTTTTAATAATCTGTCCATTTCTAAAAGAAGAAAGCCCTCTGTCACCGCCAGCACTACCTTTCGAATGCGTAAGTAAATGTCCATGAATCAAAACTATCCATTGTTTTCAAAAACCATCGATGTTTTCGATAGATTGAAACCTTCGATAGTATCGATAGTTCTATCGATTGTTTCTCTAGCTTTACTTGGGGCTTGGTTCTTCACTGTTCATTATGTGATTGTCATCATCATGAGCTCATGAAAAGTTTTTTTTTATTTCTTCAATTTTATGTATCCATTTCTTATTACATATTATTTTCTCGCGATTTCGAACAGTAATTCCTACATAAATTTTGTGAGTTTATTCTTAGGAAAATTTATGATCTTTAGTGGAGAAAAGTCTTTAGGGAAATTTTTATGGGACCAAGTTTCTGTTTTTAAATGATAAAAAAAATTTTTTTTAAATTAAAATTTTAAAGTTTTGATCCTTTCTGAGATGTTCAAGGGATGGTTTGGTTAGATATGGTTAGTGTGGTTGCCACCAAGGGAGATACACTTCGGCCTCAAAAAGGAGAAACTGAAAAAAACAACACAAAAATCGTAAATTCCCATCTCCACCGACTACACCACG
This sequence comes from Chlorops oryzae, assembly GCA_020466095.1. Classification (NCBI taxonomy): domain Eukaryota; kingdom Metazoa; phylum Arthropoda; class Insecta; order Diptera; family Chloropidae; genus Chlorops; species Chlorops oryzae. The sequence goes on from CM035807.1 coordinate 82,618,005, forward strand.
GAGGCCGACTATTCAAGGGATATATCCCAAAAAAAATAGTAACAGTGTGCTTCATGAGTTTTTGGAAATAAGTTCAGGCATTTCATAAATCAACTCGTTCATGGTGGACCAGAGACGAGTATATTCTATAATCGAACAAAAATCTACATTTCTTCCCAAAATTCTTAATTCTAAGCATCGATCTTAAATATGCCTAATTTGGATGCAGTTGAAATTCGAATGAAAAATTGAATCAAGACTTTTAATTCGAATGAAGGATGATTGAAAATGTCTCAAAAATGTGGAACAATTGTGGATTTTTTCCCACAAATCATTCAAAGGAAAAAGAAAACAGATACAAGTATTTCCATTTCCCACAAATAAAATCGCTTCCTTAAAGCGTTCACTTTTCAAATCCACTCAAACTATACAACAAAGACGGCGCCAGCAGTCATAATCTATCGGGCGCCACGAAGTCTAAGCAAAACAAAATTTTTAGTGTCTCCGTTCACAGCAAACTACGAGGCCAAGAACAAGATAAAACTGGCGTCAGCGATGAGACATGCTAGCTTAGATCTTCAATGCACGCGGCAATAAAGCTGCCAAAAAAAAAAGAAGAGAAAAAATTATGCGAATGATGCCACAAAAATGCTCATTTGAAACGAGGAAAAACGCTGAAAGAAATTCGAAGAAGCGAAATCGTGAAAAGCGAAAAAGGAATACAGGAAAAAATCTGACAGACAACTGAATTATGAGACAACGAATTGTAAACATTTTGGGAGGGTTGTGAATGTCCAAAGGAAAGCGAACTCCATGGATATTTCCATTGCTCTTAGCGAGTGAGTCTTTGTGTGTGTCTGTATGTGTGCTAGAATCTTCTTATTAGTTTATAAAGCACACTTTCAGGGGCTACCCATAGCAGCTTCTTTTGCTTGCTGTTGCTTTTAGTTTATTTTCGAGGATATTTCCAATGGGGAACATTTTTCATCCTAACTAGTTGCCAATTAATACGGCTTCAGCAATCAAATTTAACAAAAGAAGGTGAAAAAGAAATCGAGGCAATAAAAATTTATTGAATTTTGATGCGGATTCTTATTGTTCAGTTGGCCTGGGTTACCTCTTTTCTAGCCCATTTATTTGAAAGAATTCGAAAAAAAAAAGAAAACACGACTTGTTAAAGAAGGAATGCATAAATTTATTGGGAATATTATTTTTCAAGCTGATTGCTTGCCGTCTCCAGATTTCATTCCACTTCATCAATCACTCATTGACATTTGATATATTTAACCTAACTGTCGTGTTAGTCACAGAAAGGTCGAAGGAAATGAAGAAATCAATTTAGGTTCTTGAAAATAACGGAACGAAAAGGGAAAAGAAAAAAAAGCGATGATATACATATATAAAAAAAAACCCATCGTTGTTTTTATTTTTTCCTGGTGAATCCACCCTTTCGGCAGTTTTTTTGTTTTGTTCAATAAAAGGTGCAAAACAAAAACAGACAAGAGAAAATCCAAGAACAATCAGCGTTAAGACACAAGTCAGCACATCAGCACATCAGCACTTAATAAAATTGAATTTTAGCTCAATTGGACACGTCTGGATGCTGGCATCTCCGGCCCTTCTTCTCCTTTATTACGTACAACACGCCACGCTACTGTGGTTAGCTATCCTAAGGGAATTGGAAAGATTTTTTTCTCTCTCTCACATTACATGAAATGACACCGTTTGAGGGACAACAACGATATCGGGTGTACTGTTGCGATGCTGTTGATTATTGTCCATAGCCGTAAAATTATTCAGAATGCTTTTGGATTTCATTTAATTCGTTTTATGACATCTCCCATGTTTGGTGGCTAGAACCGCTACATGTAGACCTGAAATGATCAGCTGTCCTATTGGACAACTTACAAGCTCATTGATTTAGTTGAGCTATCTTGACGAAATTTTACAAAAATACCTTGGTCCGCTGATTCGGGCTAAGACTTAAGCAAGGGAACAAGAATAAATTATTTATTGCATACTTTAAGGCTGGAATTACATAGGATCTTGTGAAATCAATACTCACTATCACTTCTGAAGAAGTTTATAAATCAGTGTTGCCAGATGGCTTTCCTTGCAACGCGGGATTTTTTTTTAAATTTTCCCAAAAAAGGCGGGGGAAATTTTTCAATACATTTATCACTTTATTGCTCACTTTCTGGAATTTTTATCATATTTATAAACGAATCACTCTTTGTCGGGCATAAATATAGGTTCGAGCGGTTATGTGAAACACCCAAACGAGTTTTCATTCAAGGCAGACCACACAAATTCGTATACAAATAATCAGCTACCGTAGGTTGTTCGATTTATACATGGTCTTTCGTCTGTCTGTCTCTCTGTCTGTCCCTATACAGTTTTCTTATCGAAAGAGTTCAACGATCTTGAACGAAATTCAGTAGGTATGCGTATTGGTGGAGACATGAGTACAAACAAGTTATAGAAAGGACGAGATCGGACTGCTTTTTAGAGCATCTCCAGGACTGGAATCTCTTTTGAAAATCGCAAAAACTGCTCTGTCACCTGAAGTTTTTGAAATATTTGGATGGAATATGATACATGAGCATAGTTTTGGTTATCATATGCATTTTCTAAAATTTGAAGAGTGGGCGTGACAAAATAGCGTTTTAGAAAATTTTTCTTAGACATAAAATTCAAATGGGAGTGAAACAAAAGGTGGCATGCATGCTTCTTCTATAGTCATAAACATCCTCGACCAAAGTCTTTTTCATCGGTCCATTTTTAAGGTTTCCTCCATAACTATGTTCCGTAGCGTCAGGCCCGCCTGTACTATTTTGGTTTTTTTTTTGTATATTATAGGATGACTATATGTACTGATTTCAAAACTTCAGGTCATCCAAAGTTTCATTTTTATCCTTAATAACCTTATAAACGTCTAACACGAGTTATATAAATTAAGCTGTACACAAAATTTCGAAGTCATTGGGTGCATCCAGCAGACTCAACTTGTTGAGCAAAAGTGGCTAAATAAATTTCGCTACCAGAAATGCAGTCCGCTCAGTCGAATTGTTGCGAACGCTCAGTAGGTAGCGTACTGGTCGTCCGAATATTACCCAAAAGTTTCACAAAAGTTCGGAGTCTGCTGAATGCATCCATAATTTTCATCTGGAAAATTTATTCCGGACGTCTGTCCATTTCATATTCACTTGCAAAAACACACACAGTTAGTGCACTCAGTAAAAACGGCAATAGCTTCAGTTTGCGATATTGACAAGCAAAAAAAAAAAAAAAAATGGAATACTCAAAATATCGAGTTTTGTTATTTCTGGCAACGCTGATTTAAATAGAGTTTGGCATTAGGAAAATAATGCTCTCAGAAAACGAATTATTTGAAATGTTGACATGCATACTTTTAGGGCCTTAATAAATCGACATAACCAGGGCTCGGATTTTGTTGACTTTTATAAATTTAAAGCATACCTTATGGAGTACAAATTTAGTTCAACTCACTCGATTTTTTACTTCAATATGCATTTTTTTGAAGTTATAAAAGCGGTTTGAAGTTCGAATTCGCAAAATGTTGGTAAAGAAAAATGTTTGCCCCATAAAGTATGCTTTAAATTTATAAATGCAACAAAATCCGAGCCCTGGACATAACATAGCACTTGACATTCAATTGTTGGCCTCTAATGAATCTTTTTGTAACTATGAGCTTAATGTAAAAAATTTACAAACTTCATGATTCAAAATTATAAACTTTCTATGGTAAGGTATAACCAAAACCTCTGATAAGCAAGGGCTCCACGATCTGAAACCAAATACGCATACTCAAAGCCACATTAACCGCAAAAATGCTTAACTGGCTCAGCTAGCTCGAGCACACTGTCTGCGAACTTCGTAAAGGCGATTAGACTGGCGACCTTTAAAACGATGACGCGACGAGTATTAAAGGCTCTCGGACCGCACTCTGAGAACAGTATAATACGTGGGAAGTATAAAAAATTTGATATAAACGTTTGAAGAAAGCAAAAATGTTGAAGAACTGACGCCGGCAAGTTGTAAAATTATTGGCATGCTTAACAAGTCATTAGAGACGATAACTTTCACTGTTGCCGCGATTGTCTTGGCTCGAACTCGAACACACACGCACATACATATATCCATATATACAAACACCCGTCCCGCAAATCCCACACTTTTGGAGTGAAAAGTGATGCTAGGATGCCATCGCCACGAGAGGAATTCCACCTCTGAGGCATACCAATAAACACACCAGCATCTCAACAGAAGAAAGAAAGAAAGAAAAAAAAAATGAAGAAAGGAAAAGCTCGAATAAAAATAAAAGAACGTTTGAAGGTGGCGTATCGCCGACGCTGTCTTTTGCTTCAGGGATTCCGGGCACGTTCCATGCACGTGTACTCGTGCCGGAAACGGTTATGAAGTGCCACTTTATTTACTCGTAGTGTGGCAATATTGAATGAAAGGAGCCCATTCGGGCAGGACAATACGGAATGCAATTTAGAGTGACTTACGTAGGCTAACAAAACTTTCGCATCGTCTGCAGGCGGCGAAACAGGATCAACAAATTCATTTCCGTCTTCGGTTATGACTTTCACCTAAATAACTTCGAGCTTCATAAAATTCATTGGAAAATAATTTCAAACAATTTTCTCACAATCAAATATTTGAATGATTTCAGTTTTTTCTTCGTCGTAAAAAAAAAAACCTATAAATAAAATTCTAGCATAAATGTAGGCGTTTAAACAGAGCATTTCATGTATTTCTCCGCTACTCAATTTCTTGATTTGAATATTTCGCATCCTCAAGTTAAATCAACAATCGAAATCACGGTCTAAACGATTTCTATTCAAAAGACATTATCGCGCCATCAAAACCAATAACGCTCTCGAGTGCTCTTCACTAGGGCCAGCTACTCATGGTGATAGTCATATCAAAGGCATTCCGAAGGAAAACGAAATTAAATAAAATTCAATGCGAAAATGGAAGGAAGAAAAGCGGAGACAAAATTGAAGTGCGTGAAAAGCGGGAAACTTTTCCATTCATATCAAATGCAGTGTGAAGACTTCTCTGAAGCGTTGAAGTGCACCAAAAATGTGGAGAAGAGAGTGAAGTAGGCGCGTTTTTTTTCTTTCTCAAAACCATCCATTATTTTCATTGTGAAGATATTTAGAAAGGATATATTAGGGGTATTCACAAAGGCGTCGGAAAAAAGTAAAGTCGGAAAATCGGAAAATTTTATCTGTTTAAAAAGTTGTGCAAGATGGAAAAAAAGTTTAAAAATTTTTAAGAAGTCGCAATTTTCCGATTTTCCGACTTTCCAACGTATTTAACACGCCTTTGTGAATACCCCTATTAAAGTGGAGAAAAATAATTCAAAGGGAAATTAAAACAAAACATCCATGAAGCAGAATTACAAAAAACGTTTATATTTTTCACGCTCTCTCTTAATTTAAAAGATAGAAAATGACTGTGATCGATGGGCTAAAAGATAATATTGAAAATCAACACCTAAGGGTATGCTTTTAAAAAATCTATAAAAGCCCATTTATATATTTTTTAATCCGTTATCAAAGGAGCCAGTGGCATAGCCAGATATTTCGGCGTCCGGGGAACAATCGGTTCACAATGCAGGAAATGGAACCCCCTCCGCCCGGTAAATATAAAAAGAGCTTTACGAAAATTAAAATATGTTTTGGCGCTCCGAGCGGCTACTCCTTTCGACCCCACTCGCAGCGCTACTGAACGACGCTTGATCAAGGCATCTAGGAAGATGCGCAAAACTTTCAAAATCTTCTTTAAATGGAAATACCTAAAAGAATGAACATATTTGTGATCATCGGCAACAATCTAAATATTTGTGTTCACACTTTTGGGTGCTGAATTGAAATATTTTCAATTGTCTTACTGATCGATTTATGTATTTCTTATCCAGATTTTAAAAAGGGCCATATTAATGATCTCAGGTTATCAGTCACTTAAAGAAGTTAACCTTCAAATGAGAATACTGAGATTAAGTTCGGTGCAAGTCCTCTCGAAAGATCTCGAGCTTTTCCCATCAGAGAACTTTTAATTAGTTAAAAAACCAATTAACCGAAAGTGATTTAAAGGACTCTACTACTTCGTGTATTAAAATAAAAATTTGAGACCCCATCAAACTCAATTCACCATAACAAATTGCTTTGCCGAGCACAACAAACCATGACGAATGGAATCATATTTCATAAAAGCTTAGTAAGCGATGTCCACCTCCCATGAAGATGTCGCCTGTTATTTTTTTTTTTTTTTGGCTGGCGAACGCCCAGTTATTGGTCCGTTAAATTAAATTTTTTGAGAGCCACGCTTCTCCCTGTCTTACTGTTCATGCAGCATAGCCGCTTAATGTTATTTTCGCAATCTTTTGGATTCGAATGATATTTTTACTCACCCACTGAAAGCACCGCTCGCTTTTTCCTTAAGCGCCGTCAATCCCTTCATTGTGGAACGTTGAGGTCTTTATGCTGCGCAGTCAATGATGTTTTAAGGATATACTCGTATATTTAAATAAATATATATGTATATATATATTTTTTTAAAATTTTTTTTATTATATGGTATTTGCTAAATTTGAGGAAATTTTTCGCACTGACTACATTTGATTATCACATAAGCGTTTATTTGCTTCGAATTCACTTGAAATTCGCTTATATCTCTCGATATCAGGCACTTTTAGCAAAATTTTCACTTGTCAGTTGGATTTTTTAACTGCATGACAATTTGTGCAATTTGTTATCCTTCTGCCGTTGTGCTGTATGTAGTTCAGGGACGGGCATTCTCACTCTTGTGGGTGCTGGCGTGGTAGGCGTTGATTCTGCATGGCACGGCACGGCACGGTCAACAGTCTCGTCCTCTGCAAGGAATTATTGCAATAAAACATAATTTAGTCGAGTGTGTTCATTTGCCGATAAGAATTCGGTTACAATTTGCTTGGCTCATAGCGTTTCCTACATAATCGGATTACATATTTCAATGACTTCATTTCATAATGGAAAATTCTTTCTAAGCTATGCGATGGAAATTTTGGAGCTTTCACGAAAGTTTGAAGTCATCATTTTGAATGTTCATTTCAATGAAATTATCTCGGGAATGGACGGACTCCTTCGAATTTTGGGAATCATTCCCTCTGAACGAATGCTATCCTTTTTTATTTTATGAGCTATTTTCATATCGGAAACATTATGGGGCCCATTTCAAAAATTCTCTTAAAAGGATGTAGATCGATGTAGTACGGCAGATCCTACTGTTAATCCATTGTTAATCGTTCATAAAAAAAAAAAATGTTTCAAGCCTTCGTGTAGGAATATGGAAAAATCAATATGAGTAAGCGTGGCGTCGGCTGGACCACACCCAGTTTTACTTAGGATCGTAGCAAATTTCTACTCATTCTGACTTCAGACCAAGAGAGGGCCAAATAAACAGACTTCTTTGAATTGATGCGGTTTCTGATCTTGGTCAAGGACATTACCAGGGTTCGGATTTTGTTGCTTTTATAAATTAAAAGCATACTTTATGGAGTAAAAATTTTGATAAACTCACATAAAGTTAAGATTCAGATCGATTTTTTATTTCAATATGAATTTTTTTGAAGTTATAAAAGCGGTTTGAAGTTCGAATTCGGTAAACTTATTCGCAAAATGTTGACAAGACAAATTTTGCCCCATAAAGTATGCTTTAAATTTATAAAAGCAACAAAATCCGAGCCCTGCTCATTATTTAGCAACTGTAACTATTTTTTTTTAGCATAATGAATTCAAAATGTTTTCATTCACCGTAAGGAAATTCGAATTTTAATTCAGCTCATATTTCTTGTGAGTAGAATGAATTCAGTTTTTTTTTAAACTCATTGTGAATTTAAAAGTAAAAATGAGTCATTCTTTTACAGCTCTGTCCTGAATATAAGTACAGTCGAACTTCCGTATAATGAACGTCTATACAATGAAGTTCTCTCTACGATGAAATAATTTCAAATGCACAGCTTTTTCATTCCACTTTCAGGGAAGTATTTATAATTTCTGTAAAATGAAATTTCTATGTAATGAGGTGATCTTCTGGTCCCGTGCGAATTCATTATAGGGAAGTTCGACTGTATATTTCAATTTATTTGCTGAAAAATTTAATAAAAGTGTGTTACAGCAGCTTACATGTTAATTTAGGGTCTTAATTCATTCGATTTTTCCACTGCATATAATAATAAAAGAATAATATATATATTTTCTTCTATGTGAAGCATTGCACTCTTTGTACTAAAACTAGCCCATTAGGCTCATTCAATCGTGATTGAACGATACTTTACTTTACTTAACGAATTAGGCCTATTAATAACTTAGAACCTGAAATCAACTTCGGAACGTGGAATAGAAATCCATGGGCAAGGTCAATTCGTACTCATAAAATCTGTCCTTTAGACCTTTTCTATGGTCTACAGAAAAATAGCGTTATTTCTAATTTTAATAATTTAAAAAAATCTTTGAGAATTTTTTTTATTTCCTGTGTTTTATTCTTGACTTGATCGCCTACTTAGAAGAATTTTAGGCACTATTAAGGCCGGAAAATGGCTTCGTCCGATATCGATTTCTGAAATACAGTCGAAACTTTCTATAACGAGTTTCTCTCTATAGCAAATCTTCTGAAAGCCCTTTCGTTACATTTTTAGTGCCTTTTTTCTGCTTATAACGAGTTATCTCTGTAACGAAATTTTTTCCGGTCTCTTGGAGCTCGTTATAGAGATTTTCGATTGTAGGATCGATATATGTGAGATATACTTACATCCGTGAAGTTATACGATTATTCCATTTGCGTAATTCTTTCTTCTTCGTAGAATTTTTCTTTGAATTTTCAAATTTATTTAACTTTTTTTTTATCACAAAAACTTAGGTACACAGATTAACGCTGTAATTTTGGGTGCCGGAAAAAGAAGATTTTTATCAAATTAAATATCTTTGCCAAAGCTTATAAAAAAAAAAAAAATTCTCTTGTCGAAGTGCCAACACTTTTGAGCCGTACCGTAAAATTTTTAAATGAATTTATTGATTTTTTTTTTTTGAATTTCAAATGAAATTTTTAAAAAAGAAAACTTTAAATTAAGAAGAAATTAAAATAAAATGAAATTAAAAACAATTCGGTTGAAAGAGCGACGCTTCGTCGAGCCACATCCAGACGGAGCTGATGCTGCGATAGCGACCCGAACGGAACTCTGTCTGAAGAGTGTATGACCCAAGCGATTGCAAATGCGCTGAAGATACCCCGAGGATCACATTGTGAGTCGAAATTCGGGGGTTTTTTCTAGAAACCCAAGTGGGCGATAGGCGATAGGCGGTGGGCTTTGCATGCGATGACTTATGAGAGGAAAACAAAAAACAAACGCTAGCAAGAAAGTAGCACATTTTCTGTCTCATTTATTTTTAGTTTCAAGAACCACGAAGACTGGAAGCTGCCACTGGAAAGTGCAATACATATTAGAACTGTTACATACATGTGTATTTCAATTATGTGAAATACACATGATTTGTTCGACTTCCAGTCTAAAATATACCCTTTTTTTTTGGAGTAGTAAAATGACAAAATAGCTTTTTTTTTTGAAAATTTCCACTTCATTTTCTTTGAATTTGAATTTGAATTCGTAATTTGTAATGTTCCTCGCAATTGAAAGTTTAAAACAAATGAAATTTTTACTCAATAATTAATTTTTCCAATTTCACGCAAAGATCTCCGATTTACACCACACAGCAGGACTACGCACGAAGAACTACTATGGGAATCCTTTTTGCTAGCGCATTCGAATGGACCGTCTCAAGCTGATGTGCAAAGGCTGAACACGAATTCCATGCCGTCAGCCGTCGCCATTTGAGTTCGTTGGCGAGAGCAGTACGGCACTAGTGTGGTGAAAAGCTTGGTATACATTCGCGGGTGGTATGATGGTACGTCCTCGGAGTACAGAGGGCGACTAGATAGCATGCGTTGAAAATACCATTCCAAAACAATGTTGCGGAATGCGCTGGCTGTTGTCGTGGTTGTAGCACGAATACATTCCAATTTTTGGGCGCCGTACTTTAGACAACAGTAACAAATACATTGTCCCTTGGACGATGGTGTGAGTGGACCCATGTCTGAGCCATCATGAGCATGCATGTATGAGTGTGGTGTGAGTGGCCACCTTATGCAAAGCACCAATCAACAGCGGGTAAAGGTGGAGCTGTTTTGAACCTGGAATTTTAAATTTAATTGCGCTCACACACACGCTCAGATATACACACACACTACACGGGCACAGTCGAATGGGTTTTTTCCCCTCTCAATTCAATTTTGAGTCCTTCCGGGAGTTTCCATTTTGCTTTTTTTTCTTGTTTTATTTTTGTGAGAAATATGTTGGAAAATCATCATAAAAATCGCAGTCGTGCATAAAACCCTGGTAGGTTGCTACGAAGTCAATCGCATTGTTCTTTGCACTGATTTCATGTTCGTCCGTCGTTCCCGCGTTCCCCATGTCTGTGCATCCCTCCATTGTGGTGTTGTATGAGAAATCAACAGCGATTATATTTCCCGCAAGGTCTGACTGAGCTCGTTTCGGTTGTGGGTACAATGTCTCGATGATGTTTTACACATACATATAAGATCAGACATTCAAGGCGGCCATTTTGAATTTCCTGTCTGAGTTATTGATGTTTCGTTCTCTTTATACGTTGACTCGAGGCTTCAATATACATATAATTCAATAATATCCGAGCTAAGTTAGAGCGGATTTTTCCTGTTGAAAAAGTGTTTTATGAATTTAAATGGCGTCGAAAGTGTAACCTTTTGAGGGACGTGAACCCCAATATAACTCCTTCCTGTCAAAAATATATGGCGCAAGAAAAAACTTTTTTATTCATTGATTCGGATTCCCGGATTCGGACGATACTATAAGCTAATAAAAATAATCACCAATAAAACGAAATTACTTCACATGACATTTCAAATGTGTAGAAGTGAAGAAAATATCCCAAAAAATGTTTGATGTCCCTGAAAATATGCAATGATATTTGAAACAAAAATCATTTTAAGCCTGTTTTGCATACAAACTCATATATGGTTGATTAAAAACGATATATGTGTAGCTACCCTGCAGTAATGAGCCGGTCAGTTTTCTAAGAAGGACTGGCCTTTGACCCAGCAGCGGATCCAAACTTTAGTCTAAGGGGGGGCAATGCAAAAAAATTTTTTCAATGTAAAAAAAAATCAAAAAAAACAAAGTACAATTATATGGATACGGCAACCAATAAAACTCAGTGTAATAGACATTTTTAACTCAAGTGTAATAAGCGATATCTATATAAATACTGTTCAGATGTATACAGATACATATATCTTATATACGGGGCATTTCACGTCAAGTGTACCCGCTCAAAAATCTTCATACCTGGGATTTCGATGAAACTTGGTGGAAATGTTGCGCTATGAGAGTACATGAATTGTGCAAAAGGAGGAGGGGAAATATTGACCGGGTGCCTAGATACAGGGTGTTAAACTTTCGGTCCTTTTTGTATTCAAAAAATTCTACGTCTCGCAAATTGGGAAATGAAAAAAATGTGATAAAGGATTTTTATAGATTTTTGTCTGCTCTTTCCGAAAAAAAATATTACAATTCCCAGAAATTATTATTGATGCACAAAAAAAAGGTTTTTATTTTTATAAGCAATTTTTCGCCGAATGCGACATTTTTGATATTTTTTTAAATATCAATCCCAATTCACCCCTCCCCCTTGTATCCGCGCTTGCTTTGACCGGTCCAAATCCTACCGGTTATGCTATGGCAATTTGCTCCATCGAAATCGGCTAGCCGGCGGTCGGTAATAAACGAGTTGGTTTAAGGGTAGTCGGTAAATGACACTTTCATCAACTTAGAATATGTATCAGAAATTTGTTGTTTATTTTCCTCATTTGACTCTCCTAAAACCAGACAAAATTACGACAATTGCCCCAAAAAACTGGCCTATGATCAGCCGTTTTGCGGACTAGTCCTTCCCCAAGGACAGGCCCATGTTAAAAAGGTCAGTTGAGTACATCAGAAGTAGAATTATGAGGGGACTAGTACTGGTAACATGAAGGACTGACCGAAGACTACACTGGAGTCAGTCCATATTACTGCAGGGTATTTTTGAAGCCTTAATAAATCAATTTTGGGGGTAAAATTTTTTTTGCCGGTCTTTTATGTATCATGCAGTAAAGGGTTAACAAACCCAAATTTTTTCTCAATTTTTCAATTTTTTAAGTAGAAACCCCTTAATAAACCTATTTAATAAGAAAAACAAGTTCCTCTTATGAATATATCTTGCAACTAGAAGGGTTGAAATCAAAAGAGACAAAACCTGAATTGTAGCGTATATTATATATTTTGCTCTTAAAGTTTTATGAAATAAGTAGCTTACCTTGAAGCTAAAAAATATTAAGCTAATTTATAAGTAAGCTAAAGAGCTATGGATAGTTGCGACCATCGATAGTCGATAGTCTGAAATATCGAAGCATCGACAGTACTATCGGAAATATATTTATAAATATAACTTATTTATTGGCAAATTTTAGTGATTTCAATCAACAGTTTGAGTTGTTTAACATTAAATATCAACCATTTGAAAGTTTATAAAATTAAACAAATTAATGGTGCGGCAAATAATTTTAAAAACTGTGGTATAATATCCCTCCTATTTAAACTGGGTTCAATCCCAAATTTGGTACTCTTTTCCCTTTTTAAAAAATTTTATTTTTTTTTTTGTGATTAAAATCCCATTTCCGAACCGGTATGCGTCCTAAGTGCGTCACCTTTATTGGTGGCAACCAAGTCCACAAGCGGTTTGTTCCGCTAAGTAAACCCCTTGGCCATCCCCGGGTGGTTTTTCATAACCTCAAGTAGTATACAAGTAGAAGCCTGAGTCACATTTTTATAAGTTACCTTTAGTCAAAAACATTAAATACCCAAGCAATTAAGAAAATATATTCAAATTAAGTATTCACTTTTATTTCTACTAAAAAAAACCAGCCGGGAAAAAGCCAACACACAATCTGCCGACCAATTCTGTCAACTAAAAGCTGCTCGGTTTAAATCAGACAACCAAATCAATAAATCTGTTTCTGTAACACATAAAAACACACTGTCAGACCTTAGATTTTTGAAGCTAATCAAAACATTTCTAAAATTTGCCAAAGTCTGATCATGCATAATAACAAAACGCCAAAATTTTTTGTATTTTCAAATCTGATTCTGATAGTTGAACGTTTAATAAACCTCGAATAAGAAAAACAAGTTCCCTCCCTTTTAAATATATCTTGCAATAGAGGGGTGAAACAAAAAGAGACAAAACCTGAATTGTAGCAGTGTTTTAGTATATTTTGCTCTTATAAGCTTTTATGAAATAAGTAGCTTACCTTTTGAAGCTGCAAAAAATATTAAGCTAATATAAGTAGAGCTAAAGAGCTATGGATAGAGTTTGCGACCATCGATGTCGATAGTCTGAAATATCGATAGCATCGACAGTACTATCGGAAGATATATTTTAAAATATATACTTATTTTATTGGCAAATTGTTAGTGATTTCAATCAAGCATGTTTGAGTTGTTTAACATTTAAATATCAACCATTTGAAAGTTTTAAAATTAAAAAATTAATGGTGGTCCTATAATAATTTATTAAAATACTGTGCATAAGTATCCTCCTCATTTAATATCATGTGGTAATATACACCAAGTATTTTGGTGACTCTTTTCCCTTGGATATTGAAAAAAATCTCTCTATTTCTGTTTATTTTAGGAAAGTGATCAGTAAAAACATTGTAACCTTGTAAACATTTGAAGTGATATACGGATAAAGGAAATATCGAAAAAATCCCTCAAAACGGAAAAAACACCGCGAATAAAATTATAGCATGACGCCTATAATTCTCATTTGGTTTGCAAAATGGGACACTCAAGAGTCGCAGAATTTCTGAAGAATTTTCACGACGTGATGAAGCAAGAACGTGGGTAAGTTTGTTTTATTTATTGGCTCGATAGAGCCGGGGAGCTATCGGTAACTTCGATATTCTTTAGATTTCATAATCGATAATTTTAATAAGCAATAGATTCAGTAATCGATTATTTCAATAATAGATAGGTCATATAATCGATTTTTTCAATAATCGGTCGTTTCAATAATCGATAGTTTGATAATTGATAGTTCGATATTTCGATAATCAATAATTAGATAATCGATCGTTTCTTTAGTAGATAGTCAAAATTATCGATAGGTTGAAAAATCAATAGTTTCAATGATCGTTATTTTCAACGATCGATATGTCCGATAATAGTTTCTAAAATCGATATTTTTGAAAATCGATCATTTTTACAATCGATAATTTTGATAATCGAAAGATTCAATTTCGAGCGGCTCTCGCCCTTATCTAAAGTAAGGGCATTTTTAGGAATCTTCCATTTCAAAAAGAAGAAAGCCCTCTGTCACCGTTAACACCACCTTTTCAATGCTAAATTAAACCATAGATGTTTTCGATAGATTGAAACCTCGATAGTATCGACTTTGCTGATAATGCAAAAAATATAAGTACTTATATGGAAAATTTGCAGGTTGATTGCAATAATTAACTAAACGAATTAATCGATAGTTTAGTTCCCTTCAGCCTATATGCAAAGCTAGAATATTTATTTATTTTAAATCTGAAATCTGATCTGATCCAGCTTTGATTACACAAGTTAACAAATAGCATTGAACTTTTGGATCTGAGAAACTGAAAGTTGTTTGTGGCGTGCTGAACTCAAATATTCCAACGATTTTTTAAAGATTGGCTCTAGATTCCGAGATATGGACCAAAAACCGATACACCGTTACACTCACTTCCGTTTTTTTTACATGTTTCACCTCAACATTAACGAAACGCAATGAAAACACTAAATTTTTGAACCCTTGTGTTAGAAATAACTAGACGTACAATTCGTTGCTTAAAATATTTTTGATTGCGCCTAGGGCTTAGGAGCTATAAGCGGCTAAAGATTGCTGGTAACGTTACAAAAATGGAACTTTTGTGAAAATTGGCCATACGTGCATTGCATATTGTGCTGTGTACAGTAAAAACAAAACACGGAATAAAAATATAAGACCTCTTTTTTGGGACGATTTCCTCTTAGTCCAAACTGCCGATTTTATACTGTACATCAACGATTTAACTATTTTATTTAGCTTGGAAGTTGTTATTCTAACACATTTATTGCTTCTGATTCCCCATGTGGAATTTGGACCACAAAAACCCAAGGTCTTTAGTCATATACTTATTCGTGAATGACGCACTGACCCAATCGAAGTTTAGTTCATTAACTTAAAACTATTTTTCCTGAACCTCATTTTCTAAAAATTCGGACACATTTCGGAACGATGAATCTGAACACCCCGAAATTGTTTGCTGGGCAGTTAAAAAAAGTATAAAAAAATATTTCAATAATATAATTTTTTTTTTATTGGAAAACATAATTTATACTAAATTGTTTTATGTTTTGTTTGGAAAGTTGCGAGCGTTTTTCGGCGCTTGAGAAGTTTGTTTATAGTTCTTGCTTAATTTATTTTTCTATCCGCACAACATCGGCCTTCAGCGCAATTATTAAAAGAATCTCAGCATCTATGTATGTATGTTGAATAATCCGTTTGTCCTCAGATAAAGAATTTAACCATTCCATTTTTTACATTCTTCGTTTTTGTCCGATTGTTCGTATCTAAAGAGATAAACAGCCATGTAAGTACAACATTTCTCGTCATCCGAAAGTTGCAATAAAACTTTCAACCTCCCAAAACTATGCTTCATTAATTTTGTTTCTCATTGAACTGAAATGAAGGGAAAAAAAGGAAAAAATTCAAATAACTTTTTGACAACAGTTTCAAGGGAAAAGTTACCAAAGCGACGCCAATAAAAGAATGTTTGGTCCATGGGAGGGATGCCGTAGTAGATCCTTCCATGTGTGTGCATGAATGTTGGTTACCACTCAAACAGGCTGAAGCCTGTTATCTCAAAGAATCGCGCATATTTTATGTGGAACGACGTTAGACGGCAAACGGCGCACGTTTCAGCTATTCGAACGTTTCGCCGAGTCAATTTAGCGTTATTAAGTCGAAAGATATTAACTCTTGGCCTTGAAACCAAGGAAACGATTTGCAGAGAATGAAATTCTTTGCTCTCGATATGAATAAAAAATGCTTCGTGGGCTAAATAAAATGATTTAAGCACTTCGTTAAATATTATTTTAAGGGAAAATCTCATAGGTTTTTAGTTCGTAGGTTAATGAGAATTGTAAGCGAAGACTGGAGAGGCCTAATTAGGGGAAGTTTTGGATCCACTCTCTTGCATGTAAGGTTAGAATATATCGATATAATTGAATGGGTAATTTGTCTGGAGGAACAAGCTTATAGAGAAAATCTCCTGCAACTATCATAGGGAAAAACAGAAGACAAAGCTCCTTTCATGCTGTCGAATGTCAGAAATATTTCTAACTGAATGACTCATACAAATGAACTCATTACGAGAGAAGATGGAATTTTTTTTCAGTCACCCTCTCTTTCTCTCTGCCGACATCTCTCTAATTCCATATATGCCTCCCCCTTTCTCCCCCTCTTCCCTGTCCATCAATCTCTCCTTCTTCCTCTTGTTCTCCCTATCCTTCTCCCTCTCAATCTCCTACTTCTCCTTCTTGCCTCATTCGCCCCTTCACAGGCGCCCTCATTCTTCATAAAAAATTCTTATTTTCTTCCTTTAAATTCAATTTTCTGAAATGAGTTTCTAATGCACACGCTAAACTTCGAAGCCCCTCAACACCTTAATGCAAGATAATGGATTTGACAGTCCGTTCAGAGCTCCGCCACATCCCACTTATCTACCATTTAACCAACCGTACAACCGAACTAGCTTGACATCGCGCAATAGAGACAGGCAGATTTTTGTTTTGTTTCAATGCCAAGTAAAGGGTTCGATGCAATGCGATGCTACCCTCCAAAACCCTCTTACCCTTGATAATTCACACTTAGCGGCGTTCATGCGATTCCATTAATTGAAGCCGAAGAATTACGCTAAATTGTATTGTCTTCGCTCATTTACGGTTACGGGCGCTCACCCTTTAGAAGACTGCTTGTGTAAAAAGGCAGGAAGTGGAGAGGGGAAAGCGGAAAATACGGTCGTCTGCACGTTTAGGATAACGTTTTGTTGATGTGCGTCATCGCACAAGGAACTTGGCAAATCTGTATAATCCTTGATAATTTCGTTAATGGCATTAATCACTCAGGATGTGCAAGGATTCGCTCAGAGATGCTGCTATTATTTTACAGTATATTTTTTGCCTTGCAAGCAAAATTCTAATTGCAGACCTGAAGAGATTTTGAGAAGGCTATGAAATGGATGGATAACTGGAAGAGTTTCAATTCTTTATAATATTCGTGAAAGTTTTTGTAGCGTAAGTATTATGTGAAGCTTCTTTACATTGGTATTGGCTATCGTGTACGGGCCCAAAAATATGCAACAAATTCTGTTCATATTAAATAGAGATAACTCATTATCAGGACTCGGATTTTGTTGACTTTTTTAAATTTGATGCATACTTTCGGGAGTAAAAATTTTGTTCAACTCACATAAAGCTAAGATTCAAATCGATTTTTAACTTCAATATGCATTTTTTTGAAGTTAGAAAAGCTGTTTGAAGTTCGATTTCGCCAAACTGATTCGCAAAATGTTGTTAAGAAAAATTTTGGCGCCATAAAGTATGCCTTACATTTTTAAAAGTCAACAAAATCTGAGCCCTACTCATTATATTTGAATTTATTTTCGTTCAATGTAAAACCAGAAAAAGGTTGATTGAAAAATGAAAAGAAAATATCCTTGATAATAGAGCTGGAGAACCATCGATAGTTGCGACCATCGATAGTCCGATAGTCTTAACCATCGATAGTATCGATAGTACTATCGGAAGATATATTTTGAAATTTAATCTAATTTTGTTGGCAAATTTCTAGTGATTTCAATTATGGTTGTTTGAGCTGTTTTCCATTAAAATATAAACAATTTGAATTTTAAATTAAAAAATTAATGGTGGTCCTGTAATAATTTAATAAAATGCTGTGCATAAGTATCCCTCCTCATTTGATATCATATGGTAATATACAAAAAGCCAAGTTTTAAAACCTTTTTACTCAATTCTCCATACTTTGTAACCATAACTGATGCTGAGCAGTATTTTGTTGACTCTTTTCCCTTGAATATTGAAAAAATCCCTTTATTTCTATTTTCCTTAGGAAAGTTACCAGTAAAAATCTCTTGTTAACATTTGAAGTGATTTTTAGTTAAAGGTAAAATCGAAAAAATGCCTCAAAACGGGAAAAAACCCTCGTTCTGGAATCAGTGCATAGAATAAAATGTTAGCATGAGGCCTATAATTCTCATTTGGTTTTTAAAATGGGACAATTAAGACTCGCAGAATTTCTGAAGATTTTTCACGACGTGATGAAGCCAGAAGTTGTGTAAGTTTGTCTTATTTATGGGTTGGATAGTGATGGAGAGCTATCGATAGTTCGATGGTCGATAGATTAAATAATCGATACTTTGATTCGATTGTCTAAATAATCGATAGGTTAAATAATCGATAGTTTTAATAATTGATGGGTTCAACAATCGGTAGTTCAAATAATCGATAGATTCAGTAATCGATTGGGTCAATCGCTAAGTTTAATCGATTCAATATTCGGTCTCGATATCGTTGCGTTTATTGGTTAAATTCTTTTAATGCATACGATTATATACATATATTGAGTCTTTTTAAATTCATCAATATGAGTGCGGAAGGAGTCATACATAAATGACTCTAATGTGGGCTCCTTCGGTATATGAATGCACCCCTCGTATAGGACGACATTCGTGCTTCCAACGTTTATTTAAGACTCCTAAATGAGCTCATTATGAGGGCTCACATTCCAAATAACGATTCATAAATTACTCATTTAGGACTCGAAATGTTTGCTGGGCTGGAATTTCATAGTGATTTCATTTTAATAGATTTTTCGGCTTGAAAAATTGAATAAAAAAAAAACACATGCAACACTGACGACGAACGTCATAATTCTGAATCATCAACGTTGGATGAAAAATTTAAATTAAAAATGAAGTGAAACAATTGGTTTTTTCTCTTGACTTTTAATATGAAATTTTGAACTTTGCGCTGACAAAATGGCATCAATGATGCGGATTCAATGAAGCTGTCCTCTTATGTATAGTTTTTCTTCATTTTAATCAAAAAATATATATCTGTTGGGAGCTATGTGCCACAAATGTTAAAATTAACTGATAAAATTATAAAATTTTGAACTTTTATTAATTGTTGGAACTAAATGGAGCTTTTTTCGGGTTAGTTATCTCAGTTCGGGTTAGTTCTCAAAGTGTCAAAACTTTCGGTCAGACTTTTCGAGATAGATTTAAATTGACGTGTAGCTAATCTGACGATTAGTGTCATAGCTCTATCCGACTCTTCTAACTATAACACCCTTACTCGATTCTTTATTTAATTTACTTTCATATTAAAATTCATTTTAGCCATCAAAGTATTTAAACGAACAAAATTAAGAATTCAAAGAACTATTAACGTAGGTTATAGTTAAGATTTTTGGTATAAGACATGAAAAATACTTTGTGAGAAAGTTAAAGTTTTAATTAAATCATTCTTAAAAGAATAGTAATCCTCTTACAAGAAATAAAAAATAATTTCCCCTTCAAAGGACATTGAGCATTGTAATAAATTGAGGAAAATTAAACCAAAAAAAAAAGTTTAATTTTTTATCAATTTTCATTGGAATAAACAATAAAATCCGTACATATATATATGAAGCTCCTCCTCTGCAAATACCAAAATGTCCTTGTTTTCTCCGATTATACGCATGTAAACACGAGGATATACACACACACACACACACTCGCACAATCGGAAAGGTCACATCACAATCTTGCGAGCATGGTAACAAACCCTTAAGCTCATTTGTAACTGTGTTGGTTCGAACGTATCCGTGTCTGTTTGCATTTTCCGTATCTACCCAATTAAAGTCGCATGGAAACATTTGTTGCAGGTGGGCCATAATCGCGTGGCCACGAAGAATGCTATGCTTTTCAAAAAGCTCCAACCGAAAGCTCTTTCCACATCCGAAAACAAATAAAAGACTGTCGCGTTCGATGGTGTTTAATCATACCTACCACAGCTATCAGCGCAGATATATCGAGGCGTTTTATTTCGTTCTGGTGCTTGGGAGAATATTGAAGCAGTTTTCCGTCGGAAAAAGCGTATTTTCTTATGACAGCAATATGGCTTTGCTGCGATGCTATGTCGGATGGAAGAACCTAAAGGATAGATGGAACAAACGGATATTCGCATTGATCTATCTGAAACGATATCGAAGAATAGTTTAATATCAATCATGTGAGCAAAAATCCAGTTCAATCCAATCATATCAATCTAAGAATATCAAGCTGAATCATATCATTAATTCTGGCTACTTATGTATACTCTCAAATACTCTCTTAAGTATAGTAAAATGTTTTAAAATAATGAATAAATGTAAATATTAAAAAAAATCAAATTGAAATGAGTTTCACTGTTTCTCATGGCGAACGCATAAATTTGCGTATGTCAACAAAAAAAAAAAGGTGCGAGAGAGGGGAGAAAGATTTATGTAAACGCGCTTTTTGTATCTCTTTCGAAGGCATAAAATAAACAAATAAAATCCAAAATGAAATTGAAAATTGAAATGTTAATTACATCCAACCCCGTGGCTGCCGCACAGCAAACAGATAGCTCAATAACCGTCCAGAACAACGCCGTGTGATATTCCCCATGCAGAATATCCATGAAGACCAACGCTGGGCGGTTCGATGGGTAACGCCTTCGAGTCATAGAGATTACGCCTGGTCCTGTCTAATAGCTAAACAAGAGATGAAGTTAAATGGAGATAAGCAAACAGGCAAACACAACAGAGTATAAAATGTAAATCGTTGTTTGTTTGGCAAATGGTGAGGGGTTTGGAAAACTTTTATTGAGCTATCGGTATGAATTTGGTTAGATGGAGACATTATTTATAAGAATTATCCTCTTTTTTTTTTGGCTATGATGTTTTTGAAAGTGGGGAGCCTGCAAGGTGTCGATTTCTCGGGAGATAAAAAGGAGACATATTTCTTTCTATTTGAAACGATAGATCATCGGTTGGTTCATAGAATGGTTCTGAGATAGCGAAGTCTGTCTTAAGAAGCCCATTCAAAAGCCCTTGTCCAATACAATTAGAACTAAAAAGAAGGTCGCCCTATTGCAATGGAAAGACTTTTGTTCTTATGAAGGAAAACGTCCTAGCAACTCGGCTTTGACCGATTAGAGATACGCCAGCTTATTGGGAAATAACAATATTTGATGGCCCCTAAAATATAAAGGCCCAATTATCCATATGAGGCTATTTTTCGTTGCTATTCACCCCCAAGAAATTTAGTTAGTTGGCTTCATAGATTTTAAACTGTTTTGGATTAATTTAAAAACACATTTTTTCCCCATCCTTAATGTCATCAACGATCACTCGAGGTCAGCGTCATCAAGAAAATCGATTTAAAATTATTTTTTTATTGACTTCTTATTCAAAAATTTCTTTATGAGATAGAATCAGTGGCGTATCCAGAGAAAGAATGCTTATATTTTCCACTAGTGGTATATTGAACAATTTTAAGACATTAACCCAAAAAAATTTGGGATGGGGGGCTAGAGGAAGTTTAGAGAGTTATGGACCAAAAACCAAAAAAAAAACCGAAAAATTCATGGCGTCCGATTTGGATGAAAATTTATATATAGAATAATTGAAAAATTCTAAGAATTTTAGCAATAAAATTTTTTAAAGAAACTAGTCCTATTAGGACCAGTTTGGAACTAGACCAAAACTAGACTAGTTGTAACCCGTTTATTGAAAAAATTTTGACGCCAAAATTCTTAGAATTTTTCAATTATTCTATATATAAATTTTCATCCAAATCGGACGCCATGAATTTTTCGGATTTTTTGGTTATATCTTATAATTGTTCAATATACCAGTGTGGAAAATATAAGCACTATCAAAGCACTCTTTCTCTGGACACGCCACTGGATAGAATCATAAAAACATCAAAGTGAGGGGGTAACAAAACCGATTTTTTCCCCACAAAAATACTACGCTGCGCCAACTCAAATATCCTGCCTGCGTTTTTTGGTCTGAACTCACTACCTCTTCCCGGTCGCTTCCCGAATAAGGTCTGAAATTTTTCCGGCCTACATAAAGACGTGACATGCATTTGTTTTTTTTTTTTTTTTGTTTCTTCAAAAAGTTTTCAATTCAATTTTTCTCATTAAAATTAAATATTTTCAGCTTAGTTTATTGAACGACTGTCTCGGATTCGTCTGTAATATGAGCCCTTTGTTGTTGCAATTGAAAATAGGCTTAATTTTTTTATTGGAATAATTTTGGAAGCCCTCAACAGAGCACATTAACAAATAAGCCTGATAATTCTGTTGGCAAATATTCGATTACATTTAATTGAATTTCTTTCGCGTTTTTTTCTTCGTTTCGGGGTTTTTTCGACTTTTCTTTTTCTTTCGTCCAAACGAAAAACAAAAAACAAAAAAATGTATTACATTACAAAGGAAAGAAAAACTCGAAACTCGGAGAACGTGCCTGAAAAGGACTTTCTTGTATTTAAATTGACGCTGAGAAAAATGCGCAGATGAAATCGATTTTTCAGATGATCCTTTTGATAAATTTACGGAAGAAATTACTCATCGTGAGATGTCATTTCATGAAGTCTTTTTCGCATGCGGCGGCCTCCCCCCCTTGCCGCTCATGAATTATTCAATTTTATTAAACTTATGGCTTACATAAAAATCACTAAAACCTGCAATTACCTGTTGATGAGGATGATAATACTCAGCAATGTTCGACATTAACCCCGCGTGGGGTTGCGCTAACAAGTCGCTACGATACGCTTCCCCCTTCTCAAAAGGGCGTATAAACTCGAAATAAATAAGTAGTCCCCGTATACCCAGGGGTGAAAACACTTGAGAAACAATTTTGTGTATCGCTCTCATGTTTTCCAATTCAACACGATAGCGTAGGTAAAGCGCAAACAATCTGGCAATCACATGGTAGACCAAATTCCCAAAGGCCATATAAAATTTATTAGATGGTAATCCACACCTGGTTGTGGGTGGAAAAAGTCAAAGGTGCAAGGAAGGAGCAGATATAATATTTGTTCAATAGCAAAACAAATGACATGATATGAGGACAAAATTGAAGTATGTAATTCGATAGACTTATAACTTTACGTTAGGATTCTAAAGATCTAGCAGTACCTACTGGATATCTAATATCGAAAGAATCTTGTCATCTGAATCCTATGGCCAACCCAAAACTCATCTACTATAGATTCTTTCATTGCCAGGAAAATGTAATTTGCTGTACCCTATAAGATAGCGACATTCTAACGAGCCCTTGGAACTCAGATTAATCTCCACCAGAAGAGACTCGTTTATTAGATCAAACCGGAAGTTCTTTCAAAGAACTTTAAAAGAACAAAGAACAAGTCCTTGAATCCGCTGTGCTATGTATGAAGCTCACAAATAACTTCCTTGTGAGCTTCCTACATAGCACAGCGGACTCAAGGAGCACCCAAGACCATTAAATTTTGACTTTTCTCACGAATATGCCTGGTGAGAGTTTTGCTATGAAAAAAATGTGAAAGTCTCCGAGAGTTAGTTCCAAATTACCAAGTGCAGATAAGTTTGACATCATTAGGTACTTTCGATAAAACTGAAACAATAAGAAATTTCATCTGCATCTATCTACAGCTTAGGCAGGGAGACCCTATGGCACGGGTCACGGGCTTGACGGCCCCGCCTTTCCCGAGTCGCAGTGCTAGCCGACTGCCCCAGTCGAATCATACAGACTGGTCAATAAATGCATGACAGCGAGATCCGGCCACGGGCTAGTGCGGGACGCACTTTTTTGATGAGAAATGGGCCCTAACCTGAATACGGAATACGTTCCGACATGAGTTCCAGGATAGGTGTCCCGTTGAAGAAGGAGAGAGCGGTTGACGTTTTTTAGTGGAATCACCACTACCCAGCAAGGACGGAATGCTAGCAGTCCGAAAAGATTTTTGACCTCCTCGCCACACCACAAAAAAAAAAAAAAACCTGCATCTACAGTCGTGTCAGTCCTTGTATGGTACATCCTTTTCACCATGGATTGCATGAGTTCCCATTTAATATATTTGGATTGCTCGGATTAATGGATTCAATATTCCTAAAAAAAAAAATAGTGCGTCGCTTCCACGCACAGCCTCCGATTCGTTAGGGGGTATCCTTTTAGCTTCCCAATTGCACTACTAAGTACTTTGAGTATCGTTTTCATTGCTTATTTCTTTATTCTCCACCACAACTGGATCAAAATTGAATTTCGAAATAAATTTCAATTTACACCTGAACGTTTAATAAAAATTACTCCTTACACCTTCAACGCCGCAGGTGTCATCTCGCACCGCGCGCTTCCGCGATTTGTCTCAATATTATGGATTTAAGTGCGAAATAATACCACGCAGCAGGACTCCCAGGACGATGGTAGCGAATACGTGCCTCAGAATTATATCCGAGGATATTCAAAATGAAATTTCTTTCCATTTCGGAGATCTTTCTGCATTTTCATTTCTATTTGTTTTCGTCCTTTCTTCCTTTATTTACCTACTGCTCGTTGTGATTTTTATTAGTATTCGTCTTAGTAACGTTTGTGCCACACTTTCACTGCACGTTTTCGCACTTACACACATAAGTGGAATGCTTATCAGTTCGAATTGCAGATTTGTACGTTTGAGGTGTGAGGTGTGAGGCTAGCGACAACGACGAGAATTCGCTTAAAGTCCTTGAGGACTCTTACCCCATCGAATGGCGCAATTCTTTTTGCGAATTCACTTTGCAAGGGATTTGCCGAATATGTTAAAAAAAAAGAAAAAGAGAGAAGAAAAGAATGACGTTGACTGTTGCCCGCAACACATTTCAATTAGCTTAATGTGTGCTTAGGCCATTTCGTTGATTGTCCTCCCCAATTTTGAGACGAACTAGACAACAATCGTAGGACAACGAGCGGCCATTGTCAACGGTCATTCCGCAACATTTATTTTAAATTTCATTTATAATCTCTCCTTAGGTTCATTCGTAGACACTGTGGAGTGGATATTTTCATTAAGTAAAAAGCGATTTTTGTGCTAAATGTGGAACTTCCTTCCAAGGTCCTTTTTTTTTTCTTACGAGTAGGTATGTTATGTACCTATAGCAATAGTTGGGCATTTAAATTTTATAAAATCAAAAATCCACACACCGTGCTACTGGTGTTATGTCCCTTCATTGAAAGATAAGACCGCCCGTTGTTTTATGGTATACGCCCGCAATAAATAAAACCCCATTTTTTAAATTTTCAAATTGTTTTTTTTTTGTGTATAATTTTTCGAAGCATACATTTCGGAGAGCATGAATTGCAGCGTCAACAATTTTTCACCAAAGAGTATAGACTTCCAGCCGCGCATCTAACCAGAACAGCGATACAAAATTATTATAAGCACAATGCAGCAGAGCAGGAGGCGAAAAGCGCAACCGTCAACATAAAATTACAAATCGCTCTCCAGGGGGCGCCAATGTGACCGTGTTGGTATCTTCCGTTGTATCCTTCAAAATAAGTAGTAAAATTTCAATGCAGACGGCTGTCTTTTTTTGTTCAATGCTTCGACGGAGCAAAAATTGAACAGGAAGCCCGACTTCAAATCGCACAACAGAGCCTTCATCATACCGCAATTCGACTCGATTACTGGATATTCTCAAGCCTTGAGATTTGTAAATTGAAACGAACGACAGAGTCAAGGAATTGTGATGCGATGCGATGCGATGCGACAGCGATAATCAATAAAACGTTTGGTGTCCTTTGTTTTTGTATTTGGTTTCTTTTTTTCATTCTTTTTGCCTTCGATAAAAGACAAAACACTTCTCCGCCTCCATCGACGCCCAGGCATCATCAATTCATTTGAATATTTTGCATATTCTAGTGGGCATATTGTGCATTCATTGGGTAAATATGTATGTATATGTATGCCATGGTGAAGTTCCTGGCATGGCTATGACTTCCTCTTCCGTATATCCAAAGCTTTTGTGAAGAAGAAGGAACTCCTTCAAATGGTCTCCTGCTGCTGCTCTCATTTTTGTCTTAGCATTAAGATGTTCCCCATGCTGAATATCCTTGAATTGTTTTACTGCCAACGTGAATTTAACTCAACATAAAAGTCGCTTAATCTACTTAAATGTCTTTTGTACTCGATTCCGGGATATTTCGAAATTTGTTTGCCAAAGTCGAACACGAGTCGTCGGAGGCACTGACGGTCGGCAAAATATCTCCCATCCGTGTGCTGCTTAAAAGCATATTAACATGGGATTTATGGGCTATCATTGAGGAATTTCATGTTGCCGCTGTAGAGCGTACTTTCGAAAAGAAGACATACAAGATGGAGCTATGCAAGGACATGTTGTTTCGTTTGCGTGAACATTTGACGCAATGTCTATCGAACAATAAGATAGCCTTTTAATAAAATCGATAAATACCTAAAGATTTCATTATTAAGTACCTGGTTTAGTTTTAGTTTATTAAGGCGTTATCCATCCATTGAGCTTTAAAGTTTAAATCCAATTTGTTGTCAATGTAGCCGAAAAACGGCATTTCCATGCAACAATGCGTTGACGCGGATGAAGCCAAAAATGTTTTGATCAAGACGAGATGAAAGGTAATTTCAATTAAAAATTCGCTTTGAGGGAATTCTCTATCCTCCTCTCCTCTCACCCATCTCTTTCTCGTTCGCCCTCATGGCTTTCTATGGCGCTCAAGTCCTTTGTGGCAGTATCGGCAAATAGAATCAACCGCTATTGAATTAAATGACTGCTCCTGGTGGCAACGTAAATTCGTTGTTCCAGCAACTCGTATACGCCTTCGGTCGCTCGCAAATCAAATTAAATTCAAGCACTTTGTAGAAATATAACCGCTATTAACAATAGGTATGTGCAGTGAAATGGCTTCCCAAAGGATCTTATGCATGTTTGCGCGTTGTAATTAAGTTAGCCACGCAGAAACAAAGAATTCTATTAAAATATAGCTCAATCCAATC
This sequence comes from Chlorops oryzae, assembly GCA_020466095.1. Taxonomy (NCBI): domain Eukaryota; kingdom Metazoa; phylum Arthropoda; class Insecta; order Diptera; family Chloropidae; genus Chlorops; species Chlorops oryzae. Next base: position 82,645,275 of record CM035807.1, read on the forward strand.
TCAACTTTTAAAAGGTTTTATAATACGGTATCAGGATCATCGAGTGTTGGTATTTCGAAAGAGATTGTAGTACTCTGTTTGGGCTTTGAGCACCATGCAGCTTTTTTTCATTAAACTCCTGCATTGTGAGACTGCTCGATGGGCTTTTAGCAAAAAATGAGAGAGTTTCAGCCTCTTTCATTATGCAATACTCTTTGATATAGCCCATCGGAATGTATACCTTGGATAAAGTAAGATAAGGCTAGCTACCCCCTTTAGAGGTGACATATACTTCGACCTTCCTAGTTTCCCATTTGATGGAGCCAGTGCAGTGTACTCTCTCCTCCCGGCAGGCCCGTAGAGAGAAATTTGGGGCCCGGGGAAAAACAAATTCCCCTTGCCAATTGTGGGCCCCTTCAGAAAAAAATCCACCCCCTCTTTACAGGCCTGCATCGCGGACACTACATTTAAGCGGATACCGCTCTTGAATGCACACTTTTGGGCTATGCTCTAGTACCTATACCGGCTTCTCAAATAGTTTCCTCTTAAGTGGATATATTTTTCGGTTCCGTAGGTGTCCGCTCAAGGGAGAGTGCCTTAAAATACCTTCTCTTTCTTTATTACATATTGAACAGAACTCAAAGGCATACGATCTCCAGCGGCATCGTTAGGTAACTCAAGGCGATGTGTTTTCTCGAATTTATTTTTTTCAACAAACTGATGAGAACTTTTAATGAAATCAAAGTTTTGAAAGTCCAAAATTTATTGAGCGAGTGGTTTCTTTGAAAGAAAAAGTTCCATCCACATTGATGAAAGCCTTCGATTGAAACCACACTTGACCATCGGTTATTAGCGTCGAAGTATTACATTCGTTGGCTTAAAAACTTCACAGACCAACGGGTATCGCTTTCATATTCGCAACTAAGTACTTCATCAGCTGCCTCCATACTTCTGCGGTACTTCCCCTTAATGAATGTCCATTTTTTATGATTTTCAATATCGAAGATGCCGTATCCTTCCATTGTATTTTGTAAACACGTGATTAAGTTTGAAGATAGACGGCATTGTGCTGCCTTTAGCCTACTTGGGAAGCAACCCTCCTTTTTGTGACTTCTCATCGTTCAGAGGAGGGGGCGCGGACGATATCATAAAGTTATCTTCATTAAATCTGAATGACTGACGTCCGTGACGATGACAACGCTTACAAATACGAAAAGGACGTTGGTATGAAATCGTTGAGCACCATGGCTCTGACAATGATGATAACGATGACTATGATGATGGCAACAAAAAATTTTTCCCCTAAGCATGAAGTTGGAGTTTTCGGTTTAACACCGTCGAAGGTACGAGTATGTATGTATGTAAAGGCAATCGGAGTTGGTCTTTCAGTCGTTTAGTCATCGTTTTTATGGAAGCTCAGAGCATAATTGATGCACTCGAGCGTAAGTGATTAGATTCATTATGGCAGGGAAATTGGACGGCGAACGATGGAGAATGTACCGACATGTTGACAGGATGGTGTAGATGAATTTTTATGGCATGAAATTTGATTTTTAAATGATATGAACTTTTTTTTTATATGTTCTGAGAGCTCCACCTGACGGTTTTTTATTTATTTTTTCTTTTCATTTTTCTGTGATCAATAAAACCATCGATTATGAATTCTTCTGCTTAAATCAATTCCGGCACCGCAAACACCAAAAAAATAAAAACCAATGCTGAATAATCTCCAATCTTCAAGCCATTAAAATGTAAGCGATTTCCTCTTTCGATTGCTACTAAAAAGGACATTTAATGCATTCGAACAAAGCGTTGTTGTGTTACTTCCGTTCTAATGCCGTTGACGGCAGGACTTCTTCCAGGACAAAAGCTTCATCGCCTTTATGTGGCGTGTGTGCATTTTAGCATAAAAGCATAAAGTCGCTTTTGTCGCCGCTCGCTCATCGGAGTAAATCGAGCAAGCCACGCCAACGCCACTGCGCCAGCACCACGTCACGTCACGGCATGGCACTTGCATTTTGGCTTTTGTGTCATTTTTCATTTTGCGTAAAACATTTTAGAGTAATGCATACTTACCACCCTCGTCCATAGGCATTACATGCGGATGATGTCTAAGGTTGGGTGACAGCATTCACAATCGAAAAGCATTTCCATTAGAGCTCAAACCGGTGAAATAAAAGGTTTTTGGTTTTTCTTTTTTACTTACCTCACAAGGACACTCTCTCGCGCTCTCTCTCTCTCTATCTTTAATTTATTGTGTCTGAAATTTTGATGAAATTTTTTTAAAGAATTTAAGATTGCCACTCATTTCAGCAGCATCAAAAGTCAATATGGTCGATTATGGTTGTGATATATAGTCGAAGGAAAATCATTCCGCAATCATTGCATTCCGATTGTACACAGTCTTCTCGAACTCACCCTTCCCGGGGCGCTTAATCGATCTTTCGTCCGACCAAACATTGTGTTTATCAAGGTTGAGACCGTTTAGCAGAGTGATTGAGTGGGTGGATTGATGGATTGACAGTGTGAATCTGTTAAATCAACAAGCAATCATGCTCGGTCAGTAATATCACATGACAGGCAGGTTTGACCTTAAACCATTGAAAGGCAGCCGAAGGAAACTATATTTAAGGACTTCTTTCGTTCTCTTTTCTTTTTAGCGTTCGAGAGGTTTTTGCTATTTATGAGTTGAGGTATGAGGTTCCATCAGTTGGTATTAAACGATTATTTTTTTTCTTTCAATTTTTCATAATCTCCCTAAGCTATGAAAGAAAAGATTTATTCATCATTTTTGCAGAAGGATCTTTTGGAAATCGGGGCGGGAAAAATGGGAGTTGTGCTTCGGGGCAAAGAAGGACCTTCAATTCAACATAATATCTATCCTACATTCAATCTAAATTCGCTCTTTCTCCATTTTGTATTGGATTTACAATTTCATAAGCTTCCGCAGAGCCAAAACATAAGTATCTCTGCTTTTAATTTATATTGAGATAACCCTCGAAAGCGAAGTGTAAACAAAAAATCGCTACTAAAAGCAATAATCATGTTGCGGATGTAAACAAAGCAACTTCAGCAGCAAAATCAACAAGGTTGGATTCCAATTTTATGCGTTTCACGCATTTTACGTGAACGTGAACAGGAACAGATACCAGATACCGACAGGAGATCAGACGGCGAAACAGACAGACTGGCAGACAATTCGGCAGACAGCTCAACAGGCTAAATGAATGGACGAGCGCGTACTGACAACAGCAAACAAACAAACAAACAAACAAACAACTAAACAACCAAAACGAGGATAATGCTCGAGGCGGTAAGCTCGTCTCACACACATACATACATATACATACATGCATTCTTGTTCACAAAAGGATGAGCCGAAAAAGATATTAAATTTCAAAATTTGTAGCAGAAGTTGTGGAAAAACTTTCCCAACTTGATTTTATTTGAACGAAGCAAAGAAAAAAGAAAACAAGCGATTAAGGGTACATTACGTTCCAATGAGTGAGTGGTGAGGTTTGAAGCTCTATAGCGGGATTTTCAGATCTAAGCGAATTACTCTTCGCATCGTTTTTATGCACTAATGAGCTGCCAAGGCTCCGAGTCCTTTCCCGAAGTGCTGATGCGACAAAAAGTCGAGCTGAAGAGGAAAAAAGAAATCCCCGTTTTTCCCCCTTTTTTTTTTTTTTTTTTGTTTTTTGATTGACACAAATGAAGAATAATCGAATTTCGGTGATAAAGTTTTCGTTGCCAATGTCTTAAGTGTCTGCAGCGTCTCATAAATTCATAAATAATCAACAAGGAAATGTGTCAAATTACGAGCTAAGACTTTTGGGTGACAATTAAAACGGGAGAGTGGGTAAAAGAGTTGAAGAGTAATTAGAGTCTTGGCTTCGTGCAATCGTAGTGCGATTGAAATCGATAGTCATTATCCTTGAAATGAGTTTTTCCATTTTTTTTTGCAAGCAATTCTGATGTGATCGAAATTATCTGAAAATTCTGATCTAGTTAAAATTATGAATATACGAATTAATAATGTAGACAGATCCAATTAAAATCAGTGATATATTGCTTGGAAAGTTTCCCTTTGAACCAAATTCCTATTGAGCGGAAAAACGCCTTTCGATATTCCTTTACGACACTTCCATTCTCTATTAACCCAAAATATTGACTGGGATCTTCAAAAATGCAATGAAAATAACTTTTTTGAACATTTTTTTTACTCTGCATTTCAAAAAAGTTCTTGAAGCCCCATAGCTTGTATTTTCATGTTTCCAAAATTCCTGTGAAAAAAATTTAACAAAATAATTGGGCCTCTAGGATTCGATTAGTAACATAGCGTAACGTAACGATAACATACATTACTTGAGTTAAAACATGAGAATTAATTGGCCTGCACATCGGATTGCCTACTTCCTTCATTTTTCAAAATTTAACAATATTTCATAATATTGCCTATTACGAATGTAGATTAACGAAATCTATAAATAATTCAGCATATTAAATTAAATTTTAATACGTAACAAAATTTTGATTCGATAACAAAGTTATGAACATTTTATTCTTTAGATAATATTACGATATGTAGCATAGCTATTATTCAAATTATATGACCTATATATTGAAAACATTGAAGAAACAGTGAATACTTTTCGAACAGAACTTTTTGTTACTCCGCGATAGTTGAGTAGCCAAGCTATTTATACGTCATGTCATATCAAAATATAGCTATAATCGATTTTTAACAAAATCTTGTAAATCTGGGCCTTATTTCATATAAACATATTGCGTGTAACGATAACATAATACTTAGTTAAACCATGAGTATTCTGCAACGCCTATTCCATTTTAAAAATTTAAACTAATTTCATTGGCAAATTGCTAGTGGTTTCAATCAAGCATGTTTGAGCTGTATACCATTAAAACATCAACCATTTGAAAGTTTCAAAATTAAAAAATTAATGGTGGTCCTCTAAATTAGAGGCTCTAATAATAATTTAATAAAATACTGTGCATAAGTATCCCTCCTCATTTAATATCATACACGAACTATTTTGGTGACTATTTTCCCTTGGATATTAAAAAAAAATCTCTCTATTTCTGTTTATTTTAGGAAAGTGATCAGTAAAAATCCTTTGTTAACATTTGAAGTGATTTATGGATAAAGGTAATATCGTAAATCCCTCAAAACGGGATAAATCCCTCGTTCTGGCATCAGTGCATGGAATAAAATTATAGCATGACGCCTATAATTCTCATTTTGGTAACATGTTGACACTCAAGACTCGCCGAGTATCTGAAGATTTTTCACGACGTGATGAAGCAAGAACGTGAGTAAGTTTGTTTTATTTATTGGCTCGATAGAGCTGGGGAGCTAAGATAGTTTGATAATCGATAGCTTCGATAGTCGATAGGTTCCATAATCGATAATCTTAATATTCAATTGATTCAGTAATCGAGTATTTCAATTATAGATAGGTCCAATAATCGATTTTTTCAATAATCGGTCGGTTAATAATCGATAGTTCGATAATCGACAGTTCGATAATCTATGGCTCGATAATCGATAGCTTCTCTAATCGATAGTCAAAATTATCGATAGGTTCAACAATAGATAGTTTCAATGATCGATATTTTCAACAATCGATATTTCCGATATTAGTTTCTAGAATCGATATTTTCGATCATCGATAATTTTGACAATCGATACTTTTGATAACCGAAATAACGGAAGTCGGGCCCATTTTAAAGCATTCACATTCACATGGCTGGTGATACTGTTGATAACGCTGATCGAGAAGATGAAAAATTTTGATAAAAATCCGCCGTAAATCCTCTCCCTCATGATACATACATCGGAAGCAAAACTCTCTTCAAATGTATCCTTTAAGTATTTTCCCTTAAAAGGTTTCAATATCAACGCCGAAAAAAATTTCTTTTTCACACATCAATGAAGTCGTACGAGAGTACATATTTTCAAACATATTTGCGAAGTGGTGAGCGGCAACGCACGACCAATCCGACTTTTCGGATTGACGTTGTAAATCAAAACCGAGCGAGCGTGCAAGCTAGCGAGAGCCCAACATTCACGTTCTGCGGTTACGGCGCCCGATTTCGGTTGGGCGGTTAGATGGCAGTTATGTTGATGATTGCTATGGCATGTCAGCGATTGTGTTCGAATACAGATGTAACCAGATTCCTCACACAGATACACTCACCTACAAACATTTAATTTCACGGTATTCAATGCAAACGCCGTCAACGAAATCCTTCAAACTACACACAAAGCTTACGCAACGCCGGGACAATCAACTTTATGAGATTTTAAGCATGCGGCATGCAACCCCGCACCCCGTCGAGGTTTCCTTTTTTCTTCTTCTGCTTTTTTGGCAATGTTTTGCCATTTCATGTTATCAGACCGTCGCACGGGCATTGTTATGCAATTTTTTTCCTATAAACTTTTTCTTTTTATCCCAAGATATTTCACTCACTGAAGCAAATCGATTGGGGGTTTCACATTACCACAAATCGCAAAAGCAAAAAACAGAAAAAGGAAAAATAAAAAAAAATAAATAGAATAAGAATAACCGAAATGAAAAAGGGAAAAGCATCGTTTTTCTTTGGCGTCATGTATATTTGTCAATGTTTTTCTTTTATTTTATTTATTTATTTTATTTTTTTCTTTACCATTTGAAGAAAGCAGTCTTTAGACATATTCGATGCAAGGACACGCATGGTTTGAGTGTGTGATTTCAAATAGTGAAAGTGCTTCCGTACCAAAAAAAATCAAAATTAATCTTCTTAATGCTGGGAATGAGTAAAGCTTGTAGCAAGTAACGCGATCATCAATTTCGATTATTTATATAAAAAGGACATTATATTGGAGGATAAAAAGGAACTGATTTGCTGATACCTATAAAAATGGGTCAAGAAAAATTTTTCATTCAATTTTGAGCTTAATAGAATTAAAGTCAATCGCGATAAAGATGTTGAAATAGAAGAAAAAAACATAATTATCATGAATTGACAGATTGAATCATTCGAATATCCTTTTGAGATCGTCAACGGGACATTAAGAAATTTTCGAACTTTTTTAAACATAATCACTATTCCCAGCCAACCTAAAGTCTCCTTTTCCGGAGCGCAAATTCTCCTAAAGACGCTCCGACAGGAGCTTGAAATGCTCGTGTTTTCGAGAGAAAAGTGCACGGAGCCGAACATGGAAAAATTGTACCTATCGGGATCTCAAAATTTACCTTTCATGACTGCTAGAATGCTCTTAAAGCAGAGATTGTCAGGGTACGATACATACGCATAAGTGTCTATGTGTTGAAAGCATTTTAATGCTATGAAAACGTTTCAGTAAAAATGCTACGCCAATATAACAATTTTGTGTGCTCAAATTTACTTCTGACATGTAGATGTTCAAAAAGTCAATTGTAGTGATATATGCAATCTTCTGGTATCATTTGATTGCGAAGTAAATCTAGGTGTTTATCATTTAATTCTATGACGTTTTTGAATTAGATTGAGTAATAGAAGGAATTTCACTCTAAGTAAGTTGTGCTCAATTCATCGACATTGCAATTTTGCATAGCATTCCTTTGTTGATGACTCATACTTTCCATTCGTAATATTTTTCTCAAAAATTAATTCCTCATTGAATTGAATGCACTGTATATTTTTGATTTCTCGAAAATCAGCCTCAATTAAGCTTTGTGGATCTTGTCTCACATTATACATTGTATTTTTTTCGAATCATTTAATTGCATCTTTTTAGGATGCTAAAATCTTATATAACAGTTGTGCAAATCTTTTGACAAAAATGAGTATTTCAACTAGAACATGAACTTATAATTTTGGATAGACTTCACATGGTAACTAAAGATTTGAAGTTTTATCAAAGTTCTAATATCGTTAATTGACTGTATCAATAAATGTTTAGTTAATTAGATTTGAAATAGGAAAGAGAAGGAACTTTCACCTAAGTAAGTGGTGCCAATCATCGACAGCAATTTGTGCATAGCTTCCTTTGTTTGACCATACTTTCCTTCGTCAATATTTTTTCAAAAATTAATTCCCATGTGAATTGGAACTGTCACTGTATAGTTGTGTTGATCTTCTCAAAGCCTCAATTAAGCTTTGTGGGTCTTGTCTTCACATTATACATATGTATATTTTTTAAATATTTAATTGCATCTTTTTAGGGATGGTCAATAATTACAATATCACTAATGCATATAGACCCACTGTCTCTATCTTTTTTTTTCCTCGGAAGGCCTTTTTTTCGTCCTTTAACCGCTTTAATTCTCCAGTATTTTTTCCAATAACTTTCTCTGCGAGATAAGAACGTATGCGTTCACGTGCTCACTTCTCTCCAATCATATCACCTTCCACACGATTAAGCCGCTTCATTAAAGCACAATGATACTAAAGCAATGACGTCTGGGTCCATCAACGCAATCATTTATGATTTCTTCGTTTCCTGCGATTTCTTTAAATGCTTCCTCCAATCAAGCGACGAAGCAGTGGAAGTGTTGCCATGACAAAAAATCCCTTGCTACGGATATTTAAACCGATTACTGAGGAGCATTATGTACAGATCATGTTTTATTATCGCATTGTTTTGCAACAGACAGCATTTAAGGAGCTTTAAAATAAAACATAAGCTGTCTCAATGTGGCTTTGATTTGCACAAATAGAAGCTTCGAAAGAAAATGGATGAAATAATAAAAATAAAAAAATATGAAGGTACCTATTTTTTCCGAAATTCAAAATGATTTGAAATAATATAACTAGGTTAATCGTGATTTGAACCCTTTCTTTCCCATGACAAACAGTTGGAAAAACAACCTAATAAAGGATATACAAAAAAATAGGAAAACAGTCAAAACAGCAAAACGAAATAGAGTTATCTTGATTTTCAGTAAAATTCAATTTCCGCCGGAGCATATTTTGTGCGTCTTCGTGTGCCCCTCTATGCAATCAGCACTACACAAAAGGGGAAGCAACCCTTTATCTAATATTTCCTCTCACATCCGTTTCATAGAATGTATTTGTGTATGTGTGTGTGCGTATTCATAGCAACAATTTATATGAAGTTAATAGAAAAAGTCACAGAAACGTAATCATATTCATTAGCAAATTCTTTCGCCCCCCACCAGTAGCACGAATTTGGAGAACTTCTCCTCGCACTAAGCACACCTGTAGCCCGGTAGTGATTGAACAGACAATGGACGGCATACTTTTAGGGGTTGCTTTCCATACATAGCACTAAATGCTTTGATGACAGATTATATTCATAAAGCTATCGCATTTTTTTTTTTTTTTTTGATGAATGATAAAAACGACGCAACGACGCTTTCAAAATGGCTTTAAAATTATGCCCATTCCGACAATTTGGGCTTAATTATTGCTTTTATGGCGATTGTGTAAAGCATGACAATGAACATGATATCCTTGTTGAGGAAGAACGCCAACAAATTACTCATCAGTTGAAAAGTCGCTGGTGGACAGTATTTGCCGCATTATGATTAATTTTTGGGGTAACGAAATTTGTTGTCAATTAATATTTCGCTCGGCTGGCATAATACTTATGTACGTACGTACGTAGCTCTTTTGTGGTTCAAATCCGATTTCCCTCTTAAAGCTGAACATGCAATTTTTTTTTTTTTTTTTTTTTTTGGGCTTCAAAAGGACTTGGGGTTTTTGTGGTATTCGCATTTTGGTTCCTGTTGCATAAATGAGTTTCTCTCGTATTTAATACCTTTTTGTGGTAGCATTTATTCCATTTTCCATTTCATTTTTCTCTACTCTTCGCCTTTCAAAATGCAAAACGTAATCAAAACAGCCATCAGAATTGTCCTCGCTTTTGTCGCTGTCTATGTGGAGTAACGGCTTATGTTCGTCTCAAGGGAAATCTGCTAAGCCGTTCATAATGAACACTTTTCCCACATGTGCCTCGTCGGTGCAGAAGCTTGGAAATGAAATTCTATATTGCAACAATCTCGAGAAAATATAAGTCACAAAAATAAATACGAACGTTTTAAAAGGCAAACATCTGAGAAAAATAGGAAATTGGCGCAAGATCAATGCCGCAGGGCTATCAAAAAATAACGATAGATAAAGAATTCATATAATTAAATAGCAATTATTAAAAAAGGAAGCGCCCCGAAGAAACTCTGTGGAATTTTCCTTTTTTTTTCTTCTCTCAATAAATAAAAGTGCAACCGTTTGTTTGAATGTGTAAATGAAGCTTTATCATCAGTTTGTTGAACGAAAATATTGTCTTAAAAAAAGAGGAGAAAAAAAATCATTATTTGCACAGAAATGAAAGGACAATACGAGTAATTTCCATCATTTCCTTAATAGAATTTTTATCTTCTTCTGAGCATCAATTCTACGCTCATTGTCCTTTTGTCCGGTTTCAGGCATACTTCCTTTCGACTTAAACTTACTGCAAATCCGTATATCTTACCTTTGACATCTCCTTTCACCCTGATTACTATTTTTTGCTTCCTCTCTGCTTTTCAATATACGTATGTATCTATCTCCCCATCCCTTTGCACATATACATATATAATATATATATATATACAGTCGAACTTCCATAACTCGAACTTCTGCAACTCGAGTTTTCTATAACTCGAACTGAGTCGGGTGACAATAGCGAATATGTTAAATAAAATTTCGTTGCTCTAATTCGAAGTCTCTATAACCCGAACTATTTCTTTGGATATTGATGGTTCGAGTTATGGAAGTTTGACTGTATACATGTATATAAATATATATATATATATCAGTCGCAGTGTTATCTAATGTCACAGGATTGAAAGAAAGTTTGCTACGAAATTCAATAGAAGAAAATAAAAACCTATTGGATTAACGCTTAAGTGCTCATGATTAGCGCTTAAGTTTGACACCATTTTCGATTTTTACTCGTTGGCCGAATTGCTTTGGAAAAAATCCGAATTCTTTAAGGAGCTAATTTGTTGCTGCCGAATATGAACTCGTGAAGAATGGAAATTGGTTGTTGTTCAAAGGATTTTCTTGTACACGACGATTTTCCTTGAATAACCCGAGCGTAATGATTCCAATTCCATGCGTATTTATGTATGTGGATTATGTAAGCTAATTACACTGTGATAGTTTTTTTCAAAAACACCCAGAACCAGTCGAGATAGACCATACAAAATATATATAGAGATGGTCAGCGTCACCAGGAGATTCGATTTAGAATGTCCGTCCGTCTGTCCGTCTGTTTGTATACAGTTTTCTTATCGAAGGAGTTGAGCTATCTTGACAAAATTTGGTATGCAAACTCACAGGCACATGAGTAAGAACAAGTTCGAGAATGGACCCGATCGGACCATTTTTAGGGGTACCTCCAGTACTAGGGTCTGTTACGATAATCACAAAAACTGCTCTAAAGCCAGAGTTTTTCAAGATATTTTGATGAAATTTGGTATTTGAACATGTTTAAAGGCAAGTAATATGATTTCAAAAAATTGGAAAAGTGGGCGTGGCAGAAGGGCGTTTTTCGAAAATTGTCCCCTACACCCGAAATACAAATGGGACTTGCACGAAATTTGGCACTTATGATTCCTTTGTAGCCATAAACATCCTCCCAAAATATTTCCTTGGTCGGTCCATTATTAAGGGTACCTCCAGTACTAGGGTCTGTCACAAAAATCCCAAAACTACCTCAAAATCTGACTTTTTCAACATATTTCAATTAAACTTAAAATTTGAGTGTATATTTAAGCCTCCGATTAGAATTGCAAAAAAAAAAATGGAAAAGTGGGCGTGGAAAAGGGGCGGTTTTCATAAAGAAATTTAACAGACGTCGGTATATGGGGCCCCTAATGGCCTTAAAAACTTCTTGAATATTCTTACTTAGTAGTCCTGTTTTTTGGGCGTGGTTCAAAAATTATTTAAACATGTGTGTCTGTGTCGGGTATTTTTTTGTCAGGCTCGCATGACTATAACACCGTTACTTGTTTTAAACGTTTTTTTTTAACCACTTTTTGGCGTATCTATGTATGAGTTGAAGTTTGGTATTCCAAACTAATACCAAAATGTACTCTGAGATATACCAAGTATTTCTCCCAAAAACACCGTAATGATAAAATGCCACAATAGGGAGATATACCCATTTAAAAGCTCAAAAATGGGGTGGGTTAGAACCCCCAAAACTGCCCCATGTATACGGACCTGATTTGAAGTGATTTTTGGTTAAATATAAAAGCGAAAAAATCCCTCAAAACGGAAACAACCCCCTCGTTCTGGCATTAGTGCACAGCATGACGCATATAATTCTCATTTGGTTTGTAAAATGGGACACTTAAGAATCGCAGAATTTCTGAAGATTTTTCACGACGTGATGAAGCAAGAACGTGTGTAAGTCATAATCACCATCACCATGGACCGTCATCATAAGTTTGCTTTATTTAATGGCTCGATAGAACTGGGGAGCTATCGATAGTTTTATAATCGATAGCTTTAATAATCGATATGTTAAATAATCGGTTTTTGAATAATCGGTAGGTTAGATAATCGATAGTTTCTTTAATCGATAGACAAAATTATTGATAGATTCAACAATCGATATGTTAAATAATCGGTTTTTTGAATAATCGGTAGGTTAGATAATCGATAGTTTCTTTAATCGATAGACAAAATTATTGATAGATTCAACAATCGATATTTCCGATAATAGTTTCTAGACTGTATACTTTAGATAATCGATAACTTTGATAAAGATGAATTTTCGAGCGGCTCTCACCGTTATCTAAATAAAGGCTTTTTAGGAATCTGCCAATTTCAAAAAGAAGAAAGCCCTCTGTCACCAACCTGTCCAATGCTAAAGGAAATCTCCATGAATCAAATATATCGATAGTCTTCAAAAACCATCGATGTTTTCGATAGTTTGAAACCATCGATAGTATCGATAGTGTTATCGATTGTTTCTCGAGCTCTAATAGTTGCCCAGCGGCACCAATTACAAGCAAATTGGTTTGTAATCGTTTTTTGTTTTGTGATAAACGAATTTGCGACGAATGAGTTAATTTTTTGCATAAACTGTCAGTAATTGCGAGAGTAAATGAATAAATTTTCCTCCGCTCAAAGGTTTCGTCAATTCCGCAAAGCGAAAAAATCGGAAAACGAAAGTTGTGGATAAAAGAGGGCTAGGAATGATTTTTTTTTAGTTATGGGTATTTCCCTCTGGCGGATCGCAGGCACTGCTTTTTATGCTGCCCATTAACTATTCAATCAATGGTACGATTGCGATTGTACTGTAAATAGTATGCCTCGTCACTAACTTTCAAACAGCGCCCTCACATTTTACATCAAATATCAATTTTATGTACAGAAATTTTTCTTCCTTAGTCATCTTTAAGAAAAAGATTTCATTCATTTTAATTTTTTTTTTTTTCAAATGTGAAAAATCCGAACGGATTCGATCCGTCGGAATACTTAAGGGGGGAAATACAATTAAAAGGCCTAAAATGAGGCCTATGTTTGGGAGTGGATTGCAAGTAGGGAATTAAATGAATCTTAGCGATTCTTTTTGCATGTTATTAGGAAATTATTGGGCAATGAAAATCAGTCAAGTTTTTCGAAAAATATTGTAATTAAGCCCATTTATGATCAATAATGTGGAGTTGTGTTTTGAGGGATGAACTTTGCGCCGTGCAGTCTCCAGGCCCAGGATCACGTCTAAAACAAAAAACAGCAACTGGGCATTAAACTTAGAGGTACAGCGCACAACATGAATTATTTCATATGTAAAAAAATGGTTTTTCCATGAAAAAATGTGAAGTTGAAAAAATTTTTTTCAAAAAACACACTTTTTTTTCGACTTTGTTCGTAAAAAAAACATGTTATAACAAACAAATATGAAAAATCCTTTCATTCATGTTGTGGAGAATTTCATTTCAAACATAAAGCTAAAAACCGCATTCGATTAAAATTAAATCTCTGACCTGTACATTGCACGGCGACTTTGAAAACACGACTTTTCAGTAGAAGCGTTTAAAGTTTACCTTTGTGAAAAATCTATTTGACACGCACTCACTAAATTGCGTATTACTTTGAAAATAAGTACCGGACGGCTTTATGCTTTTAAAGGCTTATTCCCAGACATATTTAGAGTACATTAAGACAAAAAAAATTTTTTCGAAAAAAATAAATTTTTAATTGTATTTCCCCCCTTAATAGGCACGAATATTATAAACAGTGTCAAGAGGGAAATGTCGTATTATCAAGATTTCTCGTCAATGCGTCGATTGTACACATTTAACTGTATGAAAGTTCCATGTGGCTATATAAATAGTTAAAAAAAAAACTAATTTATTTTAAATTGTAGAATATAAAAATTGATTTTTTATTTCTTTTTTTTTAACACACAGTTTAACTGAAGAAATCTTAACTCGATTTTCTTATAAATTTTATATCATATCGTATTCAATCTTATTAATATATCACAATCAGTGTCGATGGAGGTGCGCTTAAAATCACTTAAAATAGATGCTAACCAATACGAATATTCTTGCGATATAATGTAAAGACCACATGCGTTGTAAGGTACATGTAAATACATAAAATAACATAGCCCTCAATATTTGATCGATTCTCTGGACTTAAAAATAAATTAACACTTCCTGTGAGCAAATTGGCTATCAAGAAAAACACCAATCCATTCATATTAACGGCTTCAACAAGCATTGGAATAGCCGAATTAGAATAACAAGAATTACAAGATATCGTTAAATCGAGGTTGGCACCCTCGCCACCATCTTCATTCATAAAATTTCGTTTAGTTTTAATCGGATGAAGCGTGTTTAATACAAGATCAAAGACGATCATAAACAGCAGTATCATCAGAGAAGCAGTGCCAAGTGTCCATGCTGCATACCCGAAGTTACATGTTACACGAGAAATACTAACACTATACACGCATAGAATTGTATAGATCCAAAAACACAAGCTAATGAAAGTCATTTGTTTCATTTTCTTTGTGAAATCCTTGAAACTTAAAGGAGTTTCTTTCGTTTGCCAAATAAATCCCAAAAACATAGAAACTATGTAGATAGAAACGAAGCCGGGCAAGGAACAAATTCCTTCTCTATTCGCAGTAAGAAAATCAATTCGTTCTATGTCCTCGTTCATAACGAATTCAGCTACGCCAAGTTGCAAGGAAACTTCGTGGATTGCCAATATTGCTGCAAAAGTAATCAAACATATGAGTTTAGTAATTTATAAAATCATTTTATTAATATTTACTCACCAATGCCCAATGGAAATAAATATATGTCCTTTGGCACAAGAGAGCTAACTAGACTACCAACGAATTTTGTAAATCCTAGTGTGAAAAATGCATTCAAATGCTTTCCGTATTCATGCTCATCTTGATGATATTGTATAGCCATTATCACAACAGTTCGTAGAATTCCCAATACAAGCAAAGGCAAAACAATTCGCAGCATACGCTTAAAGTCCCTTGATCGTCTTGGACGCTTAGACACGCTACCCATTGCAAACACAAATAATCCAATTCCAGTGTCCATTAAGCCAACACCATAGCGCCTGGTCTTTCGAAAATGCTTTGGAAAACTGTCAAAGTCAATGGCAAGTATGCAGAAAGCTGTTATAATATTAATCGTCGCTCGGCCCAATGTCAGCATTTGTGGACGTGATCCGATCATGAAATTACGTTCACTTGCTCTCTTTAGGCAGTCAGAACTCCAAATAATGTACACCAACAAGACCGCCATAATAACAACTATGATCCAAACTCCTGCATTAATTACATTAATACTAACAATCAATGGAACAATGATGACAACGAATTCGATAGTGAAGTGCAACACGGACGCCTTTCTGACGTCTGCGAAAATCTCTGCACGATCACTCGCGCCAAAGCAAACCAGAGAACTGATGGAAGTGTAGTGCATAGAATTTGCCAAACGTAAATTAATATATCCGTTGGGTCGTCCACTCGCGACATGTCTCTTTTCGTCGGCCAAATCGCCGTTTCTCTAGCCTCGTTTCGAAAGCTTTTGAAAAAAGAAGCAGCCGATAGGCAACTTTTGCCACTATTAAAATTATAGTAGACATTGTTTATTTTGTTCAAATCCATTTTGAAGGAACGCTTTTTTTCAATAGTTTACTGCGATTGATGTCAGATAATCTTGATTTATTGCTCATCCAATTGGGAGGGTTGTAATCCAAAAATGCCCTTGCTACCAATAAACTTTCTTGTTTTTAAGCACAATATCTTGATTTCAGTGATAAGCTTAGGCGCCATTTGATAAAACAATCCTATAAAATATTAACAACAAATGAACAAGTGGTTAAGTAGTGTTGTCATAACATTTTGAGTACTCGTCCATTCGGAATCGTCATATTGAATTAATATATGGTTTTCCAATCAATATTATTGAATTTCAATGCCATATATTTAGTATAAATATGAAAGTGAAATCAGTTGTTAATAAAAGAATTGAAATATATTTAATTTCAGAACTGTAGGTGATTTTTATATATAAAAGCTTGAGGTAGTTATAATGTATCGAGTCGAAAGACTCGCCGTAATAAATAATCATCACTAAGAAGTTATTGCCACTGTCAATTTGTCAGCTGTTCTTTGAAAACCGGTCGTGCGTGAGTTCATACCCTTCTTAGCACATATTAATATATGTCGGTATATGGTTCTTAGTCCTTGCTTATAACAATTTAAACGCAAAAAGTCTTAACAGAATTTTAGAAAAGAAAACTTTGCAAAAAAAAAGACATTATCATCATATAATAATTTGGAAAACTATACTTATTTGAATGTATAATACAGTTGATAACTTGATTAACGCATGTTACTATATAAACTGTTAACATTTAATTGTATGTGAGATTGATTTACTTTCATTAAATTATTTAGTCTTTTCGATATTCATTTGATTCATTGTGATGTTTTTGATTATCTATAATGAACTCAGCATACTGCATATTAAATAATATGTATTGATGTATTCTGTAAGATTAAATTGTATGAAGAAATCTTACAATTTGTTTATGTGATTTAAAATAAATAATATCATTAATAAATTCTATCATTAAAATTTAACTTTATATACGTGATTTTCGATTATCGAAAATTACAATGACATTCGAATCATTTTAAAATCGATAGTTTCTAAAATTATTATTTCTTATAGCATGTTACAAAATGTCTAACAATTTATTGTGCTGGACATTGGATGCCCTACATCGTCTTTGGCGGGTATTATTTTGATTCCTTGTATGTGCATGAGAACTCTTGCATGGAATAGATAATAGTGGGACTCATGCAGCTTCGCAAATTGTGGGAAATGAGAAATTTGTCACACAACTGTCGAAATTTATTTGAAAATTGACGATGGGAAAGTTGCGCAAGCATTGCGAAGCTGCATGAGTACCACTAATATTTTACGGTTTCACTTTTATCTAGAACGTTATTTTACAAATGCAATGAAAAATTACAGTTGGACGTAAATTAGTTTGGAAATCCAGCTATTTTCTGCGTTAAACAGTAATACATAGCTATCTAAAATTTTAAACACATTGTGAGTTTAGTTTTTATTCACAAAACAAACTTTATTTATATAAAAAATTAATGTCTTTATAAAAACTTCTTATTCAAAATGGTCAGATCACAATTAGGAGAATTAAGTACAAGTATTAAGTCATAGTTCGTCTTTTACGTCTAAATTGTTATTGCTTTCCATGGTTTCAAGTTTCTGTTCATATTCTTGATAGTCGTTATGAGCATAGACCGCCCCCGCAGCTTTTTCTACCAATCGTGCAAATTCGACTTTATCGAAAGCGTAGTTTGTAAATTTCGCATGTGCACCCCCTTGAGGATGATGTCCTTGATCTTGAGGATAAACTAATTGCTGCTCTTCCCACGTAATGTAATTACACTCCGCGCAGTCGTGCCAGATCTTTGTAACAATTGGGGTCTTCGCAATTATAAAGCTCGAAAATTGTCGCCCAATTGGGTAAAAATAGCAAATGGGTTAATCCTGCGCCATGCATACCAATCAGTATGTCTGTATTGCGTATTATTGCCAATTGCTCCTTGAATTCGAGACTTCTTTAGGAAAGGAAAATATGTACAATTTATCAATGAAAAGAAAAGGAATTTATTTTATACCTTTCAAATGAAACTCGTCGTAGATGATACTTTCCGTCACGACTGATTTCTTCCAACAATTCATCTTCATTTAATACTTTTCTGTACTTTGTGCGACGGGAAAGAAACGTAAGGCGTAGTTTTCTGTTCTCAGGCGGTGGATAGAAAGGAATTTGCAGTCTGTGTAGTATGAACTCGGAGAACGCACGAAATACTCCACTTTTTTGACAACCATGGATCTGAAAAATAAAAGATTTAAGCATCATCTTTGGGCTTATGAATATCTTCTAAGAATGGAGTACCAATGGAGTATTGTAAAAAAGTCCAAATATCATGCGCGGCAAGAGCGGCAAAACAACATTCCGGAAACAAATACGCTTGCCTTTAACATCATTCAAAGTCCAAACAGGATGATGAGAGAATGCCTCGAAGGTTTCAGCAAAGGGCGAATCATATGGATAGGTTTCCCATATCAAAATGCGTATATCAGTACTAAAGGCAAGCGGATGCGATTGATTAACAAAAAGCGAAGCGTACAAATTGAAAAAATCACAGAAATGATGATACATGTTGTAAGTAGCATCGATTTTCATAACGAACGTGGGTGTATGAACAACAGTATCACAAGCCTCACTGGTCATTACAGGCATAGGTAGTTCATCGAAATTTCGCAATTCAGGTGCCCACGATTGCAACGCACCCATGTGATCCAGTTCCTCTTCAAGAGCAGATCTATTGAGATGGCAATGTCCAAGTATTTGGCCCGGCTTCAAAACGTCCATATGATAACGTATTAGTTCTTTTCGATGCACCAGGTCACGAAAATCGAAGAGCAAATTCCGGCCACGACAAAATCGAAGATATTTCGTGCATTCCAACGTTGAATCACTTATGAAACTAGCTTCACACATAATTGCCAGTTCCTTTATCTGCTCCTGTATGTAACCAAAATCCGCTTGTTGGTAGAAAGTCGCTACCTGCCTGGCTTTATCCCATCCCGTATGTTCTCCTGGACAAATGGGTGTTTGAAACCTAGCTTCTCCATCGCAACCACTTTCGTGGCCCCAACAGAGTGGCACATGATTGGAAGATGAGGATGAATTTGGTGGCAGTTGGCAGTCGTTATTGGTTTGGCATTCTAGTTTCAAAGCAGGAAAAGTGTTGAGGTAGCGAATTAAATGTTGGACTGGAAGATCTGGTATTTGAATGTTCGCAGCGGTGTCTGTTGAATCCTTAAGTACTTGAGTTACTCCATAAATAATACATAAACTTAACACTATGAGTAAATTTCCAACAAAAACAGTTTCCATTTTCAGTTCAATGGATCAATTAAGTACTTTCTTCGCTTCGCCGTTTATGGTCATCTGCCATCTAAACTGCTTTGCTGCTCAATTCAATTTATCATCAGCAACGGCTCCAGCATCTATTTATTATTGCTGGTGCTTTGATGACATCACCAAATACACAGGTAAACAGCTTCATGCATTCCTTCGGCTTTCTCACACCAACTATGATTTTACCAATCATTTTTCAATGAAAATGGAAACAACATCATTAAGGGTTCTACGCTCTAAGAGCCTATACTCAGATATGCAGTAAGTAAAGTGCCCATAAGAAACACATGTGAAAGAAATCGAAAATTACTTCGAAGTAAATACATATTAAGGGTCCTCATGCAACGCATTTACACCGTGTAAGCTGAGTGAAGTTCGTAAAACTGTCAAATTTTGTATGCAGTTTTGACAGTTTTACTTACTTCACTCAGTTTACACGGTGTAAATGCGTTGCATGAGGACCCATAATATTTTCGCTTGTACTGAGCAGTCAAGTAAGGCAGAAGTATTGAGTACGCGGGGTTTCATGAGATTTTCCGCCTTTACTTCACCAGAGAAATGAACATGTTACCCAGCAAAACAAATACGCGTATTAAAGTAGTTTAAACCCCGTATCGATACGCGTATGCTCTCAGTCAAACGTAAATGGGCGAATATATATTTATTCTTGTTTATCTAGACACGCTGATTTTTGAACGATTATAGTCGCCGATTTTATTTTTTTTTTGCTGTTCTATCGGCGAGACATTTTAGACATAACGATTTTAACCCAACGATTTTTTATTGAAGTTGTTTTTCTGTTTGCTTTTTTAGACATTCTGGTCTACTTGTGCGAAGAAGCATAACGATTTAATTATGCTCAAGTGGAATCAGAACTAAAACAGTAAATTTAAACTAAAAACAATTCAAAACTTTCATCTAAGGGCTAGAAATTTCAAAAATCATCGCAAAATCGTTGGTACGAACGATTTTTACTCGTTGCATTTCGTCACCCCTCCCTTGCCAGCTATCAAAATATCGTTGAGAGAAATCGCCATGTCTAAATACGCACATTGTTGAACGATGTTGACGTACGTCTAAACGGCGGCATTGCAAAGCTGACAGCTGTAGTCTATCGATATCAAAGAAACTATAGACAATTCGATACTATCGTCTGACAGCCCTAATTACTTCATCACTTCTGTCATCCACAAAAAATCGAAAAAAGTTAGTGCACTCTATTACATAAACATTTCAAGCCATAGAAAACATCCTTGTCCAATTGGTGGTATTTGAACGTTCATTCATTTTGCATTGAAATAACCTAACATTTTGAATTTCAGCTTTTCTACAAGACTAATAATGGCTTTACGTCTCCTGGGAATGACAATTGCTCGTCAGTTGGCACGCAAAAACGTAGGGATTCCCCAGATGAGCGTTGCTTCCATCCACACGCTGGATAAAATTGGCAAACGCGAAGTAGTTGGACATGGCTGGAATGGAAGCGCCGTTTACGCAGGTAAGTGGCCATTAGGAGCCGGTACGTTAGTAAAATAACATCATGGAATCGTCTATATTCAGATCGAGTAGACTATCCAATGCCAGCAGTTAGATTCCGCGAGCCCAACAATGAAATTAATGTTCTTCGCGAAAAAGAAAAGCAGGACTGGAAGCGTTTGAGTTTGGAGGAAAAGAAAGCGCTATATCGAGCGAGTTTCTGCCAAACCTTTGCAGAAATGAAGAATGGTAAGTACAGATTCGATTTGTTTGGGGTTTTCTTCATTGGGACTTTAAGATACCGTAAATTGGGGATCCTTAACAGGGACAAAGGTAGAGAAAGAGTGCTTTGGTAGTGCTTATATTGGCCACATTGGTATATTGAACGATTATGAGACATTCACCAAAATAGTTTTGGGGGGAATGGACCAAAAACCAAAAAAAAAATCCGGAAAATTCATGACGTCCGATTTCGATGAAAATTCATATATAGAATAAGTATAAAATTCTAAGAATTTTGGGGCTAAATTTTTTCCAAAAACTGAATCGGCTGACTTTTTGAACAAATGCAAATATCTTCGCCTCAGTTCGGTAAAAAATACCTTGTTACGACTTTTACTTCCTCTAAATAATCAAGGTCGGTCAATTTTTGCGAAACATCCGTAACTGCGTTACAGTGATCACGTCCGGAGACCTCACTAAATAATTCAATCGGTAGTAGCGACGGGCGGTATGTACGAAGGCAGGCTATTTCGCCGACGAAAAAAATGTATCATAAAAATATTCTAAACAGCTCTGACGGCTTATTTAAATTTCAATTTGAATTTTGAATTTTTTAACTTATTTGTAAGTATTATTATAAGCCACATTCAAACTATTTTGACATCAATTGTCACTTTTCTGCGAGAAACAATTCAACTTCAATTATTTCTGCTAGGAAAGCCTGGATTTCGATGTGCATTTTTAGCACTTAAAGCCAGAGGCCAGCCGTCAGAAATGCCGCGTGAAATTTCTGTCAGGAATTTTCTGAAGTTTTTTTTTATATGCAGTTTTCCATTCCTAGCCGAACTGGGGCCGTCGCAAGTAGCCCCAGTAATGTAATGTAATTATGTAAAAACGTTTTTTTTTTTTTTTTGTTTTTGTAGAAGGTAGTGGCGAATGGAAGATGCATTTGGGAATGGGTTTCATATTCTCCACCATGGCTATTTGGATTTGCATCCTCATGAATATGTTTGGTAAGTTTGATTGAAGCATCTTCGAAGAATCTTTGAAGATTAGTTAACAATTTCTCCTAAAAACAAAACAGTTTATGATGATATGCCCGTGACATTCGACGAAGAACACCAAAAGGCACAATTGAAGCGTATGCTTGACTTGGAGATGAATCCAGTTACTGGACTTTCATCTAAATGGGATTACCAAAACAATAAGTGGAAGAATTAATCTTGTCAAAGCTCTTCGTGTTATTATTTAATTTAAGCTACAAAGAGGTGTTTGCTAGATGATTCAATCCAAAGTTTAATCTAGGCAAATAAATGTTCAAATACATTGGAATGAAAAGAATCTAATTTAAAAAAAATAGGGAACAAAGTTGACCGCGTTTTCCAGTTCCTACCACACCAAAGAACAGCATTTTTAACAACGAGCATTTCGAGCACTTAACAAATCCAGTAAAAAATACTTCACAATAGATGTAATCTGTTCTTTTCTCGCGTATTCATAATTTACATTTTTATGCTCACGAAACCTGGAACATCGCCGGGTTTGCAAATTGGGAATTTGACAATTAGTTTGAGTTTGATCAATTCAAATTGGAAATTTGAGGTTAGAAAATAGTGAGCTGTCGTTTCGGAAATGGAAAACATTGAGGAGCCTGGGCAAATGCGGGGGTGGTCCAAAACACAGAAGCTGAATACCAAGAAGAAGAAGAGAAACCATGAATACGTCCAAGAACTCGACGATGAAGTGGATGAAGTCTCGGTAGATATGTATAAAGAAATATACGAAGTTAATTGATGAATTTTCGAATTTGAATTATATTGAAAACATGATACGTTTATTTTTAAATATTTTTATTCAACTTTCTCTGTTCATTTTCCATCGTACTCCCATACAACGTAAGTTTTGTAAACTTATGTATATGTTTTACATATTGTTGAAAATTACCACTTCATCAATAATATGGCGCGGCGTGTGTTTCAGACATATATACCGTTTCAGACCAAGAGCCTATACTGAGATATGCAGTAAGTAAAGCGCCCATAAGAAATACGAGCAAAAAAAATCGAAGTGAATTCCTTACTTTCGCTTATACTGATATGCTAAGTAATCAAGTGCGCAGGGTTGCATGCCACTTTTCTGCTTTACTTCGCCATAAAAATGAACATGCCCATTTTTTATGCGAAGTAAATGCCAGGACAGCTGATTGTGGCACATTTTTCACAGTAAATACTGACACCGACTTCGAAGGTGTTAAACTGTTGGCATACTTTAAAGAATTAAAGGTTTATGAATATAGTTCTCTCTCTCTCACACTTTACGACGTTGTAGCAGGATCTGTAGCAAATCTTTTTACGTCAATTAATTGAGCAATAATCTCAGTATGTGCTCTAAGAAAGCTAAGTTAAGTAGCACATATGTACATAGTCTTATACTAAAGCTGTTTTTCCGTTATGCAGACTAAAATAATTCAGAATTCCTTTCTTTTAAGCTAATGCAAGCTCAAATTATTAACACGAATTCGTCGTGCGTGACCGTGTCACGAAAAATAACACGACACGCGCACATCTCTAGTTCTAGCTCTAAAAAGTAGTGAGTGCTTAGAGTACTTGGTCTCGTGAGTGTCGTGTATTTTAGCGTTTTGTTGTATCACTAATTGTAATTGGAAAAATCGAAAGGTCCTTTGCTTTGAGGCAGATCCGTACTTTAAAAATAATATGGGGTAAGTGAAAAGAATACTAACGCAGTAGTAAAAAATTAAAACCGTCTGTGTTGCAAAGAATTCGAAATCGAGCAGATTATATTACCTAAATAGCTATCCATAGCTACCTAAACACTTGAAGTGGTTCCAATACATTAATAGAAGAAGTAACGTCTATGTGAAGATTTTGGTTAGGAAATATATAACATGAAAATATTCGTCAATATAGGTATGATATTTTCGGGATTTGCTTCAAAAATGAAGAGAAGCATTCTGTGGCAAATTATGAATTATTTTATATATGCGTATGCGTTTGGCCCAAAATATATACGAAGGGATCGGACGTATATTGATTGGGAAAAGTAAAATAATAATAAATTTTGCAAATAAAATCCATTAAAAATTCAGCAAACACTTACGCTTATAGGTATGTCTTAAGAATTTTGTTAGATTTGACTTCGAAAGCATACTTTTGCTACGTTCAAGAGAGATCTGATTGAATTAAATCTGCTACAAAAGAAATTTGAAATTGATTTTTTATTACTATTTGCCTAGAAGCTTGAAAATAAATTTCAATAGATTGATATTATGGCTAGTCAATAAATGGTAGAAAATCGGGAATTGAACTTTGATTTTATCGGTAAACAATTTTCATCCATATGCATTGTTTTTTGAAAAAATTTTATTAATTCAGAAGCGCAATCAAATTTTAAAACTTATTTTATTATAGTGAACAGCCGATTTTCACATGTCAGGCTCATGTATTCCACATCGATCCGAAAACGAAACGAACATGGATAACTGCGAGCATGAAAGCAGTCAGCGTTAGTTTCTTCTATGATTCTTCGCGGAATCTCTATCGTATCATCAGCGTGGAGGGGCAGAAGGCTGTCATTAATTCGACAATAACACCGAACATGACGTTTACGCAAACTTCGCAGAAATTCGGTCAGTGGAGTGATGTCAGAGCAAACACAGTCTACGGCTTAGGGTTTTCCTCTGAAGCTGAGCTTACAAAGGTAATTTAAAATGAAAATATAAACTTTAATTAATGCAGATAATTCACTCAGCTGTGTTCATCTTTTAGTTTGTAGAAAAGTTTCAAGAAGTTAAAGAAGCAACGAAAAATGCTATAAAGGCTGCGAATGGTATTGTTTAAATGAGAACTTCGTTTGGTAAATATTTTCTCAATTGTATCTACCTTTTTAGGCTCGAATGCAGTTACTCCAACGACATCAGCCAATACGTCGCCTATTTCATCACGCACAGGAGCTATTCAGAACGACAACTCAACTGTAGATCCCCACAGCGTTGAGCCGCCGAACATGTCAAACACAAATACTCAAAATGCTAATCCGGACAGTCCTTCGCATAAACTATTACCAGCGGCAGAACCCAAATTGGAATTTATAACAAATAATGCAGCGCCCTCTCCATCACCGCTTTTGCCGGGCTCTTCTGGAGGAAGCGTCGTTGGTATGCATACGAGTAATAGTTCTCAGCCAACTCCAGAGCAACAGCTAAAATACGAAAATGAACGTCTGAAAGTAGCATTGGCCCAAAGGTAAGTTTTGGATAACATATACCCATCCTATGTTCAATATTAACATTTTTTATAAATACATATTCCGCAAAATGTATGAAGGGAAAATTTTCTTGCAGGCAGGAACAATGGATCTAATCCTTGTTCTTCTTGTTAGCTTCAAAGTCCGGGGTGGAACATTCATCAACGGTTCTTCTACAGCTTGGTCTGTCCATTGCTTCCTCTCTTCAGTATTGAACATTTATCGTGTTTAGATCTGCTTCAATTTTTTGAGTCATCTCTTCCTACTTCGACCTCTCTTTCTTCGTACTTTTGGGTACGTGCCATCATTTTCTCGTATTGGACCATCTATTTTTCTCATAATGCTTCAACAAAGATTTGCGCTTTCTGTATATCTCTTCTGCTATTACTAGTTTTGATGACGTTGATGTTATTATGAACATTTGAAAGTTGAAATATTGTTTTCCTATATGCAAAACTTCTCGTTTTTCGCTGACTATAGTCCCTTTTTTTTTCTTTGCATTCGTTGAATCTTGGCTAAAAGGCTTTCGTCTCTTTTCTTACAGGTATTGGTAAATTGCTTTTAGCCTATTGTCTCTTTTTATGGCATTCTAAAAGATTGGGTCTTGTGTTAGCAACACAGTGTTACGTTCAATATACGTTTTTCTCGCTTGTTTTTTTTTTCTCAAATTGTGTTCTCGGTTCTCAGTAGTATCATAGATATTATTAATTAATTTGCCTCTATCTTTGTATTATTAGAATCTCGCCAAAATATCCTCATTATTGCCTAGTTCTTGGACTTTCCGATGACCCCTGCTGTTATTTTTTTTTTTTTGAGATTCGTTGATGAATTTTTGTCATAAAATGATAGCGATCCGAATCAATGCAAGTATCTCTATATGATCGTAAATCGAAGATAAATGTTTTTCCTTTCCGACTTTCGGATTAGAATGACCACCTTCAAGTAGTGTGTCATATTTTCTTACTCTGCTAACTAATTAATCAAGGTCATCGTAAAATTGGTATTTAATGGTATCGGTTTTAGAAATAAAAAGAGTCATTTATTTGTCTGTTCTTTCTTACCGAAAAAAAAGAATGGGCAAAAAATATGAGTTTAAACTTTTAAATACAACCTTTTGTTGAACTTTTTTTCATATTTTCAGCTGTTCAAACGCAAAAAAATGGGAAATCGAATTGGCAACATTGAAAAATAACAATATACGTTTAACAAGTGCTTTACAGGTACAGAAATCTTTAAAATATTTTCTCTAATATAATTAAAATTATTTTGTTGTTTATTTGTTTTAAAGGAGTCCACAGCAAACGTTGATGAGTGGAAAAGACAACTTCACACGTACAAAGAGGAAAATGTTCGTTTGAAACGGGATATTGACATGTTACGCGCGGGCGGTGGTTCCAATCCAGATGGTGCTGGTGGTGGTGAAATTGCTGATGACTTACGACGTGAAATTGGTTTACTCAAAGGGCGCATCGAGTCGCTAGAAAATGAATTGTTAAACCAAGAAATCGAATTAAGGGCAGCAAACTTGAGTTTAAAAGATAAAAGCAACGAACAAGCGGTGTGTATTTGAATTAAACTTAAAAGTTATATTTTTTCAAACTTTCCGCCTTTAGATGGCTAAATTAAATGAGTTGAATACATTATTTGCCAAGCACTTAACGGATTTACTTGGAATACAAAAGGATATGGACAAAGCTATACATTCTACCAAAAGTACTTGAGATACAGAGTTTGGCCTTCTTAAAAAGGTTGGTTTATAGTTTGTTTATAAAAAAAGGTCGATTTATAAAGCGAATTCGCGAATCTCATCAATATTTTGAATAAAATATTTAGTATTGTAAAAGCTTAAGCCAGTTTAAGCTGTTTAAAATATCTTACTATCAGGCATGCTATAGAAATTGAATCCCCATAAAAAATTCGAATTTACTTTCAATTCACGTTTCCGGGCTCGAATTTACGCCCCTATTCTATTGTTCGATTGTTAGTTAAATACGCCTTGCCTATAATAGCGAATTCATGCTGCCGGAAAATACCTTTTTTTTTATATTTTAATTTTGGATCTATTCGTGCATAACAATTTAAATCATTTGTTACTTCTGTTATAGGTTTGGTGTGCTTCAGAAGAAGCAAAAGCCATGAATGTGAATTTATCTCAACTTGACACGGATAGTACTCTCTCCAATGTTACTTCAATACAAACTCAAGCGCAATCTCTCTATCAAACATGCGGCGAAACAATAAGAACCTCAGAAAAACTAAATGCTAAAAGCAGTCGTAATAAGCAGCACACACAGGCGGCCTACGTCACTGCTGCGGTTGCTGGTCCAGCAGCAACGGCTTCAAGTAATAAATCGAATTTACTTACTGTAACGGCTGCTTCTCCGACAACGCCTCGGCAATCTTGCTGTGACGCAGCAAATGAAGGTAACGAAGATACAACTCCGGCAACTGCGAAAACAGCAACCATCCTTGTTTCAAAGTCCAAAACGAAAACGGGACTACCTCTGCTATTGAAAAATTCCATAAATTAGTATTTAACCGTTACGCAAAAACTAACTACACAAAAACTAACTACACACTAACAATAAGGAAACTTTGCTTTTCCATCAGCTATTTATCAACAAAAACAAAAGATCCTGCTTTCAGGATTTAAGCTTAAACCAGAAGCTCTTAGCTCCGCATTCATACCATAGCAGCCCCCGCATCCATAGCAGGATCACCAGGACTACCGGAGAAGGCGCAAGGACCGCACGGTCCACAAGAATCGCAGCACAGATCACAGAAACCGCATCAATATTCAGACGCATGGATTGCATGAATAACTTGGATTTATTCCAGTTTTCTGGATACATAAAAATGCAACGAAATCGATTCCGCCTCCTTTTGTTTTACAAAGAATTGTAGGTATATTCTCTCTTAATTTATTTTTAGTATTTATATATGCTCTTTCGAATAATGGGTTAAAAATAAGGGGTTATTTCCATATAGCAGCATTTAATATTTTTAAGCATTTTAGCAAAATGGTAAAAAATGCGGTCGTATTTACACGCAATTATGTTTTGAAAACCATTTCAGAGACATAATTTATTCAGAGTATCTATATTAAATTGTCTTATAAGTTATATTTCAAGAATGGGTAGTGCACTCAAAGAGTTGGTGCTCTAAATGACTGTGCATTCGTCTCGGAGCAACACAAAATAGTTCGCCTCGGAGTGCACTGAGCATTTATTTCACTTAAATATACAGGCATGCTCTAGAAATCGAATCCGAATAAAAAAATTCAAAATCAATCAGCCCTATTATGATTGTCGACTACTGATAGAGAATCGAAAAAGTTCTATCTTCGACAAAAATTTTTAATTTTCTACATACTAGAAAATGAAAAATTTTAGTCGACGATAGAACTTTTTCGATTCTCTATCAGTAGTCGACAATCGTAATTGCGGTGATTGTGATATCAATAGAGATCTAAGCGATTTCGATTTTTAAAAATAAATTTTAGTGGTATGTATAAAAAAAAAAATGCAGCCACAAATGCAAAAGAAATTGCACTATCACCATCATTTTCAGGCGCGGACAAGTTATGTTTTACCTGTGTTGTGATAGTGCAATTTTTTGTTTAAATACCAGTAAAAATTTAGTGGTAGTGCAATTTCTTTATTCCCACTACCCCCAAAATAATAGTGGTTAGTGCACTTATTACCTATTTAGTGCAATATGCCAATCTATGGCAAAATAAGATCGCAAAGTTCATCTTCACTTTCGCTTTCTTGATTGAAAATCATATTTTTTTTTAAATTTTCAGATATTTGTATTTAATTTCATTGATTTGGTTTTTAAATTTTTAGTTTAAACGGTCATTTTTGTTCGTTTAAGTTTTTGAAACTTTAAACCAAATATTTTCTCTAAACAACAACTGAGAAACATGTTTTTTCATTTCAAGTAGTTTAAGGGGCTATTTCCACTACACCGCATTTAGCATTTGCATCTTTAAAGATGCTAGACCCGTTTCCACTGCCTTTCGCATTTAGCATTTTGTGAAAATTTGAATTTTTGTTCCGAAAAATATTTGAATTCTTTGAAGTAGGCTTTGAAATGTTTAAAATTTGAAGAAAATATCAATGAAAACTAGACGGTTTTTAGCATTTTTATCGCATTTTCTCAAGATGCTGAAAAATGCTGTTTTAAGAACAACAACAATTACATGTAATTCAAAGCCGCATTTTTGAGCATTTTTTAAAAATGCTGAAAAATGCTAAATGCGTCTGTAGTGGAAACAGCCCCTAAATTGGAAACTGAAGTTTAAACTGTAACTCATTTACCCAAACTGTAAATTTAAAAATATAAGTTGAAAGTTCAAAAAGAATTATTATTTAGGTCCTTGCATTTTTTAGGATTTTGAGAAAATGGGATGGAAATGCTTTAGCGAAAGCTAATGGAAAACCATTCTAGTATTTTAAGTTAAAATAGCTAAATATGTTATAATGGAAATAGCCTCTCAAAAATAGAAATTTGTTTTAAAAATACCTTCTCCCAAATTTTAAACCATGTTTAATTAATTTCTGATTTTGAGATACTTTTCGAAAATTTTGGTTTTCGCCCAGAAAAAAAATTTCAGAAATTATTGTGGAATCGCACAAAACGAATTCCAACGGATCTATTTTTCATTTTTTTTTTTACTTTCAAGACTTCAGAAGCACAACGACTTAAAAACATTTGAAGACATAAATGTACAAAACATTTGTACAAAAATTAACACGTAAATAATGACAGAGAAAAGCGCGTAACAATATCAGCCAATAATATGGTATGAACAATAGGGTGTCCCACAAAAATTTTTTTTCTTGAAAGCGCTTTTTTCGAAAGCTTATGGGTTGAAGTATTTTTGAGAATTTTTTCAGATTTTTGATAAAAGGTTTAGAGGTTGCTCAGCGCAGATTTCCCCAAAAAGTCCAGCTTTTCTGAGATTTTCGTGTAGGCAGGTTCATAAGCAATGTTTTTCAATACTTTTAGACACTAATCGGAAGATAAGTATCCAAGCTTTGTTTTCATGTACATACATAAACTACAAAATATAGTGATTTTATAGGCCATTTAGGCGTCATTAATTTATTTGTTTGTCAAAATATTTGGGTGCCAAAAAAGGGGGACCTCATAATTTCTTCATTTTATATGAAAATGGTTAAAAATAATAATGCAATTTCATGGTTATGGTTAATAGCATGAATCCCGAAGAAAACCTTACATAAACTTACTTTGTGACAAAATCAGTTTTTAGCAGGAATTAAGAGTATTCAAATCTGTTTTAAAAATCACAAAATTGTACGAGATACTGGTAATTGTAATTGTTGGTAATTATGGCAATTGTGTTATCCTTATCCTAACAATATTGCAGCTAAAGAAGTTTGAATTTGTGAATTCAATATCTTAGCATTTGTACGAAGTACTTTCGACTTTGTTGTGGATGTCATCTAGTATAACTAAGTTTGACAAATTCCGACTATTAAATCAAGTTCTATATTAAATTATTTAAATTGAATTCCTGTGACATCATGATTAATATCATTAAAGTATTCATCGAGGGTGTCGTTGCGATATCGGGCGTCGTTTTCGTGTTGCTCGCAGCCTTTGAGAATGTACAGGGGCGGCTTGTGTGCGCGTGTTTTTCAATATTTTTCTACACGAAGAACATTTGCATTTCACCACATTTATTGCAATCTAAAAATATAAATTTCAATTTCTAGACAAAGGGTTCAATTAAATAATAATAATAAGTGAATTACTCAGATAACCCAATAGTAATACAAACAAGTGACGGCGTGTATAGTACAGAGTAGGTAAAAATTAAAATTTTATAATACCGCCATGCCTACTCAAACAACTCTCTTAAACGATATAAAAAGCTTTAAAATATGTACCAAAATATTAACATTGCACCACACACATCTTCAAAATTTGATATCTTAGAGCGATTGTTGTGATTTTTATAGCAGATCCCATTACCCTAAAATATGGCCGATAAAAAGTCTATTGTCGAAATGATATTTACTCATGCCTCCAAAAAGCTGCTGTACAAAATTTCGTCAATATTTCCAATTTCCTTCGGTAATGAAACTTTATACACAAAAAGATAGACTGATAGCCCGACGGATATGGCTAAATCGAATCTCCTGGTGTCGCTGATCTTATTTATTCGTATATTATATGATCTATCTCTCGAACGGCTCCGAACGTTATACATTTACGCACAAACGCAATAGAAACTCCAAACAGAGTTTGTCGAATATAAAATGTAAGCTTCGGGCACTTGATTATTTTTTAAAATTTTGTGCTGCGCTTTAAAAACAAAAAAAATACTTCAAAGAAATTCAAAGTTTCTGAAAAAAAAAAAAACATTTTAATACGAAAATTTAAAAACGAAATGGTTAGTTTATGATGGCTTAGTAATCATTGCAAGAAATTTTGTAAGCAGTCGCATCCAAAAACAGTATTTATTATAATTTAATGAAAGGTTAAAATCTACAGTTAGATATAAAAAGAATGTGGAGGTGATTGATTAACATTAGAACGAAACGAACACAAATATACACAGAATCTTGGTTTCTATTCTTTAAACGTACCGCAAGTGGACAATGACGAATATTAATTGTATGTCATTGGTGTGGTACATCATATGAAGTATTTCATTAGGCGAATATAAAATAATATTTAACTATTACACGTGACACCTAGGCATCTGTTAAGTTTTAATTTATCTTATACATTTGTGACGATTATAGTAATTTTTTAATTCGTGTGTGTATGAATATGTACGCGTATATGCATACGTGATATGCATATTATTTGTTTCCCTAGAATTATGAAAAGCAGTAAATTATTCGATTTGCAATATATTATATATTATTTGAAATAAAAAATAATTTATTGTCCGTCAAAATTATTAAATCGTTTATTCCCAAGTTCCACAGAGAATTTTTTCTTTTCAAAAAATTGACTAAGTTAGCGAGATGATGGCAAGAAGGAGAGAAATTTGCCTTCGTCTCACCTAAAGGATTTCGAAAGCGGAATTTTTGTGTGGAAATCGAGAAATACTTAATTTCAAACTTTAAAGCTGGGATGCAAAGTTTTTGACATTCCCAGACATTGAATGTGTTAGCATGTGTCAAAGTCCTTGCAGAATCCCGTATTTGCTCATGCGAGTATTCGGAACAGGCACCACAATGTGGGGTCTGTTTATCAGCCCGATTCTAAATATTACCGGGGAAATTTCCCGTGCGGATTTGAAAAAAATAAAATAAAAAAATCTGTCGTTATCTAAGCACACTGGAGAAATGAATACAAAGGAACTACGGAGGTATTTTGAACATTTTTTTAGCAAAGTACATCACATTTTGTCTCTTATTGACGCTTACAATACTTCCATTTTCCGCGGAGAAAAATTTCTAGGGAAAAAACTCCCCGGTAATATTTATATAGAATAGGGCTGTATGTATATGTGAATAAGTTGTATGAATTAAATCGAGACTGATTTATGAAAATTAAGTTAGAGCAGTGTTTGACGTTGACCCGACGTACAACCCAGTTTCCTTCAGCTCTACTCTTCGTCTTACTTACATGGGTCACTTCCTATTCAAGGTAACGCTTTCTTTGGATTGCGCTTTTACACAAAATGGTTTCTAACAATCGCTTCAATTCCCTCGTTAACGTATATTTCATAAATATCATTATTATTATTTGAGTATTGCGCCTCAATGAATTAAGATGCAATCTTTAAAAAATAGGAGGCGCTAGCATCTGAGGCTATCGCCCCAATATTTCATAAATAGTAATAATTTAACCAATCTTCAGTATATCACAATAAATTTCAATTTCTCATATATTATTACTCAGCAAATAATTAATTCCGTATAACTGCGGAGCAGGAAAAAATAGTTCGTATTGGAGCAACTAGTTCGCTAAACTACACCGATCACCGAAAGTCCAAAAGAACTGCCATTGATTTTCTTATAACTACTCAATATACTTAGGAAGCTAAAATCTATAAATTGGACTCAGTAAATAGAGATGAAGTAAACAATCAACATTTTTATTAAACTGGATTAAGAAGCTCTGCACTCTGATTATTTACATTTATAATTTTTTACATTGTTTGGGTTTTTTTTTTTTTTTTTTGGAAAAAATTGATTTAAAATAAAAAACGATTTCGGCGACAGTGTAATAATTAGTAGTGAAAGAAACTATGTTGCAAAAAGTGATTTGAATAATTCATCCTTAGACTCTTCGGACCATGTCGTAGTATCATCAGGAGCCATGAAATTTACAAGCTTGTTATGCACAACATATCTGAGGAGGAAATAAGTGTTGGTTAATAAAAAGTTTTTTTTTTGTGTAAAATTATCAATGTAAGTACATCAAATAAATAATTTTAGGAATAATCAATACATTCGGGCAAGATATTTTTGAAAAAGTATTTCATCACATTCGATTTCACATATTGTTGTTATTGAATTCTTTGTGTGGCCTTATAAAAAAGTGACACTTTTTAAATAAGACAAACAATTGTTGAACATAGGTTCACATGATTTCTTTTCAATAAGTCACCGATATCATTATTAAACTGCATTAAAATTTGAATAAACGACAATTTTTTGGTATGATCAACGAGTTTAAGGATGGTTAAAAAAACACTCGTTCCCTTAGAATTTGGATTTTAAGCAATTTGTCAGAGAACATTTTTCATTTGGTTTTGTTTTTAGCATTTTTTAATCAGGGACCGTAACAGTTATGACTTTTAAAATAAAAGTTTGATCTTTATTTCTCAATCACGCTGTATTAGATTCTTAGATCCACCTTCAAGACATTCATTCACTTGCAGTTCTTAAAAGTAATTATAAAATTGCATTTTTAAAAGTAAATCTTTACCGGAGTTTTCGACCCTTGCTGGCGCGAGTGTCTACTTTTTTCTTCATTTTTTGTCGAAGTTTTTGAAGCTCCACAACCTGTTTGCTCATCTCGGAAACATTGGACGAACTGCTTGTTTTGTATTCGATCAGCTCTCGCAATTGCTGGTAGTAAAAATCGCTATCATCGTAGACATCAGTTCTCGAAGTCGTTTCTTTCTTTTCAAGCTGTTCGGTTTCACTGGAGTTGTCAACATCTTGAACGGCGACGTCCTGTTTGATTTCACGAGATTTTGCAACTAAGGACTCCTTATTTTGCAACGCATTCTCTATTTTTCGCACAACATCGAACTCCTCTTTTTTCTTTTTAAAACCAGCTCCAGGAGTTGATAATTTCGTTCGGTCATCCCACTTTAAGAGGACTGAATTTCTATAAGATCGCATTTGGTCATGCTGATTTTCCAGTTGCATGGCAATGCGCTTTAAAGGTGGCGCGCCACTGGCATAATTAGATAATTCCAAGTTTCCTTCAAATGAACGTTTCATAGACGTTCGGAGTTCTCCAAATTGACATGTCAATTTGAACTTCAATTCATTCAAATTTTTTAGGAGATGGCATGTTTTCTCTGCTGTCTCTTTTGCCACACTTGTTGCATAGTAGGAATTGTCCTTTGTACTTGGTAATTGGTTTGACTTGTTCAACAAACTTTGAATTCTTATGCGCATTTCCAGCAGTCTCTCCCAAATATGTATTTGGTTTTTAACACAAACTCCTTTCCTTATCTCAGCTTCGTGGCGATTTTGTTCGTGTTCATTGACTGCATTTGAGTGATCTTCCTCCGATTCCGGTGAGTTCGTTCCGCTTTCTTCACTGTCTTCACTGTCCACTTCACTTTCAGCATCTCTTTGACTTAATATTCGTCCGTTTTCTGAACTACTGCTTTCCTCCTCCTCCTCCTCCTCCTCCTCCTCTTGCTCTTCCAAGTTCAGTTCTTTTCGCGAAGTTATTTTGCCTTTATATTTTGCAGACTGTTCAGCAAGAAATTTGACATTCCGCTTCCGGAAATTACTTGCCTTTTTACTTGGCTCGTTGTGGACGTATTCATCGAAGTTTTCAATTTTCGCTGTGTCCTCGCTTTCATCTTCACTCTCTGAATCCAGCGCCAAGGATGCGTTGATTTTATCGGAAAGTGATTTCTTTGCCATTGTTTTGGAAAATTTTGAAGTCCAAGTTTTCAAAACAAGTGGAGTACAGTGTTGCCAGGTTGTGGGATATTTCCCATTTTGAGGGAATTTTTGCACCAAATATTGGCAAAAGGGAAAAGGGGATTTTCTTTGCTTTGTTGAATACGATAGAGGGATTTTTCAATAATCGGTACAAAGCCCTAAGTGGATCATCCCCATTCGAGCTCGGCTCGATGTAATTCGTATGTGGTAATGTTGGTTGATGAATTGGCTCGCTCACATGACCTTTTACGATCGAGCATTGTATCGAGCCGAGCATCTCGCAGGAGCATGCTCGAATGTGATGTGATAACGAACTTTTAGTACGTATTTATTGTTAATATGTATATACATATATCATGTTCTATATTTCACTTTGGGGTTGTAAAAGAAATTTTCAAAATTAGAAAGTTGGGCGTGGCTGAAATTCACCTGAAATTCAAATGGGACATAAACCAAATTTGTCATGTATGCTTGCTCTGGTAATAAACATCCTCTCCAAAAATTTTAGCGATCGGCCTATTATTATAATTAGGGGTGGCAAGAGGGCAGTTCTCATTAAGAAATCGAACAAAAATGAGGCCCTTAATGGCCTTTTAAATCTCCCCACCAACTTGCCTTAATAGTAGTGGTCTTGAGGCCTTTTCAAACGTACAATTTCTTAAAACAAAAAATATGTAATTTTGCGCAGCTACCTTAAGGTTTTAATGTTAAGAAATATTGCGATGATCAACATTTTGTTCAGGAAAAATATGTTTTTGTTTGAGGGGATTTTCGTGGGAAATTTCTATCGGTCACTGAGGGAAAAGAGGGATTTTTGTTTGGTTTTCGAGGGAAATTTGGTTCTGAAGTACTGGCAACACTGGTGGAGTATTGACCAAGCAGTGCTGCTAACTTCGAAATTTTATTTCCCTAAAGCAGCAGTAAAAATTCCCTAAAACATGGCTTTCAAAATATTTTCACCTTATAGCCTACACTCAGTTAAAAAGTAAATACTTGCTCAATTAATTGACGTAAAAGATTTGCTGCAGATCTTTAGAGCCTATACTGAGATATGCAGTAAATACTTACACATTTGGAGCCTATTCGCTACAACGTCGTAAAGTGTGAGAGAGACAACTATATTCACGCTTCTCTATATCTTTTAGTTATGCCAACAATTTAAAACCTTCGAAGTCGGTGTCAGTATTTACTTTGAAAAATGTACCACATGCCATCGATTTTGTTGTGCAGTGTTATTTTAATATTCGAAGTCATTATAACCGTTCACCATAATTTTCCGTTGGATTCAGCTGCTAATGTCAAAAATCCTTCACAATTTATTCAACTCGGCCAATAAATGCCGAAGAATTTCGCTTCAGCGCCATCTGTTGACAATTTTGGAATTAAATGCAACGTCAAATTCTTTCACTCTTTTTTTCACTCTTGTGTACTGGCCGAAGGAATTAATTTGAGCATTAATTTCTTTGCATTCCGCGAAGGAATTGTCCCATACATATTATATTTGCATGGAATGTCAAATTCCTCTACCTTTGTGTACTAGCTTTTAAATTTTCGAATTCGGCGAGTAATTCCGTGAGAAGGAAAAAATCTCCCAAATTTAGGGGAAAGTACCCAAATCTGGCACCACTGTGACGAAGTGTGATAGCAGAGCTGCCAAATAACGGGGATAAAAAATCGCCACCAGGAACTAAAAACAGCCAAAGCCACAAAATTTTATATTTAACTGGCGAATGAATGTTGAACTTCTCTGGCCAATAGGTTGGAGTTGTTGCCGAGCTTTGACCTTAAAGCTG
Organism: Chlorops oryzae; assembly: GCA_020466095.1. NCBI lineage: Eukaryota > Metazoa > Arthropoda > Insecta > Diptera > Chloropidae > Chlorops > Chlorops oryzae. The sequence goes on from CM035807.1 coordinate 82,682,638, forward strand.
CAAACAGGTTTTCGATACAATCCTGATTAAAACGGCTTGGCATAACGAAAGTGACCTCAGGCAATTCCAAGACCTCTCTGGACAAGGCTATAACAGCTTTCAGCTTTTTTGAGTCCTGAGATGCATCGCAATGACGGCGTATTAATTGGTTGTAATGTTTTCAGGAAATCAATACTCTCCAATTTTTCTTACTCTTCAATTTTTCCATTTATTTTCGTAGGGGGCCCGGTAAGAGCACCGCACTGCACATAATTGTTAATGTTCGCCTGCGACATCTACTTCAAAACCATATATGTACATAACGATAGCTTCGGATAGAAAGGACGTAACTCATTATTTTGCTACTTTACAGGAGAAGGAAAAAACTTCATAAAATCGCAAAGGTTAGATATTTAAAAAAAGTTTAAACGCAAAGTCAATTAAATACTACGCACGAAATTTGTTTTAGGCTTGAATTTTTATTTTTTCTGTGTTTCGAGCATTTTTCTGAGTTAGGGCTTTTTGATATCAATTTTCGTTCAAAACACGTGAGTTAGGTCTTTGTACGCAAAGTTTAAAATACAGGGTGTCCCGTAGGTGAGTGATTTTTTTTACAGGGATGGTAGGGGAGGTCACGACGAACAAAAAATTGTATGGGAGGGGGGGGGGGGGGTCCCAAATGCACCCCTGAGGAGTTATAGGGCCTTAAAGTTTTTAGGCAGTAATTCGAGAAAAAAAAATCTACCAACATATTGGTGTACTGTAAAAGAAAAAATGTTATGCCCTTTAAAAGCCAATTGTGTGAGCTTTAAGGCAAAATTGAATTCATCGTAAAAATTTGAGCAATTGTGGGAGAAATAAAAGGTCAAAGTCAAAAATTACAAAATAAATTTAAATGTTTTAACTTTGGCAGCCATTTTGGTATGAAAAGTGTCCGATTAACACCATTCTTTTGCATTTTTTCCGCAATCCTCAATCGATTTCCTTTCATTTGGTACCCCATAGGTTTCAGAAACTTTTCCAAATAAGACGCAAACAATTTTTTTTGGGTTTGAGAACTTTTTGTTTTTTAAATTAATTATTTAAAGTAGTCCCATGCTGAAAATGTATGGAAAAAGTATTAATATAATATTAACACATGCTTTTTCTAATTGTTTTCAAAATCCTCGTAATTTACTTAAATTGGTGGTACATATGTTATACTGTTTTTTTTAATTCAATTCAGGAAAAATAGGTTATTAAAACACACTCATAAGCTTTGTGTTCAATCAACTGTATTTAGCATAGCTAGCCCAGCTAGCCATGCACTACACATTTAAAAGTTTTTTGGAACTACGCAATTCAACCAGCCTCAGAGTTTTCAGCGAAAAACGTGGAAAAAGTATAGGAAAACTTGCAGTCACTATTTTGTAATTTTCTATCGTAAATGGCATATTCATCTTAAAGAAATTTGGTATGCATGCTAATGGGGACATGAGTAATAACAAGTTCGAGAATGGACCCGATCGGACCATTTTTAGGGGTACCTCCAGTACTAGGGTCTGTCACAAAAATCTCAAAAGTGCCCCAAAATCGGATTTTTTCGAAATATTTCAATAAAACTTAGGATTAGAGCGTTTATCTTAGCCTCCGATTAGAATTCAAAAAAATTGGCAAAGTGGGCGTGGAAAAGGGGCAGTTTTCATAAAGAAATTTAAAAAAGTCGGTATATGGGGCCCCTTATGACCTTAAACACTTCTTGATATTAAAAATTATTTGAACATATTATATGTGTCTGTGTCGGGTATTCTATTGTCAGGCTTGCCTGACTATAACACCCTTACTTGTTTAAGTCTTGCAAATGGTCCCATTTTTCTTATATTGGTATTCTTCTCTTACATTGGTTTTGAAATAAATTAAGCCTGAAGGGTCATATCCCAAGGATCTCAGCATACTGACGGTGTGATCACCAGGCCTTCTTCCTAAAATTTAAGTTTCAAATATATTGTTAGCATAAAGTTTTGTTGCAAGTAAAAATACATATTTTACCAGGCCGAATCGATATGTATTGCTTAGGAATTCTTTCAAAATCCAAAAAAAAGTCATAATGCAACTGATTGGCTTGCAGAGGTGATGGTGATGCCCAAGCGCGAAGGCACGCAAGAGAGCAAAAAGAGGTACTTAAAAAAATCCATTAGAAACAGAACGGATGATCAGCGTAATTCAGTGGAAGCCACATATAGATTTTCCCTAGCACGCATGCAAGGAAGACTAAATTCTGCCGACGCATAAGTCGCATACGCATAGCGTATACAAATTCCTGCGAACAACGGTCGGCTGCGTTCGTGTTTGGACAAAACAAACTTCGTCAATGCAAATCAGTGGAGCTCACAACGAAGTCGACAACGAATGCACACGCACAGTTATGAATGTTCATATATAGGTCTCGCCATCACTGGCGTAGTTGAACGTCTTTTTGTGAGTTCGGGCTTTTTTCTTTCGCAAAATTGTTCGCTATGAGTTAGGGCTTTTTTAAAAGTAACTATAACTTCGGTATTTTCAATCAAAGGTCGTCAATTTTTTTGGAGGGGGTGTATATGAGAGTCGGCCATCAGAAAATGCAAAAATCTCGTTTAAAAAAAAAAATGAGTTACGCCCTTTCTATCCGAAGCTAACGATAAATAGACTTTAGGTCAGCTCTGGAGAGGTCATTGAGGTGAATGATTGGAAAGCTATAAAGGGAATTTTTACTTCTTTGGGAAGGAAAATACAAAAGAACTTTCATATGGGTGGAATATAGAGTTTTCCAGGAATTTTCTTCTCGTGAGTTTTCTTTACGATTCGAAGAAACATTCAGCAAAGAAAAGTTGCTAAAAACCCTGTAGAAAATGCCTCCCTGGCATAGGCACCGAGGCTTTAACCCTAGAAAGATAACGTGCGCCTACGAGACGTAGTCATTTTTAATTTTTTTGCTCCCGCTTTTGAAAGCATATTTAAGTTTTTTCTTATTTACTTTTAATATATACAAGTTTGGTTATTAAAATGAGCCGAAATGACTGACAATAAATTAAATAATGTATTTAAATTACAATCTGTTCACATTTTTTTTTTTAAAACATCCTTAACCGGTAGCTGAATTGAAAAAAATAAATATATAAATAAAATAATATTTAACGGTTTTGAAATTTTGATGACATCAGGAAGAGCACATTATTAGTGATGCCATATGGCATCGCTAGGCGCTTAACCGGGTTAAGGATATAAAAAACAACACGTCGCTCAGGCGTATCGTTATCTTTTCAAGGTAAAAAAATAACGTTATCTTTCTAGGGTTAAGGAGCACAATAACAATTATTTGTGGTCAAAAAGACATTCTGTTCAATTTTGAAAAAGGTATAAATAGCGTAACAATACGTGAGCTCGATCAGTGCGTAGGCTTCCGTCGGCCCGGTAAGAGCTCAGAATTGAACGTGTTTGTTCATGTTCACCTACGACCTCTACTTCAAAAACATAAAAATAGAGTTTAGGTCAGCTCTGTGGAGGTCGGTCACTGAGATGAATGATTGGAGCTCTAAAGGGAATTTATATTTCTTTGGGAAGGAAAATACAAAAGTATTTTCATATGGGTGGAAAATATAGATCTTTCCAGGAATTTTCTTCTCGTGAATTTTCTTTACGATCAAAGGAAACATTCAGCAAAGAAAAATGGCCGAAAACCCTGCAGGAAATGTCTCCCTGGCATAGGCATCAATATTAAGGAGCACAATATTATTTATTTGAGTTCAAAAAGACATTCATGAAAAGACATTCTCAATTTTGAAATGAGTATAAATAGCGTGACAATACGTGAGCTCGATCAGTGCGTTGCCGGCCGTCGGACCGGAAAGAGCTCTGATATGAACGTGATTGTTCATGATCGAAGGCTATACGAAGGCTATACGAAGGCTATACGAAGGCTATACGAAGGCTATACGAAGGCTATACGACGGATATACGAAGGCTTTACGAAGGCTATACGAAGGCTGTAGGAAGGCTGACGAAGGCTATACGAAGGCTATACGAAGGCTATGCGAAGGCTATGCGAAGGCTTTGCGAAGGCTTTGCGAAGGCTATACGAAGGCTATACGAAGGCTATACGAAGGCTATACGAAGGCTATACGAAGGCTATACGAAGGCTATACGAAGGCTATACGAAGGCTATACGAAGGCTATACGAAGGCTATACGATGGCTATACGATGGCTATACGAAGGCTATACGAAGGCTATACGAAGGCTGTAGGAAGGCTATACGAAGGCTATACGACGGATATACGAAGGCTTTACGAAGGCTATACGAAGGCTATACGAAAGCTATACGAAGGCTATACGAAGGCTATACGAAGGCTGTAGGAAGGCTGACGAAGGCTATACGAAGGCTATGCGAAGGCTTTGCGAAGGCTTTGCGAAGGCTATGCGAAGGCTATACGAAGGCTATGCGAAGGCTATACGAAGGCTATACGAAGGCTGTAGGAAGGCTGACGAAGGCTATACGAAGGCTATACGAAGGCTATGCGAAGGCTATGCGAAGGCTTTGCGAAGGCTTTGCGAAGGCTATGCGAAGGCTATACGAAGGCTATACGAAGGCTATACAAGGCTATACAAGGCTATACGAAGGCTATACGAAGGCTATACGAAGGCTATACGATGGCTATACGAAGGCTATACGAAGGCTATACGAAGGCTATACGATGGCTATACGATGGGTATACGATGGCTATACGAAGGCTATACGAAGGCTATACGAAGGCTATAAGAAGGCTATTCGAAGGCTATACGAAGGCTATACGAAGGCTATACGAAGGTATACGAAGGCTTTACGAAGGCTATACGAAGGCTATACGAAAGCTATACGAAGGCTATTCGAAGGCTATACAAGGCTATACGAAGGCTATACGAAGGCTATACGAAGGCTATACGAAGGCTATACGAAGGCTGTACGAAGGCAATACGAAGGCTGTACGAAGGCTGTACGAACGCTTTACGAAGGCTATACGAAGGCTATACGAAGGCTATACGAAGCTATACGAAGGCTATACGAAGGCTATACGAAGGCTATACGAAGGCTATACGAAGGCTATACGAAGGCTATACGAAGGCTATACGAAGGCTGTACGAAGGCTGTACGAACGCTTTACGGAGGCTATACGAAGGTTATACGAAGGCTGTACGAAGGCAATACGAAGGCTGTACGAAGGCTGTACGAACGCTTTACGAAGGCTATACGAACGCTATACGAAGGCTATACGAAGGCTATACGAAGGCTATACGAAGGCTATACGAAGGCTATACGAAGGCTATACGATGGCTATACGATGGCTATACGATGGCTATACGAAGGCTATACGAAGGCTATACGAAGGCTATACGAAGGCTATACGATGGCTATACGATGGGTATACGATGGCTATACGAAGGCTATACGAAGGCTATACGAAGGCTATAAGAAGGCTATTCGAAGGCTATACGAAGGCTATACGAAGGCTATACGAAGGCTAAGGCTTACGGGAACGAGTATACGAAGGCTTTAACGGAAGGCTATACGAAGGCTATACGAAAGGCTATACGAAGGCTATACGAAGGCTATACGAAGGCTATACAAGGCTATACGATGGCTATACGAAGGCTATACGAAGGCTATACGAAGGCTATACGAAGGCTATACGAAGGCTATACGAAGGCTATACGAAGGCTATACGAAGGCTGTACGAAGGCAATACGAAGGCTGTACGAAGGCTGTACGAAGGCTGTACGAACGCTTTACGAAGGCTATACGAAGGCTATACGAAGGCTATACGAAGGCTATACGAAGGCTATACGAAGGCTGTACGAAGGCTGTACGAACGCTTTACGGAGGCTATACGAAGGCTATACGAAGGCTGTACGAAGGCAATCCGAAGGCTGTACGAAGGCTGTACGAACGCCATACGAAGGCTATACGAAAGCTATACGAAGGCTATACGAAGGCTATACGAAGGCTATACGAAGGCTATACGAAGGCTATACGAAGGCTATACGAAGGCTATACGAAGGCTATACGAAGGCTATACGAAGGCTGTACGAACGCCTTACGAAGGCTATACGAAAGCTATACGAAGGCTATACGAAGGCTATACGAAGGCTAAACGAAGGCTATACGAAGGCTATACGAAGGCTATACGAAGGCTATACGAAGGCTATACGAAGGCTATACGAAGGTTTTACGAAGGCTATACGAAGGCTATACGAAGGCTATACGAAGGCTATACGAAGGCTATACGAAGGCTATACGAAGGCTATACGAAGGCTATACGAAGGCTATACGAAGGCTGTACAACGCTTACGAAGGCTATACGAAGGCTATACGCAGGCTATACGAAGGCTATACGAAAGCTACACGAAGGCTATACGAAGGCTAAACGAAGGCTACACGAAGGCTACAGGAAGGCTACACGAAGGCTATACGAAGGCTAAACGAAGGCTACACGAAGGCTACACGAAGGCTACACGAAGGCTAAACGAAGGCTACACGAAGGCTACACGAAGGCTATACGAAGGCTATACGAAGGCTATTCGAAGGCTACACGAAGGCTACACGAAGGCTACACGAAGGCTACACGAAGGCTACACGAAGGCTACACGAAGGCTACACGAAGGCTACACGAAGGCTACATGAAGGCTATACGAAGGCTATATGAAGGCTATACGAAGGCTATACGAAGGCCATACGAAGGCCATACGAAGGCTATACGAAGGCCATACGAAGGCTATACGAAGGCTATACGAAGGCCATACGAAGGCCATACGAAGGCTATACGAAGGCCATACGAAGGCCATACGAAGGTAATATGAAGGCCATACGAAGGCCATACGAACGCCATAGGAAGGCCAAACGAAGGCTACACGAAGGCTACACGAAGGCTAAACTGCACGAAGGCTACACGAAGGCTACACGAAGGCTAAAAGAAGGCTTAACGAAGGCTACACGAAAGCTACACGAAGGCTACACGAAGGCTGAACGAAGGCTAACGAAGGCTACACGAAGGCTACACGAAGGCTATACGAAGGCTTTACGAAGGCTAAACGAAGGCTATACGAAGGCCTTACGAAGGCTATACGAAGGCTACACGAAGGCTACACGAAGGCTACACGAAGGCTACACGAAGGCTACACGAAGGCTACACGAAGGCTACACGAAGGCTATACGAAGGCTAAACGAAGGCTTCACGAAGGCTACACGAAGGCTACCCGAAGGGGGCTACCGAAGGCTCCGAAGGTTACACGAAGGCTGTACGAAGGCTGTACGAGGGCTGTACGAAGGCTATACGAAGGCGTTACGAAGGCTATACGAAGGCCATAAGAAGGCTATACGAAGGCTTTACGAAGGCTATATGTAGGCCATACGAAGGCCATACAAAGGCCATACGAAGGCCATACGAAGGCCATACGAAGGCCATGCGAAGGCCATGCGAAGGCCATACAAAGGCCATACGAAGGTTATACGAAGGACATACGAACGCCAAACGAAGGCCAAACGAAAGCTATACGAAGGCTATACGAAGGCTATACGAAGGCTATACGAAGGCTATACGAAGGCTATACGAAGGCTATACGAAGGCTATACGAAGGCTATACGAAGGCTATACGAAGGCTATACGGGAAGGCTTACGAAGGCTATACGAAGGCTATACGAAGGCTATACGAAGGCTATACGAACTATACGAAATAAGAAGGCTACAGAAGGCTAAGAAGGCTATAGAAGGCTATACGAAGGCAATACGAAGGCCATACGAAGACCATACGAAGGCTATACGAAGGCTATACGAAGGCTATACGAAGGCTATACGAAGGCTACACGAAGGCTACACGAAGACTACACGAAGGCTTTACGAAGGCTATACGAAGGCTATGCAAACATCACAACAATACAATAAAACATTGCAACAAAACAACAGTAGAACACAACAATGCAAAGAAAATACAACAATACAACCATACAATAATACAACAACAATACATTAATACAACAACAATACAATATAACCACAATACAACAACACAACATAACAACAATGCAACAATACAGTCTGAAATGTCACTGGTATAGAAATCAAGGCATTCAGGAGCACAATTTCATTTATTTGAGGTCAAAAATACATTATGTTCATTCTTGAAAAGAGTATAAATAGCGTGAAAATACGTGAGCTCGATCAGTGCGTTGCCAGCCGTCGGACCGGAAAGAGCTCTGATATGAACGTGTTTGCTCTTGCTCGCCTACGACCTCTAGTTCAAAAACATATAAATAGCGTGACAATACGTGAGCTCCATCAGTGCGTTGCCAGCCGTCGGTCCGGCAAGAGCTCCGATATGAACGTGATTGTTCATGATCGAAGGCTATACGAAGGCTATACGAAGGCTATACGAAGGCCATACGAAGGCTATATGAAGGCTATACGAAGGCCATACGAAGGCTATACGAGGGCTATACGAGGGCTATACGAAGACTATACGAAGGCTATACCTAGGCTATACGAAGGCTATACGCAGGCTACACGAAGGCCATACGAAGGCTATACGAAGGCTATACAAGGCCGGGATACGAAGGCTATATTAAGGCTATACGAAGGCTATACGAGGGCTATACGAAGACTATACGAAGGCTATACGAAGGCTATACGAAGGCTATACGAAGGCTATACCGGCTAAAGGCTAACGAA